>SJYX01020627.1:90297-128210 GCA_006410675.1 Oreotragus oreotragus | reverse complement strand
CCCTTAAATCTATTTCTCACTTCCACTGTATAATCATAAGGGATTTGATTTAGGTCATACCTGAATGGTCTAGCGGTTTTCCCTACTTTCTTCAATTTAAGTCTGAATTTGGCAATAAGAAGTTCATGATCTGAGCCACAGTCAGCTCCTGGTCTTATTTTTGTTGACTGTACAGAGCTTCTCCATCTTTGGCTGCAAGAATATAATCAACCTGATTTCAGTGTTGACCATCTGGTGATGTCCATGTGTAGAGTCTTCTCTTGTATTGTTGGAAGAGGGTGTTTGCTATGACCAGTGCATTTTCTTGGCAAAACTCTATTAGTCTTCGCCCTGTTTCATTCTGTATTCCAAGGCCAAATTTGCCTGTTACTTCAGGTGTTTCTTGACTTCCTACTTTTGCATTCCAGTCCTCTATAAGGAAAAGGACATCTTTTTTGGGTGTTAGTTCTAAAAGGTCTTGTAGGTCTTCATAGAACCGCTCAACTTCAGCTTCTTCAGCGTTACTGGTTGGGGCATAGGCTTGGATTACTGTGATACTGAATAGTTTGCCTTTGAAACGAACTGAGATCATTCTGTCATTTTTGAGATTGCATCCAGGTACTGCATTTTGGACTCTTTTGTTTACCATGATGGCTACTCCATTTCTTCTAAGGGATTCCTGTTCACAGTAGTAGATATAATGGTCATCTGAGTTAAATTCACCCATTCCAGTCCATCTTAGTTTGCTGATTCCTAGAATGTCAACGTTCATTTTTGCCATCTCTTGTTTGGCCTCTTCCAATTTGCCTTGATTCATGGACCTGACATTCCAGGTTCCATCATACATTTACATCTATACATAAAATAGACAGCTAGTGCAACCTGCTGCATAGCACAGGGAACTCAACTTAGATGCTCTGTGATGACCTACGAGGATGGGATGGGGTGGGTGGCAGGGAGGCCCAAGAGGGAGGGGATATTTGTATACACATAGCTGATTCGTTTCCTTGTACAGCAGAAACTAATACAACATTGTAAGGCAGTTATAATCCAACTAAAAAAAAATTAAAAATAACTATGATCTAAAAAATAAAGGTAGTGGGAGTGAGCTGGACATGCAGAAGCTGGGGGATGAGCACAAGGAGACTGGGTAGAGGGGGTGGGCAGGGTACTGACACTCTCCACTATACTCTCTAGCTTCAGCTTCCAGAACCTGGTGCAAGACGGGTGCGCCACTGTGTTTGTTAAATGAATAAGTAAATCAGTGTCTAGGATTTCAGACGGGTATGGATTGCAGTGGGTACAGGAGATTGGAAAGTCAGAACACTCTTAGTGAAGAAGGTTCTTCCAAACTTCAGGGACAGGATGTGGACCGGCAGGGTTTGGAACCCCAGTGACAATGGCCGGTAAAGTTCAGACGCCATCATGATGGTTAGCCACGCCCTACTCTCTGAGAATGTCCTGGAGCGATCATTATGCTCGTGTGTTCTGACATTTACGACTTGCTTTTCCATTTAATTTTCTCGTTGGGTCCTTAAAACATGCCCTTGAAAGAGATGCTGCATTTTGGATGAGATAGTGGAGGCTCAGAGAACTTACTAAGTTTCATATAATGGAGGAGTGGCAGAGCTGGGACTTGAACTTGTCACTAGAGGTGTTGACAATGATTAGGTTCCTAGGGAGGCTTAAGACGATCATTTAATGAAGGTGCTCTTTGCTCTGGGGCAGTGCAGTGTGAGATAGAGGTTGCAAAATTGGTGACCCACTTGCTGAAGCTCCAATACTTTGACCACCTGATGTGAAGAACTGACTCATGAGAAGAGACCCTGATGCTGGGAAAGATTGAAGGCAAGAGGAGAAGGGAACGACAGAGGATGAGATTGTTGGATGGCATCACTGACTCAATGGACATGAGTTTGAGCAAGCTCCGGGAGTTGGTGATGGACAGGGAATCCTAACGTGCATGGGGTCGCAAAGAGTTGGACACGACTGAGTGACTGAACTGAACTGAACTGTGTTAATTCTCTGATGCGTTCTAATTCTGGGTAGCACGATGCTGTGGTCTTACCCNGTTGGATGGCATCACTGACTCAATGGACATGAGTTTGAGCAAGCTCCGGGAGTTGGTGATGGACAGGGAATCCTAACGTGCATGGGGTCGCAAAGAGTTGGACACGACTGAGTGACTGAACTGAACTGAACTGTGTTAATTCTCTGATGCGTTCTAATTCTGGGTAGCACGATGCTGTGGTCTTACCCCTCTTGGTTGGGACTTGGATGTTGTCCCCTGTAGATGGGTCACCCCATCTCCAGTCTTTAAACATTCCATACCACTCCCTATAGCTGCACTGTCCAATAAGGTAGCCACTGGCCACCTGTGGCTACGGAGCACTTGCTAGGTGACTAGTCCAAATTGAGACGTCCTCTTGAAAATCTGCAATTACAAATCTGGCTCCCATTGGACTGGTACTGGACAGTGCTGGCCTAGAGTCTCCCACATCAGGCCAGCATCTTGGCTTTCTGCTGCCCGCCTGACCCTGTAGGCATGTCAATTTGCAGTTCCTGCTGAATGAGAAGGAAGTATAAGCTGGAGGGAGGAGACTAGATTTCAAGTCTTGGCTCTGACACTTGCTGTATGACATTGGGAAATTACCTCCCCTCTCAGTGCTTGGTCTCCTCATTTCATGATGAAGACTTTGGACTTAATCTCTAACTTTCCACAGCTGAAACTTCCTCTCCCACACACCTCTGAATTTACTCTTTTGTGGTGGGATGCTGCCTGCCAGCTTTGAGCTAAGCGTTCCCTGCTGCCAGCCCCTCCTCTTGCCCTGATTCCCAGCATTCAGGCTGCTTCTGCATCTTTAGGGGGCCCTGTTTCCATCAGGGGCCACCCTCCTCACTCCACAGGGGGTTGAATCCTGGCTCATTCCACTTGGCTTGTTGTTTACAAAATGAGAGGTTGACCATGTTTCTCTTTTTTGGCTAATATCTGCAATTTGCCCTCATTTAACTCACATATCTCAGCTATTAGTTTGCTCACCTTCAACAATTATTGCCATGCACCCTTGGGCTTATAAACCATTGTTCCAAGTGGTGTGTCGCCTATTTTAAGAACTTAATTTGTTTGTAATGTGCACATCAGCTGCATGATTTGTTTCTTGCTTGTAATTAACTTTTAAGCTGATGCCATTCCCCCACCAAAACTGAAACTCAAGGTAAAGTTGGTAAGATTAATCATGCTGGCTGCATCCAAATCTTCCAACATCTTCATTGGACTCAGCAAGTTTGGGGGAAATGATATTTTTTCCTTCCACTCCCATCTGTTACCCTGCCGATCTTGGAGCCAATCCATCCATTAGCGAGCTTGAGTGTTGGAGTTGGAATCTAACACTCTCCAGTGTCTCCAGTCTGTACCAGGATAAGCAAACTTTCCCCCCAAATCCCCTTAACCCTGGAACTTGAATGCATCTCTTCCTTCCTGAGAGGGTCCCTGGACTCAAGGATAAATCATGAAACCCCTTACTAAGTTGTATAATACCTCCCCGCTTTTCCTAGTTGTGATTGCTGATTTCCATGGTCTTCTGTAATGATGTATTCAGCAATGCCTTGGATTCATAATCTGCACTGTTGGGGGCAGTGATTGGGTTGGACAGAGCCAGCTTTATTAATCTTTCGTTTTAATGACATGACACCCTATCTGTGGCTCATGTGTGAAATCTAAATTCCAGGCAGCTTTCCTCTGTGACTGAGCAAATTGAGAAATCAGGCTGTACTAGATCCACGCTTCTCAAACCTTAGTGTACATGTGAGTCCTCGAGAGATCTTGCTAAAATACAGATTGTGATTTAGTAGGTCCAGAATGGGCCCTGAGCATAAGCGTGCTCAGTTGTATCTGACTCTTTGCAACCCCATGGGCTGTAGCCCACCAGGCTCCTTTGTCCGTGGAAATTTTCGGGAAAGAATACTAGAGTGGGTTGCCATTTCCTATTCTAGGGGATCTTCCCAACCCAGGGATTGAACCTACATCCGTTGCGTCTCCTGCATTGACAAATGGGCCCTAAGAAACTGCATTTTAGCAAGCTCCTGCAGAAGCCAAGGCTGCTAGTCTAGGACCACACTTTGAGGTGTGGGTAGGAGACTGCATGCCTCACAAAGACTGGAACTGTATCACTGGCACGTGAACGCTCTCAAGTATCTGCAGACTGAATGAGTGAGTGAATGAATGAATGAATGAGTGAATGAATGAATGAACTATACTCAGGAATACAGATCGCACTCTACCAGATCGATCTAATTGGAATGAAATGTGTTCCTTATTCCCACACAAGCCAAAAAGAAAAAAGTAGTAATTTTATATATTTCCCAATTTAGGAAGGGCTAAATGTCATATGCCGATTTATCTCCTCCCTATATATGGTATTTATGTGTGTGCACACACATATGTTTGGCTTTTGGAAATGAATTTATAGTAACAGAACTGCTCTTCGCCATGCATCTCTTTCTAAGTATAGCCTGCCTGCCTTCCTCCGAAAGGGCCGGCTTCCAGAAGAGCCCTGCAAACAGAAATCCTTGTTCCTGTTTTTAAGATTCTTCGGAGAGCTGCCTGGTTCTCCCTCTGAAACCCTGGCTTTTCCAGCGTTCTTCCGGGTCTCACATGACATCAACCGAGGAACTTCAATTAAGTGCTGACTCTCTGTAATCCCTCTCTCGAACCTCCTGAAGCGCCTATTATTTTTTTAGCTACTACAGATGCTTTGTTCATTTTTTTCACGAGGCAAGGATTGTAAATCCATTTATATACACACTGAGACTATTTCTCCTGAGGCTGGAAGTCAGGATGTAGGATGGGATGAGGGTGTTCATTTAAAGAGACAGAGGGGCAGAATGCTTTAAATGCTTTTAACGCACCCGATTTTATATTCGGAATTTCGTCTTCATTTTCTTTAGGAGGTCCTCCAAAATGTTTCAGGATCCACCTGAATCTCTTCCTCCAAGACAGGCTGTGGGTTCTCCTGGAGTTTCCCACCAGGTCCCTGGTTTCCTGGCTCAAGCCTCCCCTGTGGGGTATGGGAGAAAGGAGGAGCCCAGAGGTTGTCATTTGCCTGCAACCTGGTAGCTATGAGGTGGTGAGGATGCTGCACAGACTCAGGTGACCCAGAGCTGGGAACCTTTCCTCTTACGCTGCACTGCTGTGCTTCTCACACTTTTGTCAAGGACTCCGTGGGAACCTTGTTATTGTAAAATGCAAGGCCTGGACTTCCCTCAAGGCACAGTTTATAGGGATCCACTGGCTAAAGCAGGGGGCACTGGTTCGACCCCTGGTCTGGGACGATCCCAGCTCTGCTGATGTGCCACAACTATAGAGTCTGAGCTCTAGAGCCCACGGTCTGCAACAAAAGGAACCAATGCAGCGAGACGCCCGAGCACCGCTAGAGAGGAGGCCCTGCTCGTGGAGACTAGACAAAACCCACGGGCGGCAGCAGAGACCCAGCACAGCCGAGAAAAAAAATGTTTGGGCACTAATTCGTGTCCGATTCTTTGCGACCCCATGGACTGTAGCCCACCAGGCTCCCCTACACGTGGGATTTCCCAGGCAAGAACACTGGAGTGGGTTGTCATTACCTTCTCCAGGGGACCTTTCCAACCCCGGGTTGGAACCCACATCTCCTGCATTGCAGGTGGATTCTTTATTGCTGAGCCACCAGGGAAGTATGTATACATATACACACTCACACACACACATATAAAATTATTTTTAAAAATGAAGGGTCTGATTTAACAGCTCTGGGGTGGGGCCTGAGAGTGTACAGTTCTAGCACGCTCTCAGGTGATACTGATGCTGTTGATCTGTGATCCACACTCTGAGAACCACTGATCTAGCAGGTCTCATCACCCCTTGAATACACATTGATATTTTTTAAAAAGACCACCTTGGCCCCACCCCAGAAATTCTGATTTAAATGGTTTTGGGTGCAGCAGTCTGAACATGATGAGTTTAAAAACATTCCCTGGATGAATCTGATGTGTAGCAGAGCTGAGAACCACTGTTCTGGTGCCTTTTGTTGAGACTTCATCAGTCCAGGAACCACCCCCCGGACCCCCAAGACTCCTACCCATCTGCTGTCCTCCAGAACAGTGCAGCCCCCTATGTCTGGCAGAGGGGAGACCAGACTTGGGGTCTCCTCTTCGCCCCCGGTCCTACCCTGGGCTGGTTGGTTGGACTGGAGGTGCTCTGGGTACCAAGGCAGGGGGAGCAGGCAGGTGTTAGGCTAAATCTGTCCAGGCACACCACAATGAGAGGGACAGGGGTCTCTCCAGGGGGCGGGGGGCCAGGAGATGCTTCCAAGCTGCTCCTTGCTGATATGTTCAGCTGCTGACCTGAAAGTAGCTTCCTTGTTGCTGAGGCAGCTACGGGGATTCCCCTCCTGCCGGAAAGGGGGGCAGTGGGGGCTCTGGGTTTCTGGAAAGGTTGGTACCACCAGACCAGGATGTGTCAGCAAGCCCCGGGATGCTGAGTGCCCAGGAGACAGCTGTGTGGAGCCATGGGGCGTGTCAGCCCCATCGTGGGCCTAGGTGATGAAGGTCATCTAGTCCAGCTGTTTCTCAGTGATCTAGATCTAGGAGACTCGTCCCAGGGGGATCAGTTTCCTATGCCTGTTGTAACAAATTAACTCAAACTGCTGCTGCTGCTGCTGTTAAGTCGCTTCAGTTTTGTCCGACTCTGTGCGACACCATAGAGGGCAGCCCACCAGGCTCCCCCGTCCCTGGGATTCACCAGGCAAGAACACTGGAGTGGGTTGCCATTTCCTTCTCCAATGCATGAAAGTGAAGAGTGAAAGTGAAGTCACTGAGTCGTGTCCAACTCTCAGCAGACTAGACAAAACCCACGGGCGGCAGCAGAGACCCAGCACAGCCGAGAAAAAAAATGTTTGGGCACTAATTCGTGTCCGATTCTTTGCGACCCCATGGACTGTAGCCCACCAGGCTCCCCTACACGTGGGATTTCCCAGGCAAGAACACTGGAGTGGGTTGTCATTACCTTCTCCAGGGGACCTTTCCAACCCCGGGTTGGAACCCACATCTCCTGCATTGCAGGTGGATTCTTTATTGCTGAGCCACCAGGGAAGTATGTATACATATACACACTTACACACACACATATAAAATTATTTTTAAAAATGAAGGGTCTGATTTAACAGCTCTGGGGTGGGGCCTGAGAGTGTACAGTTCTAGCACGCTCTCAGGTGATACTGATGCTGTTGATCTGTGATCCACACTCTGAGAACCACTGATCTAGCAGGTCTCATCACCCCTTGAATACACATTGATATTTTTTAAAAAGACCACCTTGGCCCCACCCCAGAAATTCTGATTTAAATGGTTTTGGGTGCAGCAGTCTGAACATGATGAGTTTAAAAACATTCCCTGGATGAATCTGATGTGTAGCAGAGCTGAGAACCACTGTTCTGGTGCCTTTTGTTGAGACTTCATCAGTCCAGGAACCACCCCCCGGACCCCCAAGACTCCTACCCATCTGCTGTCCTCCAGAACAGTGCAGCCCCCTATGTCTGGCAGAGGGGAGACCAGACTTGGGGTCTCCTCTTCGCCCCCGGTCCTACCCTGGGCTGGTTGGTTGGACTGGAGGTGCTCTGGGTACCAAGGCAGGGGGAGCAGGCAGGTGTTAGGCTAAATCTGTCCAGGCACACCACAATGAGAGGGACAGGGGTCTCTCCAGGGGGCGGGGGGCCAGGAGATGCTTCCAAGCTGCTCCTTGCTGATATGTTCAGCTGCTGACCTAAAAGTAGCTTCCTTGTTGCTGAGGCAGCTACGGGGATTCCCCTCCTGCCGGAAAGGGGGGCAGTGGGGGCTCTGGGTTTCTGGAAAGGTTGGTACCACCAGACCAGGATGTGTCAGCAAGCCCCGGGATGCTGAGTGCCCAGGAGACAGCTGTGTGGAGCCATGGGGCGTGTCAGCCCCATCGTGGGCCTAGGTGATGAAGGTCATCTAGTCCAGCTGTTTCTCAGTGATCTAGATCTAGGAGACTCGTCCCAGGGGGATCAGTTTCCTATGCCTGTTGTAACAAATTAACTCAAACTGCTGCTGCTGCTGCTGTTAAGTTGCTTCAGTTTTGTCCGACTCTGTGCGACACCATAGAGGGCAGCCCACCAGGCTCCCCCGTCCCTGGGATTCACCAGGCAAGAACACTGGAGTGGGTTGCCATTTCCTTCTCCAATGCATGAAAGTGAAGAGTGAAAGTGAAGTCACTGAGTCGTGTCCAACTCTCAGCGACCCTATGGACTGCAGCCCACCAGGCTCCTCTGTCCATGGGATTTTCCAGGCAAGAGTACTGGACTGGGGTGCCATTGCCTTCTCCAAACTCAAACTGAGTGGCTTACAATAAACACAAATTTATCTTACAGTCCTGGAGGTCAGAAGTCTGAGTGAGTCAGCTAAAAATCAAGATGTTCTTTTTGGAACTTCCAGGGGAGATTCTGTTTCCCCATCCTGTTCAGATACTAGAGGCTGCCTGCACTCCTTGGCTCATGGCCCCTGCCTGTGTCTTCAATGCCAGCAATAGTCGGTCGAGTTCTTCACACATATCATCACTCTGATCTCTTCTGCCTCCCTTTTTTCCACTTTTAAGGACGCTTCTGATTAAGAAGTCCAGACTCCTCTCCCTGTTTTAAGGTTAGCTAACTAGCAACGTTGACTTTCATCTGAAATCTTGATTCCCCGTTGCCGTGTGATAGAACACATGGCAGGTTCTGGGGGCTAGGATATAGTATCTTTGGTGGGGCGCAGTGCTGCCTAACAGGGGTTTGGGGTGAGTCTGAGATCCCTGTTTCCAGTCTCTCACTTCAACCAGAGAAGTTCTGTTAAACGTGTTTCCATGCAAACTTTTCTTTGAAGAGAGTATTCCAAGGCTAACAGTTTTTCCACCAGAGGTCAGGTCTCTTTCTGCTCCAAACAGGATCCCTGGATTAGCAGCACAGGAATCACGTGGTAGCTTGTTAGAAATTCGGAACCTCAGGCCCGTCTCCAGAGCTGCTGAACTAGAATTTACGTTTTCACCCAGACCTCGGGCAATGTGTCTGCACACTGAAGTTAGAAAAGGCCTGGGTTAGACCCCCATGACTGTGGCTGCTCACTGAAACAACCTAGAGAGTTTTAAATCACACGGGTGCCTGGGTCCTACCTGATTCATGGCCTGGGGTGTGACCTGGCCATTGGAATTTTTCAAATCTTCTGTGCTCAGCTGTGTCCTGCTCTTTGCAACCCCATGAACTATAACCTGCCAGGCTCCTCTGTCCTTGGGCTTCTCCAGACAAGAGAACTGGAGTGGGTTGCCGTGCCCTTCTCCCAGGAATCTTCCCAACCCAGGGACTGAACCTGAGTCTTTTACGTCTCCTGAATTGGCAGGTGGGTTTTTGTTGTTGTTGTTATTTTAACCACTAATGCCACCTGGGAAGCCCAGGGCCTGAGATTCTGCTCATCCAGTTTGGGAATGGTGGGCTAGCCCAGCTTCCTCCTAATGTATAAGAGGTCATCTCCTAGAGAGGGAAAGGGACGTGCCCAGGGTCACTGCCCAGTAAGGGTCACTGCCCCTCCCAGGAGAGGACTCACACTCTTGACTTTACGGATTGAGAATTTCTGCCCCTACTCAGAAAGCAAAAACAGTAGCAACAATATCAACGTCAATTTGAGTGGAGGATGGGAAGGGAGGAGGATCTCTTTTTAAATTTTCTGCCTATATCCTTCTTTAGGGTTTGAATTATTTTTAATATCAAGCATGCTCTAGTTTTAATATATATAAAAATGGTTAAGGTTGGATAAGACACAAATCAGAATGGAACCCCAGGGTTCTAACGATGGTGACCATTTTTTGGAAAACCCACCATGAACCAGGAGCCGTGTACACATTTCTTCATTTGGTCTTCACTGCGTCTTGACAGAGTGGGAGGTAATTGCCTCATTTTGCACATTTCTCGGTGACCTTTCGAGTTTTGTCAGCTAGGTTCTGAAAGCCAGCAGACAGCTGACCTCTTGAATGACCCGCTGTTGGCCCTTGGCTTGGCCCCTGGTACAAGGCAGGAAGTCTGGGTGCGTAGCAGCCCCCAAAGGTCTTGCCCTAATTTCCTGTCTCAGGAAGTCCTGCCACCTCATCTGTCACATGCTTTGTGGGTCACTGTGCTCTGACCATCAGCACAGGACTGGAAATAAGATACTGTGTGTCCCTTGCCCGTCTCCTTTTTTTTTTTTTCTTTTTCCTCTTATCTTAGTAAAGGCATCAAGAAACCACCTGCTTTTGCCTTTATTAATTTGGTTCCCAAATAGCCCCATGACACAACCATACGCTACAGAAGAAACACTTGGAAATCTTAATGGTTGTTATTATGAACTTTTTGAAGTTCAAACCCAATGCATATCATTTACCTGCTTTATCAAATTAGTCATGAGGATGGAAAAACATGGTAAACATAATAGCTAATATTTAGTGAGGTTTAATCCATGCCAAATTCTATCCTTTACCTGTTTGAGTTAATTTAAATCTCACAAGCCCAGGAGACAGTACAATCATAGCGCCATTTTACAGATGAGAATATCAAGGCTCAGAGGAAACAGGCAGATGCTGGGAAATGGCCCGGTCTGTGCTGTGCTGTGCTTAGTCACTCAGTCGTGTCCAACTCTTTGCGACCCCATGGACCATAGCCCGCCAGGCTCCTCTGGCCACAGGCAAATGTACAGTCATGGGTTTCCTCTTTCTCCTCCCACTGTCCTTCTCTCTTTCTTTCTCTCTTACTCCCCACCCTTGACAGCTGTCTGGCCAAATCCCAGACATTCCCCAGAGGACACCCCGCCAGTCCTCCTCGGGTGAGGGTCTTTAACTCTGGGGGATGTCAGCCCCTCTCTCCACCTCAGTTTCTCCTCCTAGGCTCTGCCTTTCTCTCCGAGGTGCTGGGAGGCTTCTCTAAATAGTTCCCTCGAGGTGCTGGAAGCACTGGGTGGAGAAACTCACTATAAATACCCAGCATTTATAATTAGTCTTCGTGGCGGCACAGTTCTGCGTGTGGGGGAGGCAAACACCTGCAGGGGCAGAAAGTCATAACGCAGGGCCTGGGGGCTCTCCAGGGCTGGCTCCCTGGTGCCTCCTGCACTGGAGAGAACCCGTGGGAGTGAAGCCCCCAGGCAAGCAAGGGCACAGTGGCAGGCCTCTTTCTCCCCACCAACCCCGTCTCACTGCAACCCCAGGCAAGAACAGTGGGGCCTGCCAAGGGTGCCCAGCTCCATCAATCCCTGTCTGCGGGACATCCTGCAAATTACTTTGCTGGCCTGGGACTCAGTTTCCACATCTGTAAGATGGGAATGGTCATTCCTATTGGGAAGAGTTAAAGATAATGTGTCGGGGAAGGCAATGGCACCCCACCCCAGTACTCTTGCCTGGAAAATCCAATGGATGGAGTAGCCTGGTGGGCTGCAGTCCATGGGGTCGCTAACAGTCGGACAGACTGAGCGACTTCACTTTCACTTTTCTCTTTCATGCATTGGAGAAGGAAATGGCAACCCACTCCAGTGTTCTTGCCTGGAGAATCCCGAGGATGGGGGAGCCTGGTGGGCTGCCATCTATGGGGTCGCACAGAGTCGGACACGACTGAAGTGACTTAGCAGCAGCAGCAAAGATAATGTGTATAAATCTCCCAGCGCTGGCACATGCAGTAGATGCTTATTGCATGTCAGATTCTTCTTGTTCCATTGTGTGCACAGCTAGGCAGACACCATCTCATTGGCATATCAGATGGGTCTCTTCTGCTTAAAGACTTTCTGAAACTCCCCATTGGCAGCAGGGTTTCCACCATGCCTTCATCTTATCCGGACAGTCCTCCTCAGAGCTGAGATTCACTTGCTCACAGCTACACATTCCAGGACAGTGTGTCTATCATCTTCTGCCTTCTTCCCTGGGGCCTTTTCAGATGTTGCCAGAACCTGCCAGAACTTGCTCAGCTATTCTGCTCAAAAGTGCAGAGTAAAGAGCAGGCGGAACAACCATCAACCAACAGGGAATGGAGCTGGTGAATAGAAGTCCTAGCCTCCCTCCATCAGTAGGACACTTCTGGGAGACTTCCTTCTTGCCTCTCAGAAGTCCTGGCAGCATCCAGGACCCCCAGCAGCTGTCTTGATGGTGAACATGTATATGACTTCCCCTCCTAGATCTTTCCACAAACTTCTTCCTATTTCTTGAAGTCATCTCCCATATAAACCACCTGTTTCAGGCTCTGTTTTGGGGGAACCCAGTTCATGACAGCATCACATCTGAAATAAGATCCAGACTCCTCACTGTGACTGCAGAGTCCAGCATTTTCATCATTTCTTCCCCATCTCCCATCTCCCTCCCGCTTCCAGCCTCCTGTCTTCTTCTAACTTACCAAGCATCCCCTCTGCAGGGTCTTTGCACATGCTGTTGCCTCTGGCTGGAAGGCTCCTCCCCTCACTCCTTATCTGTGTCAGTCCCTCAGGTTTCAGATTAAGCCTCAGTCCCTGAGAGAGCATCACTCCCTCTTGGCCTCGTCTCCTCGAGGTTCCAACTCCTTTCATTCTCTTTCATGACAGCCTGTTTCCATTCACACATATGGATTTGAAATCGTATATTATTTGAATATTAACTTATCTGTCTCCCCCCTCAACTGTGGTGGTTTAGTCGCTAAGTTGTGTCCGACTCTTGCAACCTCGTGGACTGTAGCCCTCCAGGCTCCTCTGTCCGTGGGATTCTCCAGACAAGAATACTAGAATGGGTTGCCATTTCCTTCTCTAGGGGATCTTCCCAACCATGGAATCAAACCCAGGTCTCCTGCATTGCAGGCAGATTCTTTACCAACTGAGCTACAAGGGAAGTTACCTCCCGACTATAAACCCCATTAAATAGGGACAGCCTCTGCCTAGTCCATGGACTCTGTAGTATCCGGCACAGCTTGTGACACACAGGGTATAGTTAACAAATATTTATTGGATGAAGATGGGATGCAGATTGGTTGGTTCCCCCTCCATCCTAAGGTCACCAGGCCCATCTGATATGCCTTTCTCTATCTGCCAGACGACAGGGTGTCAGCAGAGGACTTTTATGGGGGGTGGTGAGGAAGCAGGAGAATATAGTTTCAACTCTCCCCTCCCTTGCTCCCACTTTGCCAGCATCAGAGGATCAGTGAAAGAGACTCTCCAGTCTAGAGCGGGGCCCCAGGAGGACATATCCGCGTGCTTTCTCCACGAGCAGGAGATTTCTTACACACCTGGCTCCATTATCCGGAGCACACTCAGTGTGACTTCAGGGGGCTCAGGAAACATGATCTTCACCGTGGGCCTCTGTAAGGAGAGGGCCAACTTGCAGCTGGTCTGTGTGACCCTGCTTATCTCTGGAGACATTGGAACCATAGACTTGGCCAAGAAGGGATGGGATGCTATTAACCCATGATTTATAGTGTGCTGTCCGAGGTCCAAAACTGCCTGGAGGTGCTGTGTACCAACTCGCTGCACAGTTTACTGGAGAAACGTAGATGAATGGTGTGTGCCTGGTTTCAGTTGTTATGCCAGTTACTCAGCCCCGTTTTGGCTGTGTGACCAGGGGGAGACAGAAATGAACAACTTATGCCTTGGCATCCCTGAGACTGAGATCTCCCACATACTGTTGGGCAGTTCACGTTCCGGAGACCAAGCTTGTTCTGTGTGACCGAGAGGGGCCCTGAGCGACTGCTCATGGGTGTTACGGATCTTCCTAAAGCTGCCCCGAGTTCCTTTTGCGGCGTCCTTTGCCGGTAACAAAATCTTCCACGACTCCTGCCTGTCGGAGTCTTGCGAGTCCTTTCAGTGGTCTCACCCAGCATGGCTGTGCAGCTTGTCTCCTATGCGCTGTGAGTGCTCAGTTGCTTCAGCCTGTCCGAGTCTTTGCGACGCCTTGGACTGTAGCCTGCCAGGCTGCTCTGTCTGTGGACCTCTCCAGGCAACAATACTGGGGTGGGTTGCCTTTTCCTCCTCCAGGGAGGGGATTGTCGCGAACCAGGGATCAAACCGGTGTCTCTTGCCTTGGCAGGTGCTACCTGGGAAACCCTTGGTTTCTGGCAGTTTCCTCTCTTAACACTGAAATTGTAGAATCCTAGATGTTTGATTTAGGGGGCCCTCGGGGCTCTGGGCTTATGGTATCTGCTTCTTATGGATGAGAAGACAGAGCCATGGAGAGCCAACCTGCATCTCACAGAGAAGAGAGAGCAGCGGAAACCCAGCATGGAGGTGTGAATTGCCCATTATCACCAAGCAAGTTATACTCAGAGGAAAGAAATGTTATCTATTTATTCTCTCATTATCCAGAGACAACAGTGGCTAACATTTTAATACATTACCATTTGGTCTTTTTTCCCCTTCACATATGTATTTAAACATAATTGGCATATATTGAATAAACCATTTTATGTTCTACTGTTTGCCTCAGTCTTACATTATGAACATGATTTGACGACTGTATAAAAGACTCAGTTTCTTCATTTGTAAAACGGGGATAACAATAGTAGTGATAATAATACCGGTACCTATATTATAGGGTTGTTGTCAGGATTAAATGAGAACATGCATGTAAAAGCTTTTAGCCCAGTATGTGGTGTATACTAAGCACTCAGCAAAAATCTTTATTACAATGAAATATTTAAAATCATAAATGGCCACACAAGAGTCTATTGAGTGAGTATGTCATTATTATGTAACTGTTCCTTTATTGAACCCACAGGTAATAGTTAGGAATCAGATAATCAAGTTAATTCTCAACTCTCTTTCTCTACACAGCACCTTCTTACCTTCCACGTGTGTATGTTTGTTAGTTGCTCAATCATGTCTGACTCTTTGCGACCCCATGGACTATAGTCTGCTAGGCTCCTCTGTCCATGGAATTCTCTAGGCAAAAAAACTGGAGTGGGTTGCCAATTCCCTTCTTCAGAGAATCTTCCTGACCCAGGGATTGAACCTGGGTCTCCCGCATTGCAGGCAGATTCTGAGCCACCAGAAAAGCAAAATGTGAATGCAGAGGACCCGGGAGCCCCCATGTTGTTGATAATGATGAGCACGGCCCTGATAAAATAAGGGGTGCCCTGAGCCACTAGACCCTCTGGTGACCAGGAGACTGTCTCAGCCTGGAGGCATCTTGGAGCTTAGTGGAGAGCAAGCTCACAATCCCTGTGACAGTGGGATGGGAAGGGGTGGACAGTGTGCATGTCCCACAGATGCCANAGAGGACTTTTATGGGGGGTGGTGAGGAAGCAGGAGAATATAGTTTCAACTCTCCCCTCCCTTGCTCCCACTTTGCCAGCATCAGAGGATCAGTGAAAGAGACTCTCCAGTCTAGAGCGGGGCCCCAGGAGGACATATCCGCGTGCTTTCTCCATGAGCAGGAGATTTCTTACACACCTGGCTCCATTATCCGGAGCACACTCAGTGTGACTTCAGGGGGCTCAGGAAACATGATCTTCACCGTGGGCCTCTGTAAGGAGAGGGCCAACTTGCAGCTGGTCTGTGTGACCCTGCTTATCTCTGGAGACACTGGAACCATAGACTTGGCCAAGAAGGGATGGGATGCTATTAACCCATGATTTATAGTGTGCTGTCCGAGGTCCAAAACTGCCTGGAGGTGCTGTGTACCAACTCGCTGCACAGTTTACTGGAGAAACGTAGATGAATGGTGTGTGCCTGGTTTCAGTTGTTATGCCAGTTACTCAGCCCCGTTTTGGCTGTGTGACCAGGGGGAGACAGAAATGAACAACTTATGCCTTGGCATCCCTGAGACTGAGATCTCCCACATACTGTTGGGCAGTTCACGTTCCGGAGACCAAGCTTGTTCTGTGTGACCGAGAGGGGCCCTGAGCGACTGCTCATGGGTGTTACGGATCTTCCTAAAGCTGCCCCGAGTTCCTTTTGCGGCGTCCTTTGCCGGTAACAAAATCTTCCACGACTCCTGCCTGTTGGAGTCTTGCGAGTCCTTTCAGTGGTCTCACCCAGCATGGCTGTGCAGCTTGTCTCCTATGCGCTGTGAGTGCTCAGTTGCTTCAGCCTGTCCGAGTCTTTGCGACCCCTTGGACTGTAGCCTGCCAGGCTGCTCTGTCTGTGGACCTCTCCAGGCAACAATACTGGGGTGGGTTGCCTTTTCCTCCTCCAGGGAGGGGATTGTCGCGAACCAGGGATCAAACCGGTGTCTCTTGCCTTGGCAGGTGCTACCTGGGAAACCCTTGGTTTCTGGCAGTTTCCTCTCTTAACACTGAAATTGTAGAATCCTAGATGTTTGATTTAGGGGGCCCTCGGGGCTCTGGGCTTATGGTATCTGCTTCTTATGGATGAGAAGACAGAGCCATGGAGAGCCAACCTGCATCTCACAGAGAAGAGAGAGCAGCGGAAACCCAGCATGGAGGTGTGAATTGCCCATTATCACCAAGCAAGTTATACTCAGAGGAAAGAAATGTTATCTATTTATTCTCTCATTATCCAGAGACAACAGTGGCTAACATTTTAATACATTACCATTTGGTCTTTTTTCCCCTTCACATATGTATTTAAACATAATTGGCATATATTGAATAAACCATTTTATGTTCTACTGTTTGCCTCAGTCTTACATTATGAACATGATTTGACGACTGTATAAAAGACTCAGTTTCTTCATTTGTAAAACGGGGATAACAATAGTAGTGATAATAATACCGGTACCTATATTATAGGGTTGTTGTCAGGATTAAATGAGAACATGCATGTAAAAGCTTTTAGTCCAGTATGTGGTGTATACTAAGCACTCAGCAAAAATCTTTATTACAATGAAATATTTAAAATCATAAATGGCCACACAAGAGTCTATTGAGTGAGTATGTCATTATTATGTAACTGTTCCTTTATTGAACCCACAGGTAATAGTTAGGAATCAGATAATCAAGTTAATTCTCAACTCTCTTTCTCTACACAGCACTGTTTTACCTTCCACGTGTGTATGTTTGTTAGTTGCTCAATCATGTCTGACTCTTTGCGACCCCATGGACTATAGTCTGCTAGGCTCCTCTGTCCATGGAATTCTCTAGGCAAAAAAACTGGAGTGGGTTGCCAATTCCCTTCTTCAGAGAATCTTCCTGACCCAGGGATTGAACCTGGGTCTCCCGCATTGCAGGCAGATTCTGAGCCACCAGAAAAGCAAAATGTGAATGCAGAGGACCCGGGAGCCCCCATGTTGTTGATAATGATGAGCACGGCCCTGATAAAATAAGGGGTGCCCTGAGCCACTAGACCCTCTGGTGACCAGGAGACTGTCTCAGCCTGGAGGCATCTTGGAGCTTAGTGGAGAGCAAGCTCACAATCCCTGTGACAGTGGGATGGGAAGGGGTGGACAGTGTGCATGTCCCACAGATGCCAGACAAAACAGGAGACCCAGGGCCAAGTGGCCTGGGAGAGGGGTCAGCAAGGGTGTCCTGGAGCAGGTACAGTGGTGATGTCGCTATAGATTTGTGTCCTATTGAAGTTCCTCTGAGAGCTCAACCTGAGACAGGGATGTGGTTGCAGGTGTTTTATTTGGGCGGGGACCTGGGAGGCAGGGGAGGGGGGGGTGTTCTGGGAGGAAGGAAGCCAATAAAAAGGTGTGTTAATGAATTATGGACACCTGGTCCTTGGGGCCTCTGGGACCCTCAGAGGAGCCACAAGAACGTCCTCAGAACTGTCTGTCCAGAGCACAGGCTCGTGAGCATTGATCCATGATGGTTGATGGTTGCTTCGGGGTGTAACTCCCCTGTGATTCCAGGCTGCCTCGGGTGTGGAGACACAAGAGAGTGAGCTTCTGTAGTTCTCCAGAAAGCCCCGAGACAGGAACATGGAGGGACGTGGGAACCTGGGAGGAACAGTGTTGGGTGCATGGGATCCAGCCGCCTCCGAAGCTGGGGGGTCCAGGGAAGCTAGAGGGGATGAGGGATTTGCTTCAGAAACAAGGATGACACGGTGCTTCAGTGCCCTCATCCAGCAATGCCATGCCTTCCCCTACAGTCAGGAAATCCTCCCCTATGTCCGCCGTGAATTGCTCTTGCTGTAGTTTTTCCTATTTCCCTTTGTTTTAAGCCTAAAAGGAGATGCAGAGCAGCTGGCCGTTGTCAGATGGAAATGCTAGAAAAGATACAGATTCTTGGCAGCCCACCCCTCCAGGTTCATTTCAGGCTAGCCCCTCTCTCCTTTCCTGATGTTATGTCTTTCTTAACCCACTTACACCAGATGTGAATACCAAGCGGACTGATGATCTGCTCCATAGGGTGGTCCAGATGATAAAGTCTCCCTTTTAATGAGAGCTACAGGTGACGTCAGTCATTTAATGTGAATCAGGCCCTTGAGGCTCAGCTGGTAAAGAATCTGCCTGCAATGCGGGAGACCTGGGTTTGATCCCTGGGTTGGGAAGATCCCCTGGAGAAGGGAAAGGCTACCCACTCCAGTATTCTGGCCTGGAGAATTCCATGGACTAGAGTCAGACACGACTGAGCGACTTTCACACACACAAACACAAACACACACACGTGCGCGCACACACACACACACACACACACACAGAGAGAAGCCCTGTGTTGGGTGCTTGACTCATTTCAACTCTGAACTGCTCCTGTGCTAGGTTCTTTTAACACCCATGGTACAGATAAGGAGACTGAGGCTCAGAGAGGTAGATGTTTCAAACACGAGATAAAACAGGGCTTCAAACCATTATCAAGTCTGCTCCCCTCTCTTCAAGCAGGTGCGTGTTCACCTCTTTGCAACACTCTGTGTGCTCAGATGCTCAAGGAGGTGACTTGGAGTTTCACTAGATATTGTCTTCTGGGGGCCCTTTGCATACCTTCCTGGTCTTGAGTAGGAAACAGCTCTTAACACTTGGGAAGATGATCATCAAAGTAACAGTAATAGTAACTGTATGGCTAGTAACACATGCCTGTTAACCTCTGTAACTTGTCCAGTCCTCAGTGGACAGATGAGGAGACTGAAGCTCTGGGAACTGGAGAGTTACCCAAGCCACACGAGGGTAAGAGTGGGAGCCAGGTTTCAAACTCAGCCGGTTTGATTGCAAAGCCAGTGAGATTCCACACTAGCATTTACAGGGTGCCTTCTGTAGGGTTGCCATAAAGTCCACAGATGAAGGTAAGGATGCACAATGAATGATTTATTGATATTACAACACATGGCCAAATAATCTCCTGGTGCCAGTCCTTATGGATTCCTTGTAAGTGCCTGGTGGGGGAGGGATTGAAAATGACTAAGGGTGCTGGGTAACCTTGACATAAGCACTGGGTTGTGAAAACAACGTTGAGGGGCCGAGGAAGCCTGCACCAAAGAGCCAGCTGGCTCCAAGCTGAGAGAGAGGGTGGGGGTGGATGGAGGGTGATTCAAACGTGTTTCCTTCACAAGAAACGTGCCAGTTAGCGAACACTTGGCTCAGAGGACCTGAGATGATCTGGCTCCTCCTGCACTTTGAGGATGGGGCACCTGGCTCTAAGACCCGACAGCTTCTCAGGGCCACACCCCCCAAATCCTGGCTCTCAGGGCGCATGCGTACCACTCTGCCGGCATCCCACCTCCCGGATCAGCTGAGGCTGCGAGGGGATCCCTGGTGACTTTTCCTCCATGGCTTCCCTGCCCCACCCCAGGGCTGCAGCCTCCTCCTGCTCCTTCCTCCTTCAATCTGACTAAGAGAACCCTTGAGCCGCCCCCCGCCACTTCTGCCAACCCCCAACCGCCCCCTCTCCTCTGGAGCCCCCCGGGCCCTGAGCAGTGGCTCCATGGAGAAGCAGGTCCGTGGGCGGGGCGAGCGGGATAATTATAATCTTGGAAGATTTAAATCTCAGGCGGAGAAGCAGGAGGCAGTTCTTCCTGCCTGGTTTGGGAGCTGGGTCTGAGTCAGAAACCGTCTCCCACAGCCCAGCCCCTTTCGCGGATGATCCCACCTTGTCGTCCACCTTGGAGCCCGACCTTGAGTCAATCCATTCTTTTATGTGTGCATTCATTCCTTTAGGAAATGCTGGCTGTGACCTCGTGTATGCCTTGCCCTGCATGGAGCCTGGGCACCCAGATTGGAAGGGGTCGGGGCATGTGGCCTGGTGTTACCAGCGTGCTGTCTGGCAGACGCCACAGTTTCCAGTGTTGCCTTCTTCATTTAGTAGCAGCAGATTTTTTTGATTGTTGAAGCTCTCCCCTGCCTTACTCTCCACATCTGAGAAATGGGTATTAGAAATATCTCCTCTGTAAGGATTAAAGGAGAGTGTACCACTGAGCAGAGTGCCTGAAGCATGTTAGAAGCGTGAAAGTCTGCTCGGCTGTGTCGGACTCTTTGCGACCCCATGGACTATTAAAGAGCTGAATAACGAGTAGTTCCTATCCTAGAAAAACTCATAGTCTAGAGTAGAGATGGCAAAGAGGCTTTATCTCATCTCGCATGTCAATTCTGATGGACTGATAGAGGGTGCTTGGAATGCTGTGTTAAGAAAGATTTTGAGAATCAGTTGGCACCCATCAGAAGAAAAGAGCATGATTGATTACCAACATCTGCAGTGGGTTTAAGGTGAGGGAGAGATGGCCTGTGTGTCTTGTGTCAGCTATCTCTGTTACTGAGTTAGTCCTGGAGAGGAGAAGGAATGAGAAAGATATGGGTAGTAAGAAGCTTAGAGGAGTGTACAGTGAGACCTTCCCAGGCATTTGTAACAAATGTTGGAAGGGTCAGGGCTGCCTGAGAGCTGTTCCTGGATAGATATTCCTGATCATCTATAAGAGATGTGGATTCTTCCTACTGCTGTGTGCCAAGAGCTTTTTGTCACAATATCCAGGTCTGAGTTCTGGCTCTGGTACTCAGAGGCTATGTGGCTTTTAGCAAGGATGGGATCTATTCTCAGTTTCAGCTTCCCCATCTGGAAAATGGGGAAAATGACCCACCTCTCACCACCCTCCCTGGATTTTGTTGTTGTAGTTCAGGTGCTAAGTCATGTCTGACTCTTTGCAACCCCACGGACTGCAGCACACCATGCTTCCCTGTCCTCCACTATCTCCTGGAGTTTGCCAAAATTCAGGTCCATTGGGTCGGATTTGGGTGATGATTAAATGAGGTAATACGTGTTAAGGATTTAGAGCAGTGCTTGACACATAGTAGACACTCAAAACCCTGGTGCTTTAGCCATCAATATTTTGTCTGCCTTAAAGAACTGGGTGTTCGTGTAAAAAAATAAATACAAAAAAATTAAAAAAATTAAAAAAAAAAAAAAAAGAACTGGGTGGTAGAGAGGAGCTTGCTTTCCTTTATGATCCATTATCAATCAAATAGTTTTACTTTAAGTGCTGGAAATAAGGATTAGTTGAAACAGTCAAATTGTTTAAAAATAGAAGATTACTAGGAAGAAGCTGAACACTTCAAACAATGGGTACATTGTTCAAATAAATTATGGTAGGTTATACAGCATTATATAAAATATGATTTCATTTTAATGACAAAATATTAATTCATTTCTGACCAGAAAATGATTTGGAAATTTGAACACCATAGTTATTAGTGAATATCCCTGAGTAGCTGGACTATAGGTGTTGATGGAAAAATGAATTGATAGTTGTGCTAAAGAAGAAATAGAGAATTTTATCCATGCCAACCTGAGTGTTATAACCTAGAAGAATGGCTTTCAGAAAATTCTGGACGGTTTCCCTTGTTAGAAGTCATTATGTAAGTTTCACAGTTTTATACATTTTCAGGACAAAGGACATCAGAATGATACACTGACATTTTAACATAAAATTCACCAAAGGTACATGGTCCAAATAAGCATGTTTAAAAGGAGCAACTGGTCACCATGACCCCTTACAGGACTGGTAAAGGAATGTTACCTCCTAAGGAGTTACATTGCTGGCATATGAAGAAAGGTAACATTGATCTTTATGGTTGAGCAGGCATTCCTGCCTTGAGAAGGTCTGGTTAATATGTAATTCAGATGCACAATGCACATTTGGGGGCCCAATAGGGGCAGGGAGTATGCTATGCTTAAATTTTCTCATCTTGCCTCAAAACATATTTTTATTCTATCATAGGTGTACCCATTAGAGTTCTAAATGGAGCCAACCTGGGCTAAATGAGCAGAAAAGCAGCTTGTTACAAGTATGTTGGGAGCCCCAGTCCTCAGGTGAATGTCTTGACTTTCAGGAGCTTGTCTGGAGCTTGAACTTGTCTGGTTGGCTTGCCCAGAACACTGGGCAAGTTCCTGTAAACTAGGAACTTGACCCTGAAACCACTATGATTCCTGAGTGTAATTAAATCGACTCTGAACCCTGGAGTTGGCCAAAAATAGTAATCTTTGAGGTAAATGGTTATTAGCCCAGAAGAATGTACAAAGTCCTTCCTGTCAACTCTTGAGTCTTACCTTCCAACATATGGAGTCCACAGGTAGGCAGTTCCTCAATCTATTTCACTTGGTCCCTGCTCCCTAGTGGAGAGATCTTCTAGTTGAATTTCTATGCCTTCCCCGTCTCTTTATAATCATGAAGGAACAAAGTCCTGCCGCCCTTGATCACCCCTTTAGACCTTTTCCCTCTTCTCTTTGGAACAGGGCATTTGTCTTTCACACCCAGTGAATATGAAGACCATCAGACCCTTCTCCTATGATGTAGCAGTTTTCAGCAGGAAAGGATTCTGGGGAGAGAGTTTATGGGGGAGATGGCTATTGCAGGTCATGGAGGGTCTACACATCCTCATGGAGGAGGAGGCTTCTGAAATGAACCTCAGAGGATAGCTATGATTTTCCAGATAGAGATGGAGTGGAGAGAGGGCAGTGCAGGCCTGAAGAGGGAAAGCATGTGATTTGGGGAAAAGAGATTTTGTTGAAAACAGCTTGGTCAGCACAATTGTTGGTCTTGTTTTCTGTTCTTTCAGTGATGCCCAAGCATGTTGCTTGACATTCAGTAGGCTTTTCATGAGCATTAGATAAAGTAATGAATGAAGGAAGGAAATCAATGACTATCCAGTCACGGGGATGAAGGACAAGAAGATATAAAGCCCTGCTGGGTCATCATGACTTAAATTCCCGAGGTGGATTGCCATTGACTTTGGGCAGCAACATGGTTGTAATTTGCCAACTAAGTCCTAAGTGACGCTAGCTCCTAGCAGTGGGAAGAAGAGGAGGAGGGAGAGATCCTTCTCTTGCCATACCCGAGGCCAGAGTGAGAGGTCTCTCAACCAGCTAGTCCTTCTCTCTCTCTAATACCTGCTTTTATTTACTTATTTGACTGCACTGGGTCTTAGTTACAGTGCGTGGGATCTTCAGTTTGTGTTGCGGCACGTGGGATCTTCAGCTGTGGCATGTGGGATCTAGTTCCCCAACCGGGGATTGAAGCCAGGGCCCCTGCATTGGGAGCAGGGTAGAGACGAGGCCACTGGACCACAGGGAAGTCCCAAGTCCCTGCCTCTTTAACAGCCTGCAGGAGGCCAGGTCCTACTGCATAGGCCCTTAGGCAACTTGCCTCCCTCACCAGGTCTACCTTGCTTTGTTCTTTACCTTGAAGCTTCCTGAGAAAGAGAAAAGCAACCCCTTATAGACCTAGTATTATTCTCTTGTGGAGCAGAAATGATTTCACAGACCACCAACACCGGACAAGGCCACCCTTGGCCGTGATGGTTCTAGACCACTCTGCAGTTAAAGTAACCAAACAGCCCCCATCCTGGCTAATATGAGTGACTGCCGCATCTTCGTCAGTTACAGTTGTAGCCTTCCTTCCCTGCTTTCTGGATAACGTTGATACCCAATTATACATACAGTATTCCCCTACATACAAATGAGTTCCATTTCAAGAGCATGTTCAATCTGCAAGCCCAATCTGTAAGTCCAACAAAGTTAGCCTAGGTACCCAATAACACAATCAGCTACATAGTACGGAAATGTAATAGGTTTATGATACTCTTCACACAAATAACACATAAAAACAAAACAAAAAAATAAAGAAAACATTTAAAAATCTTACTGTATAGTATCTTGAAAAGTACAGTAGTCCAGTACAACAGCTGGCATACGGGGGCTGGCATCAAGTGAACAGACAAGGAGAGCTCCTGCCTGGAGGAGGGAGAGGAGCTGGGGGGCGGTAGAGCTGAAGGACCACCAGCAATAGGAGACAGAGGGCGAGCTGCGGTTTCACTCACTTCTGACGCTGATGGCACAGGTTCCAGTTCCTTGCTGGATTCATTCAGTTCTATCTACCCTCTTGGAAAAGTGATCCAGTGAGTCTAGGCAGTGGCTCTTTTTTCTCATCATCTCATTTTTTCTGGCACGGTAGCACCAGACTGCGTTCTGAACGGCTGCTGCAACCTTCATGTACCGTTCTACATTCAGGTCCCGTGCCTCAAAAACGAACAGCACCTCCTCGAATGAAGGAAATCCCCTCACCGTTTCCTGCCTCGTGAACCTCCTCGGTTCTTCTTCTTCCCCTTGTCTCTCTCCATCTTTCTCTGGGCCTCCAGTTCCATCAGGTCTTCAGCACATGTGTCTTCTGCATTGGCAGCGGGGTTCTTTACAGCTAGTGCCGCCTGGGAAACCGTTGGGGGCTTGGAATGTGGGATAGCACATTCTATACCGTGTGTTGGTATGTTCCACATATTCTAACACATGTGTAAGCTCCATGTGTTGCACAGCAGCAGTATTGTAAAGTACACAAAAGCACAGTCACTTATAGAGGATGCGTCCGTGTGACAATGTCCACCAGACACGTGACCTAAATTACATGAGTGGACATGCAAATGCACGTTTGCATCTTTGAATGTTCACATCTTGAAGGTTCGTCCATAAGGGACTTGCTATACCATATTCTGTTGTTCATAAGCAAGTCACCAACGGTTTCCCAGGTGGCACTAGTGGCGAAGAACCCAGATGCCAACGCAGGAGACATAAGAGATGTGGGTTCGATCCCTGAGTTGGGAAGGTGCCCTGGGCATGGCAATCCATTCCATTATTCTTGCCTGGAGAATCCCCATGGACAGAGGTGGGCTATAGGCCATGGGATCTCAGAGTCGGACCGGGCTGTAACAGCAACACACTGGTGGCTCAGTGGTGAAGAGTCTGTCTGCCAATGCAGGAGACAGGTTCGATCCCTGGGTCAGGAAGATCCCCTGGAGAAGGAAACGGCAATCCACTCCAGTATTCTTGCCTGGGAAATCCCATGGACAGAGGAGCCGGATGGGCTACAGTCCGTGGAGTTGCAGAAGAATCTTGACTTAGTGACTAAACAAGAACAACAGTTTATTTAACCTTCGTTACAACCCATATCGTGTGTCCATTCTACAGATGAGGAAACTGAGGCGTGGAGAGTTAGTAACTCCCTTGGTTACAGAGCTGTTAAGTAGCAGGTTTAGAAATCCAGCTCAGGTGGTCTGGTGGCAGGATGTGGTATTACTAGCCACATGTGTTCTATGCCATGCTGCTTCTCAATGTCAAAATGTTTATTTCATGTCTTTTTACCAGTCCTATTCCTATTAATGTACTGTTCTATTTCTCTGCCAAGCCTTTCATTTAAAAAAAAAAAATAAGAGATCGTTTGTCTGGATTATTGAATATTTTAGCTTTTACTGCCATGTTTGAAAGAAATATTTCAAAAGATTGAAACCAATGACTGTCTGAAAAACGTGTAGGTAAGATGAGCTATTTGAGAGTGGATTCTCTCTCTTTGTATGTGTGTGTCAGGTCTTTCTTCATATATTTACATATTATATTTCTTTTCGGGACTGGTACAGCTTCCCTGTTTATCATGTCTTTCCCACTGGGCTGAGAGTGTTCTGTGTCAGTTACAATAGGCTAGGTTTTGCTGCAGTAACAAATGACTCCCAAAGTTCAGCGGCCTCCTGCTGAAAAGGCTTATTTCCTTCTCCCATTGCCTGTCCATTGTAGGTTGACGGTGGCTCTGCTCCAGGCCATCTTCACTCTGGGCCCTGGCAGATGGAAGAAACTGTGTGGAACAGCGCCAGGCTGATGGCAGAGGGACAGAAAAGACATAGAGAATAATGTGTTGGCTGTTTAATCTGCTGGGAAGTGACACGTGTCAATTCCATCTGCATATGGGTGGCCAAAACCAGCCACAGAGTCATTACGGAGTTTGATAGGATGGGAATGTAAACATTTTCTTGTGCGAAATAATCCTGAATCTTTGCCAAATAGTGTTAAAAATCCGCTGTGTAAATCTTTTTGTTTGTTTGTTTGTTTTAAGAGCTTTCATTTATTTATTTATTTTTGGCCACACTGCTTGGCATGTGGGATTGTAATTCCCCAGCCAGGGATCAAATGCATGTCCCCTCCAGTGGAAGCATGGAGTCTTAACCACTGGACCACCAGGGAAATCCTTCCTGTGTGTAAATCTTATACAATTCATTTCATGAACAATAACAATACTTACAGCAGTAAAGTACTGGGTGCAATTCCAAGTTCTTTATATACATTAAGCCACTGAACCCTCATAACAACCCTGTGAGGAAGGAACTATTATTATTCTCATTTTACAGATGGGAAAAGTGAGGCACTGAGCAGTTAAAAGTCCCATGCCCAAGGTTGCAGAGCTGGGTGCTCCCTTCAGTGCAGGGCAGGGAATTCCCTCCAGGCTGGGAGCCGAGTGGAGAACTGGGAAGGAGGCTTGGGGCAGAATTTCCAGATCCAGCTGGGAAAACATGGGGCTCCTTCCTCCTCTGGGGAGCCTGGTGGGCTGCCGTCTATGGGGTCACACAGAGTCGGACACGACTGAAGTGACTTAGCAGCAGCAGCAGCCTTCCTCCTCTGGCTGCTTCTCAGTGATCTCCTTTTGTCCCAGGCTCCATGGGGCCCCATCCCTTCCCATGGCTTATATTTGGCTCCCCAGCTGAAATTCTGTGTCTAGGGCCTGCTGAACATTGTAAAAATGTCAATTTAGTTGATTTAAAAATGCTCCCAGTCTCATTAACAGCAAAACTGTTGGTGTCGGTGCAGGCAGGCAGGGCTAAGAATAAATAATATTAATATTAAAAGGTTTCTGGTGTTGTTAATTATCAATAATAAATTATACCCCACCCCCACCCTCTCTTTGGCTGCCAGCGATCCCAGGAAGAGTTATTACTAGAAGTGTGACATGTGGCTTATTCATCCACCGTGGAGAAGAAATGCAGGCACTGAAGACTCAGGCCCCAGGAATCACAGCTTTTGTGACCTCTAGTCTGATGAATTTAAATCGTTAGCGGTCCTGCAGGAGACCATACTCACAGTGTGGACCATAAGCCAGCTCCCACCCCGGGCAGGTGCCCTTTCAATGTCTGGTGAATGAATAAATGAGCTAAATTAGTTCTGAGCTCATAGTTGCACCTCTGAGCATGAGTCTAGGCCCTGCTCCGGCCTGAATGCATGAACCTGAACGAGTCACTTAACTTCTCTGTGTCTGTTTCTTCTGCTGTGAAATAGAGTTGATAACAATAGGAGCTACTTCACATGTCATGAAGATGAAAGCAGAGTCTGCATGTGAAAGCTCCAGGCACATAATAAGTGCTCAATGAATATTAGCCATCATCATCTTCACTGTTGTCATCATCATTAAAATTTTTTTTCTGCTTATTTACTTTGTTGTATCATGCCGGATCTTTCATGGCTGTCTGTGGACTCAGTAGCTGTGGTGTGGCCTGAGTTGCTCAATCAGGGATCGAACTTACATCCCCTGCATTGCAAGGTTGATTCTCAACCAGTGGACCACCAGGGAAGTTCCCATTATCACTGTTTTAATTGTAATTGTAACTCTGTGCTGGAGGAGCTTAAAGGTTTCTTGGTTCATCCTCTCAAAGAAATGAAAAGGATGCAGACAGTAAAAATGTTTACAAAGACATTTTAACAAAAGGAAAAAATGCTTATGTTAAGTTTAAAGAGGCAAAGTGCAGAATTTTATATGCTTTGTTATTGCAGTGATTTTAAACACAGACAAAAATGGGGTGGGGTTACATCCAAATGTTATTGATGATGTTTTCTGGGTAGTGGGTTTAGGT
Organism: Oreotragus oreotragus; assembly: GCA_006410675.1. Taxonomy (NCBI): domain Eukaryota; kingdom Metazoa; phylum Chordata; class Mammalia; order Artiodactyla; family Bovidae; genus Oreotragus; species Oreotragus oreotragus. The sequence goes on along the minus strand of SJYX01020627.1, from coordinate 100,204 downwards.
GGTTATTTTATTTTCTTCAGTATATTTTATGTAGCTTTATATATATATATATATATTTTACAATAAGCATGCTCTGTTTATTATGAAAAATTCCCAACATACATAAACATAAACTAGTATTATGGATATCCATAGACCCACTGCTGAGATGTAGTAATTGTTAACATTTTGCCATATTCACTTAATCTTGTTTGTTTGTTTGTTTCAGTTGAAATATTTTAAAGTTATTGACATCATGGTATTTTATCCCTAAATATTTCTGTGTTCAGTTCAGTTCAGTTCAGTTGCTCAGTCTTGTCCAACTCTTTGTGACCCCATGAATCGCAGCACGCCAGGCCTCCCTGTTCATCAGCATCTCCCGGAGTTCACTCAGACTCATGTCCATCGAGTCCATGATACCATCCAGCCATCTCATTCTCGGTCGTCCCCTTCTCCTCCCGCCCCCAATCCCTCCCAGCATCAGAGTCTTTTCCAATGAGTCAACTCTTCGCATGAGGTGGCCAAAGTACTAGAGTTTCAGCTTTAGCATCATTCCTTCCAAAGAAATCCCAGGGTTGATCTCCTTCAGAATGGACTGGTTGCATCTCCTTGCAGTCCAAGGGACTCTCAAGAGTCTTCTCCAACACCACAGTTCAAAAGCATCAATTCTTCGGCACTCAGCTTTCTTCACAGTCCAACTCTCACATCCATACATGACCACAGGAAAAACCATAGCCTTCACTAGACGGACCTTAGTCAGCAAAGTAATGTCTCTGCTTTTGAATATACTATCTAGGTTGGTCATAACTTTTCTTCCAAGGAGTAAGCGTCTTCTAAGTTCATGGCTGCAGTCACCATCTGCAGTGATTTTGGAGCCCCAAAAAGATAAAGTCTGACACTGTTTCCACTGTTTCCCCATCTATTTCCCATGAAGTGATGGGACCGGATGCCATGATCTTCGTTTTCTGAATGTTGTGTATCTCTAAAATATTTTCCTACCTGACCATATCCGACGAAGTTAGGGACAATTTTTTCGTGCTGGCTAATACAGGCCTACCTTAGTTCATTGTGCTTCACATCATTGTGCTTTGCAGACAGTGTGTTTTTTTTACAAACTGAAGGCTTGTGGTTACCCTGGGTCTAGCAAGTCTATTTTTGTTTATTTGTGTTTGGCTGTGCTGGGTCTTTTCTGTAGCTGCGGACGGCGGGAGCTACTCTCCCTAAGTTGCCGTGCCGTGGCTCCTCCTCTCGGTGGCTCCTCCTCTCGGTGGCTCCTCCTCTCGGTGGCTCCTCCTCTCGGTGGCTCCTCCTCTCGGTGGCTCCTCCTCTCGGTGGCTCCTCTCGCTGCGGAGCACAGGCTCTAGGCGCAGGCTTCAGTGGCTGTGGCACGTGGGTTCAGTAATTGCGGCTCCCAGGCGCTAGAGCGCAGGCTCAATAATTGAGGTTGCTCCGAGGCATGTGGGATCTTCCTGGATCAGGGATTGAACTTATGTCTCTTGCCCTGGCAGGCGTATTCTTTACCACTGAGCCACCAGGGAAGCTCCAGCAAGTCTGTTGACGTCATTTCTCCAACAGTTTTTGCTCCCTGCATGTCTCTATGAACCATGTGATAATTCTCACAACATTTCAAACTTTCTCATTATTTTTATATTTGCTATGGTGATCTGTGCTCCTCGATCTTTGATGTTACTGCTATGACCCACTGAAGGCTCAGATAATGGCTAGGGTATTTCAGCAATGAAGTAATTTTTAGTTAAGATATGTACATTGTTTTTTTAGATGTCATGCTATTGCACATTTAATAGCCTACCGTATAGTGTAGACGTACCTCTTATATGTACTGGGAAAGAGAAAAATTAGAGTGACTAGCTTTATTTCAAGGGAACTAAACTAGCAATATCTCTGAGATCTGCTTGTACATAACCCATATGCAAATGCTACCAATTGGTCTTCAAAAAAATTTTTTTTAACAATAGATTTGCTTAAATCAGGGTCCAATTAAGGACCATACATTACATTCGGTTGTCTTGTCCCTTATTTCTCTGTAAATGAAGAGTAACATAGCCTGGCCTTTGTATCCATCACATTGACTTGTTGAGCCAGACCAAGTCAGTTATTCTGTTGAAGGACCAACTTCTGTATTTGCCTTTTCTTTGTGGTTGCACTGCTTTTGTAATACGAAAACAATGTGATAAGAAATTTCTCCCCTCCGTGGTTTCTGGCCATACTCCCGACTGTGTTGTGAGCAGTAACTACCGCGTGCCAGGCCTGGTGTGTGTGCTGCATGCTCAGTCGCTCAGGCGTGTCCGACTCTTTGCGACCCCATGGACTGTAGCCCGCCAAGCTCTTCTGCCCATGGGATTCCCCAGGCAAGAACAGTGGAGTGGGTTGCCATTCCCTTCTCCAGGGGATCTTCCCATCCCAGGGATCAAACTTGGAGTTCCTGCATTGCAGGCAAATCCTTTACCATCTGAGCCACCAGGGAAGCCCCACCAAGCATGATCCTCAGCACTTGATTTATGCTATCTTATTTTTAATGATCAAAATAAACTCATGACACAAATACTCTTTATCAATCCCTTTATATAAATGATGAAAATAACAAGTAAAATAACTTGCCAAGGCTCAATCCTTGAGCAGACCAGCTCTCAACCAGCAAGCTGAACTGCCATGCAGTATTGAAAGAGCTGAAAGAGATGCTGCAAACTAAGAAGGAAGGTAAGGAGACGAGCTCTGCCTCCCCTGGGGTTGCTACATGACAACCAGGAAGCAGATTTCCCATGATGCTCAGGGGAGGTCTGCAGGGCGGGATGGGGTAGAGTCTGCAGTGATTAAATCTGTTCTTCGGTCAGAGCTTGGAGCTGTTCTGGGCCTCTCTCGGGTTTCCTCTGCTTCCTTTTCTCCCATTCTTGGAACGGAAGGGCCCTAGGAAGCTTGTGCTTTTCCTTTTCTGGGCTTGAGAGTCCCCAGGTCTCTATTTATAGGCAAGGTGACATCAGACCCAGAAAGCAGCCCTCAAGGGAGCCTCCAAGCTGCCAGGGTAAAGGACCTGTGGGATTCACTAGCTATTGAATTCCTGGGTCTTCATTCATGAGCGTTCTGGAAAAGTCAGGCAAAGGACACAGCGCATTTTAGGAAAGAACACCGGAATGGGACATTCACACACCTAGGTCCTTAGCAAGATTTGCTTCTGTCATGGGCAGGCTGTGTGTCTTTGTCTGTGGCATCTGGCTTCCATGAGCCCAAGTGTCCTGTATTATATGTGATTTGAAGCTGCCAATTGGATCTCCATTGTGAGATTGTTATAAGGATTATGTGAGGGTAAGAGTGGGAGTGGGCTTCCCAGGTGGCGCGGAGTGGGCTTCCCAGGTGGCGCAGAGTGGGCAGAAAATCCCCCTGCAATGCAGGAGACCCGGATTCGATCCCTGGGTTGGGAAGGAGGGCATGGCAACCCATTCCAGTATTCTTGCCTGCAGAATCCCATGGGCAGTGGAGCCTGGAGAGGCCATAGAGTCGCAAAGAGTCAGACACGACTGAAGCAACTGAGCGCACACACACACACACCAGAGTGGGAGTGACTATGGAGCTGTAAGAACTCCTCTCCAGGATGTCCTGCAGCTGCAAATTCAGATGTGTACTTGGGATAGGTGGGTAGCACGTGGTTCCCGGGAGAGCTGTCGTGTTCCAACAGGACCACATAGCCATGGCTCGTTGATTAGTCAAGGCCTTGGCAGTGGACCTAGGTCCCCAGGATGCTTGGGCTTAGGAAGGAAGGGTGGTCAGTCATTCTTTCCTGTGACTTTAGGTCCAGACTGGGAACAGAGAGCATTGACATGAATGCTCCCTCACTATGAGGAAGACAGTTCGCTGAGGAAGGTGAATACAGTGAGCAAGTGGGAGGGAGAAACACACGTGAGATCCAGGTTCCAGCTGTTCCTGGGATCTGACTGCATCCCTGAGGTTTGCCTGTTCAACTCATGTTTGGCTTCTCTGAGCCAACCATTCCTCCTTTTTTTTTTTTTTTTGGTTTAATGGCTTTTGAGATTATTTCAAAGGAGAAAGCTACAGTGTACTACAAGAGCTTGGAGACCACCTCCTAGTCTCTCCACCTCATTTTGCAGCTACCATCCAGCGTCGTTAACCACCTTGCTCGGGTAACTGAGCAAGTGAGTGGCAAAACCTACTCGAGAGTCCAGGTCTCCTGAATCCCATCCCAGGGCCTCCCCCACCTCTCCAGTCTGCCTCTTTTCTATCTGGGCAGCGCATCATAATGGCACATGTAAATACAAAAATTAAAAAAAAAAAAAAAACAAAAAAAAAAAACAGGAGCTCTTACTGAGTGTATACTAAGTTCTTCCCTGTACTCAGTGATTCTTATGCAATATCTCAATAGTGCATGCATGCCAAGTCGCTCCAGTTGTATCTGACTCCTTGAGACCCTGTGGACTGTAGCCCACCAGGCTCCTCTGTCCATGGGATTCTCCAGGCAAGAATACTGGTGTCAGTTGCCATGCCCTCCTCCAGGGGATCTTACCAAGCCAGGGACTGAACCCGCATCTCTTACATCTCCTGCATTGACAGGCGGGTTCTTTACCACTAGCACCATCTGGAAAGCCCATCTTAATAGTAGCCATTATTTTTCTCATTTTGTATAGTGGAACACTGACGTTCAGCAGGGTTAAGCCACTTACCCGAACACACACCTGTAGTAAGTCACAGAGCTAGGACTGAAACTTGAGTCCTCATGCTTAATCACGGTGTCCTGCCCTGACTCTGGCTTCCTGCTCTGCTGAAAGTGACAGTGACTGAATAGTCCTTTGAGCCAGTCCCTTGCTGAGACTGTGATTTCCCCTGAGCAGTCCCGAGAGATCCATCATTTCCTGTATGCTGCAGCCACTGGCATGGGAGTTCTTGGACTTGCATGATTTACCCAAGAATCTCCAAGGCTGCTTTCTTGCTTAGATAACAAATATACCTGCAAACATGAATGTTAAATTGGCTTTGTTTACCCAGAAGTGGGGAGAGCTCCAAGCATTCTTGGGAGATGTTGGTGCAAACATGAGGGCACGCGTGCTATGTCTCTTCAGTCGTGCCTGACTCTGTGCGACCCCATGGACTGTAGCCCCCCAGGCTCCTCTGTCCTTGGGATTCTCAGGCAAGAGTACTGGAGTAGGTTGCCATGTCCTCCTCCAGGGGATCTTCCCCACTCAGAGATCGAACCTGTGTCTCTTACATCTCCTGCATTGGCAGGCGAGTTCTTTACCACTGGCAAAACCTGGTCGAAACATATGTGCATGCAAAAGAGGCCCAGGTTTTTCTCATCAACCCTGTCGTAGAGAAGGGAATTCTGGACGTCTCCCCACTAAAGTGGCTTTGGCTTGTCAACAGAAGGATGCCCTGCGGTGAACAGGGATGGCTCACTAAGGTACATTTCAGGTTCACAGAGATGACAAAGGGCAATCTGTCTCAAAGTGTCAACTTCGCCTCTTTTAAAAAAATCATTTATTTAATTATATTTTTGGCTGCGCTGGTTCTTTGCTGCTCGAGAGCTTTCTCTAGTTGCGGCAAGCAGGGGCTACTCATTGTAGTGTCTTCTCTTGCTGCAGAGCACAGGCTGTAGCCACGTGGGTTTCAGTAGTTGTGGTGCACAGGGCTAGGTGCTCCCATGCATGTGGGATCTTCCCAGACCAGGGATAGAACCCGTATCCCCTGCATTGGTAGGTGGATTCTTAACCACTGGACCCCCAGGGAAGTCCCTCAGAGTGTCAGCTTCTGATCTTAAGAACCACTTGGGTGGCTTGTTAAAAGTGCAGTGTATCAGTGTAACACAGTGTAACACAGTATTGCTGTGTAACACACTGCCCCAGATCTTAGTGGCTTAAAACAACAGATCCAGTTTGCTGAGGAATCTGCAGTGAGGACAGGATTTGCAGTCATGGCTTGTCTTTGCTAGGGCAGCTCAGTCTGGGGACTGGAGGGTGCACCTTCAACATGACTCACGTGCCCACCTTGGCACGGTGTGCTCGTTGACAGAAAATCCTGCCAGCATGGGAGGACGGGCTGGCACCATGGGCTGTGGGCCGTGGTTCCTCTCTGTGTCAGCCTCTCTCTTGTATATATGGGCTTCCTCACAGCATGGTGGCTGGGTTCCCAGAGTGAACGTCCCAAGAAAACAAGATGGAATTGCATTGCATTTTTATCTGGCCTCAGAAGGCTCTCCTGTGCCATATTGTTGATCAAGGGAGTAAAAAAGGCTCATTTAGTTTCAATGGTTCATAAACTCAGCCTCTTGGTGGGGTAGTGACAGTAGTGGTTACCTCCAGGGAGGGAAGCAGGTGGCTGGAGGCAGAGAAAAGATGGAGAAGAGAAAGGGACAGTAGAGACAGGCTGGTGAGAGAGGGGAGAGTACGTCACACTGCAGGGCCTGAGTTGTTTTTGGCATGCACGTAGACCACCTTTTAAAAAAATTATCTATTTTTAATTGGAGGAAAATTACTTTACAATATTGTGTTGATTTCTGCCATACATCAACATGAATCAGCCATAGGTATACATATGTCCCCTCCCTTTGGAACCTCCCTCCCACCTCCCATGCCGTCCACCCCTCCAGGTTGTCACGGAGCACCGGGTTTGAGCTCCCGGCATCATACAGCAGATTCCCGCCTGCTGTCTGTTTTACATTCGGCCGTGTGTATGTTTCCATGCTGCTCTCTCTGTCCGCCTCACCCTCTCCTTCCCACACTGTGCCCACCAGTCTGCTGTCTACATCTGCATCTCCACTCCAAATGGGTTCATCAGCACCATCTTTCTAGAGTCCACATATATGTGGTAAGACACCATATATTTTTTCTTCTCTTTCTGACTTACTTCACTCTGTGCAGTAGGCTCTAGGATCATCCACCTCATTAGAAGGGACTCAAAATGCGTTTACAGGATGAATCAAAGTGCTGAGGTGGCAGGGAGCAGTAGGCGGGTCTTTTGATGTGGGAGCCCTAGTGTTTCTGTGCTCAGTCTGGGCAGGTATGGGCGACACAGTTAAATCAGCTCCAGTGGGAAGCAAAGGAGAGGATTCCTCCCTGGCCAGGTGTCTAGTGTCCTTGGTCCCAGAGGTACACTCTGCCTGACTTGGTCCATCTCGTCAAACAGAAAGAGATTCAGCTTTCCCCGGGGGACAGCAGACCCCCCCCCCCCCCACTGACAGCAGAAACCCGTCCGTAGGCAGAAATCACCCTTCACTCTTCCACTAAGAGCAAAACAAAAGTCCCAACAGGCAAACAGAACAAAAACGAAACCCCCAACCCTACAGAAAACCTCACCAAAGAGAGAAACCTGGGAAGTGTATATGCATGAATCCTCAAGTTGTGTTTGACTCTTTGCAACCCCAGGGACTGTAGTCCACCAGGCTCCTCTGTCCAAGGAATACTCCAGGCAAGAACACTGGAGTGAGTTGCCACTCCCTTCTCCAGGGATCTTCCTGATCCAGAGATCAAACCCAGGTCTCCTGCATTAGCAGGTAGATTCTTTTCTGTCTGAGCCAACAGGGAAGCCCTGGGAAGTATATATAATACCTGTTTATTGAAGACCCAACATGTGCCATCTGCTTTACCTAATTTAATTCTCACACAACCATGGTTTTGCAGACGAGGGAGGAAACTGAGGCTCTGGCAGGCAGAGTGACTTGCCTGCGTGCACACACTAGAAGCAGGTGCACGTGTTGGTTCGTGCCAGCTCCCTTGGCTCCCGGGGCCGGTTGATGAGCATCAGTCTTTTCTCCACTCCCTGTAGTCTGGGTCCTTGGGCAGCTTTGCCTAATGAAGAGAAATATTCTTTATGCAATTTGGATCTGACCGCTTGACTTGGCGACAATTTGTTTTGTGACTTCCCAGTAAAAATGGAGTTCTTTTTTTAGGAACAGTGACTCTTGGAGGGCAGAGCCAGGAATTTTAATTGGTTGAGAGGCAGCAGCGAGTATTGGAGTGGGGAATCTGGAAGCACCTGCTCCATTCCTGATTGTGTGACCTTGGGCGGCAATACTAATGCTGAGTAATAATAGTAATACCCTCCACTTATTGATCTCTTATTATGTGCCGGGTGTTGTACTGAGCAACTCATGTGCATTACCTGATTTAATCTTCTCAGCAGTCCTGGCAGGGAAGGAGGTACAAATATCATCCCCATTTCATAGATGAGAAAGCTGAGGCTTTGGACATTTTGCAAGTTGCCCAGGACCACCCAAATAGATAGGGTTACAGCCGAGACTTGGGCCTGGGCAGAGGGGTTCCAAAGTCTGTGCTTTTACCATCATGCTGTCATCATATTGACAGACATGTGAACACAATACAAACACTGACATTTATTGAACGTCTCACGTTGTATACACTGCTCCAGTCACTGTATGCAATGTATCATTTAATCCCCAAAAGAACTTTGTAAAGTCAAAATATTATCATCTCCATTTTTCCCCATGAATGAACTGCCTTCTTACTTGTTTAGTTGCTAAGTCGTGTCCGACTCTTTGTGACCCCATGGACTGTAGCCTGCCAGGCTCCTCTGTCCATAGAATCTCCAGGCAAGAATACTGGAGTGTGTTGTCATTTCCTTCTCCAGGGGAATCAGCCAGACTCAGGGACTGAACTCTCATCTCCTGGATTAGCAGGTGGATTCTTTATGACTGACTCACCAGGGAAGCCCTCTCTCATGTTTCAATTCAGTTCAGTTCAGTCGCTCAGTCGTGTCTGACTCTTTGCGACCCCATGGACTGCAGCACGCCAGGCCTCCCTGTCTATCACCAACTCCCGGAGTTTACTCAAACTTATGTCCATTGAGTCAGTGATGCCATCCAACCGTCTCATCCTCTGTCATCCCCTTCTCCTGCCTTCAATCTTTCCCAGCATCAGGGTCTTTTCCAATGAGTTCTTTGCATCAGGTGGCCAATGTACTGGAGTTTCAGCTTCAGCATCAGTCCTTCCAATGAATATTCAGGACTGATTTCCTTTAGGAAGGACTGGTTGGATCTCCTTGCAGTCCAAGGGACTCTTAAGAGTCTTCTCCAACACCACAGTTCAAAAGCATCAGTTCTTCAGTGCTCAGCTTTCTTTATGGTCCAACTCTCACATCTGTACATGACTGCTGGAAAAAACATAGCTTTGACTAGACGGACCTTTGTTGGCAAAGTAATGTCTCTGCTTTTTAATATGCTGTCTAGGTTGGTCATAGCTTTTCTTCCAAGGAGCAAGCATCTTTTAATTTCATGGTTGCAGTCACCATCTGCAATGATTTTGGAGCCCAAGAAAGTAAAGTCTCTCACTGTTTCCACTGTTTCCCCATCTATTTGCCATGAAGTGATAGGACCAGATGCCCTGATTTTAGTTTTCTGAATGTTGAATTTTAAGGCAAAAATTTCCCTCTCCTCTTTCACTTTCATCAAGAGGCTCTTCAGCTCTTTGATTTTTGCCATAAGGCAAAATCTCAGATCTGCATATCTGAGGTTATTGATATTCCTCCCAGCAATCTTGATTCCAGCTTGTGCTTCATCCATCCTGGCATTTCGCATAATGTACTCTGCATACAAGCTAAATAAGTAGAGTGACAATATAGAGCCTTGACATACTCCTTTCCTGATTTGGAACCAGTCTGCTGTTCCATGTCCAATTCTAACAGTTACTATCTGCCCTGCACACAGATTTCTCAGGAGGCAGGTCAGGTGGCCTGGTATTCCCATGTCTTTAAGAATTTTCCATAGTTTGCTATGATCCACACAGTCAAAAGCTTTGGCTCACACGTTTGGTGAGGGTTTGTTCTGCTGCTGCATGGATGTTTTCTAAGAGCTGTTGCTTTCAGAAAAAGGGTTAAGCCAGGCATGGGCTACGGTCCTGTAAGGGTGAGTGCTGGTCTTTGATGAAGCCCCGCCCTTTCGCCTTCAGAGAGA
>SJYX01020627.1:40339-75301 GCA_006410675.1 Oreotragus oreotragus | reverse complement strand
TGGTGGGGGGGTTGTGTGAGCATTGCAGACTGCAGTCAGTTCCCCCCGTCCCTCCGCCTCCCCTCCCCCCGCCCGTGGGCTGACCCTGTCTCTCCGTCTCTTTCTCCGCCTCGGTAGAGCCCTGCTGCAGAGCCTCCGGCTGGAATAGCCGCCCCCCGTGGGGGCGATGCGGACTGCGCGGGACGGCCAGGGGAGCGCGCGGGGGCCGCAGCATGCGGGAACCCGCTAAACCCGGTGGCTGCTGAGGCGGCCGAGATGCTCGTGCGCGCAGCGCGCCCCACTGCATCCTCGACCTTCTCTGGCTACAGGTACGTCCCAGCGGGAAACCTGGGCCCCGCCGGGGTTCTGGGAGAAGGAACAGTCGGCCGGAGGAAGAGCGGGAGAAGAAGGATCAGGGGAGAGAGGGAGCGAGAGAGAGAAAGCGGGAGAGGGCGCAGCAGGAGCGAGGCGCGGGAGGAGCACCAGGGGGCGCTGCGGCTCCGCGTTCGCGGGGCTCCGCCGAGGAGCGCCGAGGCCCGCGCGAGTTCGCCCCAACTTCCCCCTGGCGCCAGGGGGCGCGTGCCTGAGCACGCGTGCCCGACGACGCTGGTATCTGCTGGCGGGCGCGGCCGTGCACCTGGCGCGGTCCATGTGTGGGCACTGGCGGAGGACGCGTGTGGACTCCGGATGGCCCTGGGCCCCTCTACTGCGGACTTGCGGAGGTGCGCAGAAATGCACGCGTGCCTGTGAGGGTGCGCGGCCCACTGCCCACGAGCACCTAAGACTTGGTAACAGAATCTAAAGTGGGAAAGCCTGGGGTTGGGGGTGGGCCAGTGCGGCACAGTTCACGTCCGTCAGAGAGCTTGTGGGGAGCCAACCCACCCCGCCCAGCCCCACCCACGTTCCTTGCCAGCTCCCACGCGTCGGCCCGCGGGGGGGACGTTCCTCCCCTCCAGAATTCTGCATTGCACACGGCGTGCGTGAGAGATTGTGTGTATGTGTGTGTCCGAGCCTGTGTGTGCCCGCGTGCGTGTAGGGGGCGGGTCCAGGGGCTTGCTGGCGGTCGCTTCCTGGCCCCTCTGCGCAAGGTGGGGCGGACCTTAAGTTTCCTCCAGGCACCCCGGATTCTCAGGCGCACGAGCGAGCGTCCTCAATTCCATGCACTTGGGGCGGTCCCTGCTCGAGAGGTGCGGGGTCTGCCGTGGGTGCCGAGTGGCGCCAGGTGGGTGATGAACCCCCGAGGGCTCGCAGGGGGCGGGGCCAGTCAACTAGCCTTTCGCCCTCGCTCGGCCGCCTCCGCACGCTGGGGCTGGTCTGTAGTTTGCGCCGGGTTCGCAGGGGGCGGGGTCGGTAACTTGGACTCGAGTGGGTGGGAGAAGGGTGGGTGGAGGGTTTGCTCCGTGCGCCTACGTCAGGGGCAGTCGCCAAGTGGTCCCACTTAGGGAGTGCGTGGGAGATGTGGGTTGAGTCGAGGAGAGAGGAGGCTGAATGCGAAGGTGGGTTTGAGGACAGTTACGGAGAATCAGCTCGGATTGGAGTTGTGGGCTGAGTTGCAGATGGGTCTAGGGACGTGGACTGCCAGGGGATGGGGAATGGAGTCAGAGACTCCAAGAGCTCTCCCTGGGGTGGTTTCCGTACCTGGCTCCCAGAGCGAGGGGCTGGGTGGGTAAACCCCTCCTCTAGAGCCCTCGCGCACCGCCGCGGCGCTGACTCCCCCTCTCCACCTTGCAGGGACCGTAAGTGGCGACTATGGGCAGACTGGGCTACTGGACCTTGCTGGTGCTGCCGGCCCTTTTGGTCTGGCGCGGTCCGGCGCAGGGCGCGGCGGCGGAGAAGGGTCCCCCGGCGCTGAACATCGCAGTGCTGCTGGGGCACAGCCACGACGTGACGGAGCGTGAACTGCGAAACCTGTGGGGCCCCGAGCAGGCGGCCGGGCTGCCCCTGGACGTGAACGTAGTAGCACTGCTGATGAACCGCACGGATCCCAAGAGCCTCATCACGCACGTGTGTGACCTCATGTCAGGGGCGCGCATCCACGGCCTAGTGTTTGGGGATGACACCGACCAGGAGGCCGTGGCCCAGATGCTGGATTTTATCTCCTCACAGACTTTCATTCCCATCCTGGGCATCCACGGGGGCGCATCTATGATCATGGCTGACAAGGTAAGGCCGGGAGCCGACGGGCTGTCAGGACCCCAGCGTGCGCCAGTCATATGGCGGCCACTGCAAAATTTCGGGAGCCCCTGGCGTCCGTCTTAATCTGCAAGGGGGTTGTGGCCACCGACTCTGGGGAGAGCCAGGTCCTGCTTCTCCAACCTGGAATCGAATGGAAACGCTTTTTACTTTGGTTCTGAAAGTGGGGTACTCGGAGGCACCTTGGGTGTGCCAGGAAGAACTCAGTAAATGGAGAAGTAAATGGGGGTGGTGGAATGCTTAGAGATGGCTAGGTGGTGCACAGAGGTGAGCCTGGGGGCAACTTGAAGCAATAAGGTTTATATTCCTACAGTATCAGTTTTACCTGATTGTGTTGTGGCAAATGTCTATTTTTTTCCCCTACTAAAAGCCTTGGAAACTTTTTAAAGGATCAAACGTGGGAATATTGTGGAATAAAATGCAAAGTTTTAGATAAAACAGAAAAAGGCAGAAAAATGTCATGTTTCCACAGACTCTCTACAATTAGAGGAAGTGGGGTGGGAAGTCTGAGGAGCCCTGGGCTAATGGCACACAAGTCTGTGTTTCTCCAAGGGAGTGGCTGTGAGTGGAGAAAAGGGACTGCTGACCGAGAGCATGGTGGCGCTGGGTGTTCCTACTTGTTATCTGGGTGGGACTGCCCAGGGCTCCGAGGCCTTCAGATGGAGGGGTTGGCTCCCAAGGATGAGTTTTGATAACGGTAGTTGGAGGGTGTCCCCGTGAAGGAAAGGTGTCCAGATCTCTTGGCTTAGAGTGGGAGGGAGGGTCTTTCTGTGAGTCACCTGGGGGTGTTGGTGTGGAGAAGAGGGGTCTGGAGATTTGAGTGAGATGTTCTGAGGGCCTGGTTTGAGAACTGTGCTGAAGTGCAGGTGGAAAAGAAGCAAGGTGAAGAATGAGAAAGAAGGGGAGGGTTGGTGTTTGTGGGTGCCCTGTGCTTCTATCTAAGCCCTGGAAGAGAAATGGGGGGTGTCAGGAAGGGAAGTGTGAATGTACTTGTGTGCTGTGGGTGCCCCCAGCCCTGAGACCTTTTGGGAGCATGTTCCTTAGATAGTAGGAGACATCCCAATGGAGCCAGCAGACGTTTATCATAGCACATTGCCTCTGATGCTCTCAAAGCACTTTTACATTCATCAAATCAAATACTGCTTCTGCTTCAGCAATTCCCACCAGTTCCTTTGGGAACCCTATTAATTCTTTCAGGTCTCCTGGGCTGCGGCACATTCTGTTGAAATACACAACTGATGCAGTATCTTATTAAACATTCCTTTTAAATGGTTTGCAACCTAGCAGAATTCCTATGTGTGGTTGAGTATCTTCCCAGCCACCTCTCAGTTTTGTTTTTTTTTTTTGGGAGTGGGGGAGGTTTCCTTTCTGGGATGAAAAAAGTAGGGAACAGCTATGTCTTGACACTGATATGTGGCCATTTCAGAACTGGCAAAGGTCTTCGAGTCTATTAGAGCATCCTGTAACTTTCAGGTGAAGGGATTGAGGTTCAGGACAATTAAAGACTTAGCTAAGACCACATGGTACGTGATGGAACTAGATCTCTGGTTTTCTGGTCTTCTGATTTATGACGAACGCACAAAGGAGAAGAACAGCATTTCCTAGCAGGGTTTTGGAGTGTGATTTGGGCTTTAAATATCACCACTGATTCCTTCTTCCTTCTGAAGTTTTGACAGAGCAACATGCACTTAAACAGGAGCCATAGTAAAAGTGAAATTTCTGTATCGACTAGGGCCCAGCACAATCAGCGGAGAAATACGGTAAAGGCTGAGTAGGAGAAGTGTTGTCATCTGTGGGGCCTGGGCTCTTATCTGACTTACCCATCTGACTATAGGCAAAGAAGCAGGAACAGAAGGGGGCTTATATTAGCATCCCCTTCATGTGCACTGACCCATCCATGTCTGCCTCTGACTTACTAGACCTCTAAGAGGGTATTAGGAAGGGAGTTTTGAGAAGTCCAGAGGATATGGGTGGAAGCATCTTCTCTTGCAGAATTAAACTGCCTTATAGGGATTGGACATGAGTGTGACCCCACTTAAAGAAGAAAGAGGACCTCAGGAAAGGGCAAGAGGAAAATTAGGACATTTTCAGAGATGTCAAGATGAGAAACTGATTTAAGAGGGAATGGAGAGGAGAGGAATAAAAGGGTGCCTGGGCTCAAAAGTGGTGAAAGGAGTTGGATGGTCTTCATTACTGTTGGGGCTTTCCGAGTTGGTTTTGATGGCAGGAAATCAAAGAAGCTGTGGGATAACATTAGGGGTATGTTGGGTCCCCTATGTGGGATGTGCAAGTAATGTTAAGAGGAATGGGGTTGAGGAGTGAGATTTCGGGAAACCTGATTGTGTTAAAGGGAAGAGATCCTCTGGGGTGTGAACAGCCCTTCCTTCCATTAGCATCACATTGAGTTGGCTTGTGTCTTTGCTGCCCGTTTCTGTGGAGTTGCAGTCTGGCTCTGAAGAAGCAGTCATGGGCATCGCCTTGTTCAGTTGGGTGTGTGCCCTCAGTCTTGTGGCCACAGAATCCGAGTCTCCCCAAACCACTGAGACCTCTCTGTACCCCCGTAAGATGATATCATTTGGTAAAGCCCAGCACATACCTCTGTTGTTTGCACTTCTAAATTGGTAACATGATCCAGTCTCGGTGAATAAGACTGGCAGTTAATCTGACTATCAATTAAATTGAGCCTCTCTCCCCAGTTCTTACCTTTTCCCCAATCTTCTTTACCCTTGGTAGGGGGTGGGGGAGGAAAGAACAGAGCTTTGTAATAATTGAAATGTGCGAAGTGGCAGATTTTTGTGGTTTAATTTAATTTACAGTGGAGATATTAATTTTTGCATCTATCACTGGGTGATCTTGAAATATAATTAATTTAGAGGTGAAAATAATGCTGAACATTGATAGAGTTCTAACCTTATCTTGGTCTGGCCATTTTGTTGCCTTGCACATGAAATACACTCTGGTTTTAGTAACAGCCCTAGTAAATCGAGCATAGACACTGGACTTTAATGTTGCTGCTCAGTGTCCTCACCTCCTCCCCTTCCCCCCTTATTCCTAACTACTCCACCAGAGGGAAAAGGCAAGGCTTACATTTTAGCTACATCCATCCATGTCAGTTACTGCGTGGGTTTTGCTTTATATATTATTTCTATATATACTTTTTATCTCCTCGACTGGAGTGTAAGTTCCTTGAGGACAGATTTTTTTTTAAGTGTTTATGTGTATATGTATATTTGAAATAATGATATTCCTCCTCCACAGACAGTTTATAAAAATAATGTCTTTTCATTACAGAGCACTTAGAAAGTGTATTAAAGTTTAAAGAAGAAAATAAAACTCTCTCTTTAAATCTTATCGCCAGGGGTAACCACTGTGGACTCTTGGATCTTTTTGGTTTTACCCTCTATGTATTTAGTTATAAGGGCTTCCCTCATAGCTCAGTTGGTAAAGAATCTGCCTGCAGTGCAGGAGACCTGGGTTCGATTCCTGGGTCGGGAAGATCCCCTGGAGAAGGAAATGGCAACCCACTCCAGTATTCTTGCCTGCAGAATCCCATAGACAGAGGAGCCTGGCGGGCTACAGCCCATGGGGTCACAAGATTCGGACATGACTGAGTGACTAACCCACCACCACCATTTAGTTATAAGTTCAGGATTATATTGTGTGTATATATTGTTTTGTTTATTGTACTTTGGGTTTCCCTGGTGGCTCAGAGGTTAAAGCATCTGCCTCCAATGCGGGAGACCTGGGTTCGATCCCTGGGTCGGGAAGATCCCCTGGAGAAGGAAATGGCAATCCACTCCAGTATTTTTGCCTGGAGAATCCCATGGACGGAGAAGCCTAGTAGGTTACAGTCCACGGGGTCGCAAAGAGTCGGACACGACTGAGCGACTTCACCTTATTGTACTTTGCATCTGGTGGACTTTCTTAGAAGATCCAGGGTTTTTGCTGATCCTGGAAGAATCTCAGCCATTATCTGTTGGATGTTTCCTTTCTAACCTTCTCTTTCTCTTGTAGTTAGTCTCTCAATAATCTCTCTGTGTATCTGAAACATTTTTTTTAAAGCTCTCTGTCTCTCTGTGCTGTGTTCATACGGTGTTTCCTCAATTCTTTATTCTAGTTAACCAGCTCTTTTCATTTGTGTCTGGTATATTTTTTTGCCTATCTGTGGAGTCTTAAATTTCAACACTGATTCATTTTATTTCTAAGATCCATAACGGCTTTCTGCTTTTGTTTTATTGAAACAATACCTTCTCATGCCTTCCTGCTTTTGTTTTATTGAACCCTCTTCTCACTTGGTGGGTGTTAATCTCTTCTGTCCCTTTGAGGATTTGAAAAATACTCCTTATGAAGTCCTCCTCTGATTGCTCTAGCATCTTTTCTTCTTTCTGTGTGAATTCTTCTGTTTTGTAGAGTTTTATCATTGGATATCCTCATATGTTCTCAAATTTTTGTTTGTGAACTTATTGTCAAGGCAGTTTTATGGCATCTTCTGCCCTGTAGCTATAAGCTGGTGTGTTTTTAAACCAGAAGTCCTGTCAACAGCTCAACTCAGAGCTCTTTTTCTGCTCTGTACACTCTGTCGTGCAGGCTTGGGTCCTGGTCTCCTGTAGGTGCTCTCATTCTGGCCCCGTTACACATGCAGGACATTCTTGTGGCTGTGACTCATGGTGGATGGTGCAGACATTTTGTCCCCATTCACGGTTAGCTGCATGGTTTGGCTCTAGTCCTGCCCCTCGTCCCCTTGGTAGATCTTGGGACCTCTGCTCCCATGGCTCATATCAGACTTACTCCCCCATGCACTTTGATTCCTCCTGAAATTGTAGTGTCTCATCTTTTGATTCATTTATTTTTAGGGAGCACCTTCTACTTCTGATCTGTGATTCCCTTATTTTCAAGCAGCATTTTATAAATTTTGAGATATCTAAAGTTTGATCTATATATTCTGTGTCTTAGGAGCAGAAGAGGGAGGCAGCTGAATGTGTTCTCTCTGATTTTGACCCAGTTATATTTCACAACCTGCTTTTATTTCTTTCAAACTTGATTGTGTAGTCTTGGAATTTTTCCTTATCATTAAATCGACTTCTCAAACATGATTTTAAACGGTGCAGAATGTTCTGTGTATACCACAATGATTTAAACTTTTCTTCTGTTTTCCCCACCTTTAGTAAGGTTGGTTTCTGCTCTCTGTGTGTGTTCTTTTGGGCACCTTGCACTGATCTTTGCTGTTTGCCTTGGAGTGAATCAAGTCACTGGTTTGGACGCCAGCTTGCTAAAGTTTCTGGAAGAACTTCCCATGCTGTGGGTCAGGGTTTCCCACCCAGTGTTTGTTCCCAAATGCTGACTGATTTCATGGGTGTGTGGCAAGTCTCCTTTTCTCTCTAGTGGGCAGACAATCACTAGCCATCCTGAGGATTAACAGAAGGTGGGGGCTTCATAAGAAAGGGCTCTGTAGCTCTGCTGAGTAACAGCTCACCTGTAGGAGGCTGCTGCACTTGTAACCCGGCAGCTCCGAGTTTGGGTGGGAGTGATGAGCCTGCCCATTAAACTCAGAAAGCTCCTGGAAAGGGCAGACACACACACCAGAAGGTCGACGGAGCCCACTCAGATCCTGTTGTAAAGGCATCAAGTGGTTCCTGGGAGAGTGAGTGGGGAGGCCTATCTTTAGCCTTTTCTATGAGGCACATCAGATGCAGTCATCACTCCTCCTCCCAGAAGTCATGAAGAACCAACCACCACCCCGAGAGGCACGGTGACCTTTCCATGGGGCCCAGGGGGTGGGGCCCCTGCTCATCACCTGGACCCTTGATAGATGTGGTCTGGCAGGGTTAGGGGAGTGTTCATTTTCTCTTTGGTAGCCTCACATGGAAAATGCTTCTCTAGGTAGAGTGAGGGGGAAATGGAAAGATAATGACAGAGAGTGTGGAAAATCTCAGATTAACAGGGGCTTGTTGGCTTCTGATAAGGCCATCATGAAAAGGAATGGTTATAATGTCACTAACTAGTGTGGTTTGTTTTAGGCTGCCCCTTAATTATTTAAATTTGAATTACTTGCCAACGTTTTAAAGTTAGGCAGTATCACATTAATTTTTTAAAAAAATCCAAATTTCATGCTTCTTTGGGAAAATCAGAAGGCCTGGTAACATTGGCCTTGCTTCTCCCCATAGTGACAGGTGGCTGGAGATGAATAGTGCCCCTCCCCCCCTTAAACTGGAAAAGGAGATGGCAACCCACTCTAGTATGCTTGCCTGGAGAATCCCCATGGACAGAGGAGCCTGGTGGGCTACAGTCCATGGGGTTGCAAAGAGTTGGACACGACTGAGCGACTGAGCACCCCCTTGTAAATGGGCCTGAAGCTTGTCCCGCCTTCGGACTCCAGTTTGCCCACTTCACTCACATATGTTACAGAGCTGGTCCTGAAGGCACTGGGGTTTGTGACCCCTGATACGATAAAGAAAGAAGCTGGCCTTTGTTAAGAGGGTCGCTTTCCTTCTCTCCCAGACTGCTCCTTGAGAGGTGGAAAATTGGAGGTGTGCACACAGCCACGTTGCTACGCTCACAGCTGCCACCCCTAATCCACTATAGCATTTTGTCCCCTTTGACCACAAGCCCTAAATCCTTCTCAACACGGTCCTCCAGGAAGCCACTACCAAGTTAGCTTGAGTCCGCTAACTACCAAGTTAGTTAACTTGAGTTAGAAGACCCCAGAATACCCTAGACAAACAGTCTGAGCACCTACATTTCATTTCCAAACAGCAGTGTGACTTTGAGACCGTCTCTTCAGCTTTCTCTACCTCAGACTCCAGTTTGCCCACTTCACTCACATATGTTACAGAGCTGGTCCTGAAGGCACTGGGGTTTGTGACCCCTGATATGATAAAGAAAGAAGCTGGCCTTTGTTAAGAGGGTCGCTTTCCTTCTCTCCCAGACTGCTCCTTGAGAGGTGGAAAATTGGAGGTGTGCACACAGCCACGTTGCTACGCTCACAGCTGCCACCCCTAATCCACTATAGCATTTTGTCCCCTTTGACCACAAGCCCTAAATCCTTCTCAACACGGTCCTCCAGGAAGCCACTACCAAGTTAGCTTGAGTCCGCTAACTACCAAGTTAGTTAACTTGAGTTAGAAGACCCCAGAATACCCTAGACAAACAGTCTGAGCACCTACATTTCATTTCCAAACAGCAGTGTGACTTTGAGACCGTCTCTTCAGCTTTCTCTACCTCAGTTTCTCCTTCTGTAAAATGAAAGTTTGGGGAGATAATATCTTTTAAAACCTCTTTCCAGCTCTGAAAATTTTATTGCCTTCGAGAAAAGGCTGGGAAGAAGCATAACAAAATGTGAGCCGTGATTATCTTTGAGTGGTTTGTTCATGGGTGTTTTCATTTTTTAAAAAAATATCATTACAGCAAGGCTAATCAGTTGAACCTTGAGTTGGATTGTCTGTGTTTAAATTCAGGTTCTGGGTGATCATGGGGAAGTTGCTTCTTGTCTCTGAGCCTTAGTGTCTTCATCTTTAGGATGAGAACAGTAATAGTTCCTGCTTCCTAGAGTTGTGAGATTTAAATGGGATAATAGATATAAAGTATGTAGCTTAGTGCTTGGCTCTTAATATATACTTCTTATAGGAATGTTACTGTTATTGTGTCTATATTTTGTAGTTTTAATTTTTCTCCAAAGTGCATGTGTATGCTTAGTTGCTTAGTCGTGTCTGACTCTTTGCGACCCCATGGACTGCAGCCCGCCAGGCTCCTCTGTCCTTGGGGATTCTCCAGGCAAGAATACTGGACTGGGTTGCTATGCCCTCCTCCAGGGGATCTTGCCAACCCAGGGATCAAACCCACTGCAGGCAGATTCTTTACTGATTGAACCACCAGGGAAGCCCATAGTACATGTGCTTTTTAATAACCAGAAAGGTTATTATAATAAATTGGTTTAGGGAAGGGGCTTAGAGTCAAGAGGGAATATAGATTTTGATGTTAATAATCCGGTTGCTTTAATTGAAATGATTTAAGATGTTGGATGATGAAATTAAAATTCAAAACAGTCTTTCCAGGTTGAAATGATGAACCCATACTACAGACTGCGCTGAAGGGTTTAAGGATGTACATTCTTGCAGGAAGAAGGAGATGTGACTTTCCAACTCACCTGAAATTTGATTTTTGTAAGAGTCGTGAACCAGTGGACTGCCTGCTGATCTGGCTCATGGATGCATTAGTATTTTATTTCACCAGCATAGTATTTTTAAATGCTTAAATTTTAATGTCTTTGGACGAGGCATTCATTTTTAGGTTCCCTACAGCCCTCTTCGCTCCCTGTTATCTCACATCTAGTCAGATTCACACATTTATGTTAACTGCATGGTCTCTGCAAGTATTTGAAATTGTGATCCTCAATCACAGGATTTTTATTTCCTCCTTTGTTTTGCCTTGACCAAGATACTCAGTAGGTCCCAAGAAGTGATAGGGTTCTTACAAAAGTAAAGCCCACATCTCTAGAAATATAATGTTTAAATCAAGAGAGGTGATAGTTCTATTGTACCTTTTCCGTTGTTTGGAGTCCCTTCCATAATGTCTTTGGACGAGGCATTCATTTTTAGGTTCCCTACAGCCCTCTTCGCTCCCTGTTATCTCACATCTAGTCAGATTCACACATTTATGTTAACTGCATGGTCTTTGCAAGCATTTGAAATTGTGATCCTCAATCACAGGATTTTTATTTCCTCCTTTGTTTTGCCTTGACCAAGATACTCAGCAGGTCCCAAGAAGTGATAGGGTTCTTACGAAAGTAAAGCCCACATCTCTAGAAATATAATGTTTAAATCAAGAGAGGTGATAGTTCTATTGTACCTTTTCCGTTGTTTGGAGTCCCTTCCACTCCAAGCCGCAGAGTATTTGAATAGCTCTGGCTTAAACCATCAGGACATTTGGTTTTGTTGTTTAACAAGGTTCCCCAGGTATGGTTTGGTATCCCAGTAGCCCGTTGAGGGCTCAGGTCCTTCCATTCCTGTTTTGCCTTCCTCAGATGCTGGTTCACGTCGGCCACAAGACGGCTGCTTCTGTTCCCGCTGTCACGTCTTCACATGCCAGCATTCATCAAAGGAAGAAAAGGGAGAGACATGAGACTTTATTCTGGGCCCTCCCTCTATCCTTTTAATAGAGCAGACTTCCTGTTACATTTCATTGGCCCAAACTGAGTCATATGCCATCTCTTGAACATCACTGATTGAAATTCATAATCAAAATTCCTCTCCAAGAGTGGATAATTGCCACTGGAGCAAAATTTCCTTCTGTTAGCAGAGGTGTGGGAGCAGTGGCTAGTTGGTCCACCTGATGCTGTCTCCAGCAACACTAACGCATCTGGAGACTTGATTTAGTTGATCGGCCACAAGACGGCTGCTTCTGTTCCCGCTGTCACGTCTTCACATGCCAGCATTCATCAAAGGAAGAAAAGGGAGAGACATGAGACTTTATTCTGGGCCCTCCCTCTATCCTTTTAATAGAGCAGACTTCCTGTTACATTTCATTGGCCCAAACTGAGTCATATGCCATCTCTTGAACATCACTGATTGAAATTCATAATCAAAATTCCTCTCCAAGAGTGGATAATTGCCACTGGAGCAAAATTTCCTTCTGTTAGCAGAGGTGTGGGAGCAGTGGCTAGTTGGTCCACCTGATGCTGTCTCCAGCAACACTAACGCATCTGGAGACTTGATTTAGTTGTGGGGGGTAATATTTGAAGATGAATGTTGAAAAACTTCAGTATGTCCAGAGGAAGAGCCTCCAGGATTATGTAGTATCTAAATAATGTATGATGAGAGTCTCAGAATAAATATTTAGGAACATTCAGCCTGCAGAAGATAAATCTCAAGGTAAGAGATATGTTCAAATACCCCATGGGCTCTTACAGGGTAGAAGGTTAAGTCTTAATTTTGTTGTTGTTGTTGTTCTGGGGACAGAACTGAGGCCAGAGGGTGAAATTATAAGGTGGTTATGAAGAATAAGCTTTGGCAATCAGGTCTCTAATAGAAGACTGTGATAGTTCATAGAATAATGTGTCTGTTGGACCTGATCGAGCCCAGAGTGACTACCATCTGTCAGGGACACAACAGAGAGTCAGACTCACACTGGCAAGCTTGGACTGGATCACCTCCGAGGTCCTTCCTAACTCCTAGACTCTGCACCTCTCAAGTTCTTGAATTTCTGAAAATCCCCAAATCCTGATACTTTAGGCCCTTGGGTTTGGCTGAAAACCAACATCCTCACTTTCTGTAAGTGGGTGAGTAATTCAGTATAAATTTGCTTGGCATGGGGGAGGAATTTATGAACCTGCATCATCACCCTAAATCCCCAGAGGACTTTACATCATTCCGAAGGGTAGATGATATTTGAAAAGCAGAAAACCTATGTATATATCAACTCACACACACACATATAAATATGAACATAAGTAGGTCAGCTGGCGTCATATTTACTAGTGGAAATGTTTTTGGCTGAGAAGTGCATCTACAGAAGACGACGTTTAGAGTAATTGCCAATGATCTCAAAAAGGGAAGTTTTTTGCAGTTCAGTTAATCATCATTACTTATTAAAGTATATTCCTGTTTGTGCGCATATTACTTTGGTAATACTTTTGTATATCCTAAAGAGACAGCCAGACCCCTCTCTGATGTTTCAGCTAGGAAATTATCCTTTGCTGTCTGTTGTACTCCCCTGTGTTTTGAACATTTGCTTATGGCAGAAACTGCTTTGGGTACTATTCCATTGTTTATCTCTTCCTCTGTTTTCCCCTCACACCTCCCAAGGAACAAACACGGCCTGCCCAACTCCTTCCAAATGCTTTGCCTTTCCATTCAAATTTTACAACTTTGCATATGATGGAAACGGGTATTTTTTTGGTAATTATTCATTTATTAGAAATAGGTACGCAGGAGCAGAGTTTAAAAAAAAAATTCCAGAAAATACAATGCAGTATTCAGAGAAAGAATGCTTGCTTAATTAATGCACGATGCCTGGTTCTCTCTGTGGAGGTGACCCTGTTACCTATTCAAAGAGAAAACATGTTAATTGGGATGGTGGTTTGTTTCCCTTTGTGACTTTTGCTGAAGTTGGTATGTTACAAGGATCTTTTTCCTTTTTTAAAATCTCACTGACTTGAAAGAGGTTAATCGTTTTCCACTGGTCCCCAACTGTGTCTGTTTTTTCCCGTGCAAAATAAAAGCTCACGCTCGAATATAAGCTGAAACTCACTGGCACCTCAAAGCTAGGCCTACCTACCCATCCAGGGGATTTAAGATCCTTCGGGGGTGATCTGGGGAGAGGAGGAGTCAGGATCACTTTATAGGCTACTGAGAGCTATGGGCCCTTCCACCAGAGGAATATTCAGGAGCCTGCATCTGATACCATGCCAGTTTCAGGGGCACACAGACCCTCTGAAACCCATTCATAGCCTCCTTGGAATTGATTTATTCTTACTGGTTTATGAATATGTTCATTCTTCATTGAGCTTATAAAACCTGGGCCCAAACGTTCTATAGATGTATCTGTGATCAGATTATTTGCTTCCTTGCTATATAGCACAGAGAGCTCAGCTCAGTGCTCTGTAATGACCTAGAGGGGTGGGATGATGGGGAGAGAGGGAGGGAGGTCTACAAGGGAGGGGATGTATGTATACGTATAACTAATTCACTTCACTGTACAGCAGAAACTAGCACAACATTGTAATTATACTCCAATTTAAAAAATACATGAATTATGGCTTGAGAATATAGGGTAACCCAACGATTCTTTAGTTGAGAGTTAAGAACAAGATTAAATGATATTTTGGTCACTTGCTATGTACCAGGTACTGTGTTAAGGGCATTACATATATTCAGTCTCTGTTCATTCCCGGAGCCTTTCGAAGGGAGGTGCTATTATTGTCCACATTCCAAAGAGACTGAGGCTCTCGTGGCAGGCAACTAGCCAGCCCAGTGTCTGTCCAGCCCATGCTGGATGGTCTGTCCCAGCACGCAGCAGGAAGGGAAGCGGCATCCCACGGGGCTGGTGTGAGCAGAGGGACTCAGCCTGCTGGCAGCCCATGCCTGCCACCCCAGGCTCAGTAGCTGTGATTAGAATTTACTCCACTGTCAGGCCGGAATTGTACATGTGTATTATGTTTGAAAGGAAAACTATCAAAAGGTACAAGTCTTAATTCAAAAANGGGGGGTCCAAGAGGGAGGGATATATGTATACATATCACTGATTCACTGTGTTGCACAGCTAATACTAATACAACTGAACTAATACTATAATACTAATAAACTAAACTAATACAACATTGTAAAGCTGCTATCTCCAAAAAGAAAAATGCAGGTGTGTGTGTGTGAGTGTGCATGCACGCACGCGCGCGCGCACACACACACACACAGAAAAAAAGGTTATTTGCTTCCATGTAACTCAGAATCTGGTTGGAGGAGACGTGCAGTTAAAGCCCTGAGTGATGCGTCAATGATCTAGGGGCTATGAGACTATGGAAAGGAGCGCCTCTTTCAGAGGTCTGAGGGTGGGGGATAAAAGCCGGGGAGGATGCCCTAGGGTCAAAGTCAAGAACTCTGGATTCGGGAACAGGCCCACTCGCGTGCCTGCCTGTAGGTCATCATTCAGCACAGTGGCTCGAGGAGTAGCCTCAGCGCGGAGGGGGCCGCATCACCCCCCACCCCCAACCTGTCCCCCGAGGCTGTCAGGCTCCAGGGAGGCCTTGACAGCTCCTGGAGTTTCCTCTGGACGGCAGTTCTCAAAGTCAAAACACTGAGGGTTTTTGCCGATTTCTAGTCTGCTGTCACAAATGGCGGGATGTCTCTTGCTTTCTCTTGCCTCTTCCATGTTAGGAAATTCTTGCCAGAGGGAGTGAGTGCCATTCGAGATCGCCGTTGTCTTGTATGTCTATGGTCCTTGGACTGAAAAAAACAACCGAACACAAAACCCCTCATTCTCCAAGTGAATTGTTGTAAAGCTAAGATATTTGTGGGGCTGAGGAAATGTCGTGCTGATTGACAAGTGGACAGAGCCCCTATGGGAAGACACTGGGAGCTGTAGAAAAGGATGTGCTTGCTAGAGGCTCTAGCGCCAGCTGAGGGGCCTGGCTTCCGCCTACGCAGTTTTGAAGACCTGAGCTTTATGGTCAGATTGCCCTTTAAAAGTCAGTTGCTGTTGATTTTCACCTTGGTTAATTGGTATTCATTTTTTCCCTCCCCTTGTTTACTCTTCTTCTTTTTTAAATTGAAGCATAACTGAAATAACATTATGTAGTTTCAGGTAAATGATGCAATGATTTGATATTTGTATATATTGCAAAATGAACACCACAATGAGTCCAGTTAACATTCATCACCATGCATGCTTACAACCTATTTTTCTTGCAAAGCTGTTCCCGAAGGTAGTTTTTTTTTTTTTAATTAGATAATTGCTTTACAATATTATGTTGGTTTCTGCCATTTGTCAACATGGATCAGCCACAGGTATACATATGCCCCCTCCCTCCTGATCCCCTCTCCTGTCTCCCCCCCCCTCCCACCCCTCCAGGCTGTCGCAGAGCACTGGGTTGAGCTCCCTGTGTCACACAGCAAAGTTCCACTTGCTATGTATCTAATGTACAGTAATGTATGTGTTTCCATACTATTCTTTTCTCCATTTGTCCCACCCTCTCCTTCCCTCGCTGTGTCCACTGAGGTGTTTTTTAGAAAAAAACAAAGAAATGAAGAAATCAAAATTATCAAGTAAATCTCGATGTATCCATAGACTGGAAAATCTGGCAGATAAAAATGCTTACAAATAAGTTGTATTGATAATTACATATGAATTACATGATACAATATAAAGTAAATTAAAAGCTATATATGAAGTTACATAATCAATATGTATATTTTATGTATGTGTTTACGTATAAGATATAGACATAAAGACTAGAAGGATATATATCAAAAGGTTAATAGTAGCTGTTTGCAGATGAGACAAAAGGTGGTTTTTATTTTCTTTATACGTTACTGAATCTCACAAATCCTCTAAAGTTGTGCATTTATTAGATTATTTTTATGTTAACTGTGGCTGGTTTTTAACAGTCCTTTACTGCTAATTGGCTTCCAGAAAGATTGGACCACGGGATATTTCTAATAGCTATGATAAAGTACCTCTGTAGTCTAACTATGGCCAGCACTTGAAACAAAAATTTTTCTCATTGACTTGGTGAAAATGTTATCTCATTGTTTTAGTTTGCATCTCTTTTATAGCATCTGCTGTGGAGTATATTTAATTTAGTCACACCTCACTTTTATATTCCCTGGGTGCTGTGCATCTTAACCTCTTTGATATTTCTCATTGTGTAAATGGAAAACCTCAGAAAATGATGGATCCCAGTATAAAGTACAGTGAAATAATTTGAATTTCTAAAAAAATAATAAATATTTTGAAGCCTGGCAGGGAGTTCTATGATTATTCATTCTTAGTCACCCGGCACTGCTCAGCCAGTGTGTCTGTATCAGTGTTGTTTCAAGAACTGCTTTAACATGTAAAATTTCCCAGTGGAAAGTCATCTTGTGGAACTTGACTGTTATGATTTGCCAGGAGGTGCGGGACAGAACCATGTCCTAGTTGGCTGGAGGTGGGCTCCTGTCACAGGCTTTGTGGTGAACGGTGGGGATGCAAAGGTTTGTTCTTTTCTTCAGAAAAGTGAAGGCAGGATAAGGATGTGATGGTCACTGCCCTGCCACTTGAAAGGGATATTGCCTGGGTGGCAGGGACTGACTGATCTCTGTCTTTGTGGCAGGAGTAGGTGCAGTGAAAGGAATTGTAAGTGAAAGTAAGAGGGATTTAGGTTGATATTAAGAGGTGTGGGGGTAGCTTCAAAATATTTAACCACTAATAAAGCATGATCATTGTTATGAACTGTTTACGATCTTCCAAAATTCGTATGTTGAAACCCAACCCCCATGTACCAGGTGGTAAAGCCTTTGGGAAGTGATTAGGTTATAAGGGTGGAACCCTTATAAAAAGAGACCCTGAAGAGTTGATGCTTGCAAAGTATGGAGAATACTCTTGAGAGTCTCTTGGACAACAAGGAGATCAAAGTCAGTCTTAAAGGACCTCTCATTGGAAGGACTGATGCTGAAGCTGAAGTTCCGGTACTCTGGCCACCTGATGTGAATGGCTGACTCATTGGAAAAGACCCTGATGCTGGGAAAGATCGAGGGCAGGAGGAGAAGGGAACGACAGAGGATGAGATGGTTGGATGGCGTTGCTGATTCAGTGGACATGAATGTGGGCAAACTCTGGGAGATGGTGAGGGACAGGGAGGTCTGGCTGGTGCTGCAGCCCACGGGGTTGGGAAGAGTCGGACATGATTTGGCAACTGAACAGCAGCAACAAAAGAGACTCAGAGAGCTCCCTCGCCCCTTTCTGCCATGTGAGGACACAGTGAGAGGAGCTACCTTTGTGAAGCAGGTCCTCACTAAACTCTGAATCTCCTGGTGCCCTGATCTTGGACCTCCAGCCTCCAGGACTGTGAGAAAGACATATCGCTTGTTTACAAGCCACCCAGTCTCTGGTTCCTTGTTATACAGCGATCCAAAGGGACTAGGACGGTCAGTGATGAGTCAGGGCAGACCATCTTTGTAAGATCCTGGAGCCCCCATTGTGTTGGGCACTAGTCCTTTCGTGACTGAGTATGAGAAGGTGGGGGGTGGGGGAGGGTACTGAGGGAGCGACTGAATGGCTGAGGGACTTGAAGGCCCTGAAGGCTGTGGCAGTCGAAACCCAGGCATTTCAGTGTCTTAATAATCAGCTCGGTTGTACCCATTTGTATCAGCTGGCTATCACGCTAGAGTATTAGTGAGATCTCTCGTGTCTTTCATGCCAAGATGTGTGTAGTGGTTTTCCAGGACAGGAAAGAGGATGACTGTCTCCTCTGTCCTATGTCAGCCATGCCCTGAAATGGGGAGGTGGGGCTGAAAACCTTCTGAAGTTCCCTTTTCTAAAGTATGGAATAGAAATGTGCTTTCTTCTACCTCTGAGCCCAGCACTTTCCCCTTCTCTCCTGTGAGTTAATTCTCCACCTGCATGCCCATGATAAGAGGCAGACGAGAGCTGAAGCAAGCTTTGCTTTCACTGCCCACCTTCCACCCCCTGGCTCCTTGTCTTCCAGGGTAAGACCTTCCCAAGCAACTCTTGTTTCATTGGCATTGAATGAAAGGGTCTGTTTCAGTTTGTAGTTTTGGGGATGTGATGTGGTCACCGGCAGAAGCACAAAAATAATGTTGTAACCTGCTTGGAATACTCCAAGCCTAAATGAGCTTTGTTCAAGATCCAGCTTTCCAAAGTATATGATCCAATGGGATCATATACTTGATTTGCACATAAAGTCTGTGCTTTTCCTCCCTCCTGTAGAGTGGGAAATTCTCCTTCCCCATCCTGGTGCCTAGAGGTTTTCAAATCCTAATGGTTTCCAGGGAAGACAGGCATGTCTCTGGCTTCACCTGAGGATAGGAGGAACCTGGGATATCTTGGAGTTTATTGTTTGAGAGTGTCACAGGCTCAACTGTGTCCCCCTAAAAACTATGTTGAAGTCCTAGCCCTGGGGCACTCAGAATGTGACTATATTTGGAGATGGGGTGTTTACAGAGGTAAGTAAGGTACAGTGAGGTCATAACTTTAGGTTAAAATGGGTCCCAATACAATGTGACTCATGTCGTTATAAGCAGAGGAGATGAGGACACAGTCATGCACGGAAGGTAGACTGTGGGTAAATACAGGGAGAAGACAGCCATCAGCAAGGCAAGGAGCGAGGCCTCAGAAGGAGCCGACCCTGCTGATGCCTTGCTCTCAGACTTGTAGCCTCCACAACCAAGAAGCTAAATTTCTCTTAAATCACCTAGTCTGTCGTTAGGCACTTCAGTATGGCGGCCCTAGCAAATCAATATGGAGAGGTGGGGTGGTGCTTCAAGCTTAAATCCAAGCTTTCTTAATGCTCTAATTCTCCTCCCAAACTGGGAGGGAGTTAAGATGCTCCAGCTCAGAACCCAGACCCCCACCTTCCTGAAGACCGACTTTGTTCTTCTCACGGTAATAAGGTTTCTGTTTTGGCCGAGGGGCTCCTGCATTGAGGAGTTGAGTCCTCGTCTTGGAATCCTTCTTAGAACACTTCTAGGACTTCAGTGCTTCCTAAATAGTTTTGCTCCAATAGCCTTAGGGAGTGTGGTAGACAGAATTATCGTCCTCCACAGATGTTCTAATGCCCGGAATCCGTTGCCTTTTATGGCAAAAGGGATGTTGCAAATATGATTAAGTTAAGGATCTTTGAGTGGGGATACTAACACACTTCATCCGTGCAACAGCATAATGAAGTAGGCTGCCTTATCATCCCCAGTTTACAGACGAAGGAACTGAGACTCATGGAACCTTAAGGCGTGTGTCTGAATTCACACAGGTGGCAAGTGGTAGGGCCAGGATTTGAACCTCGTTCTAATTTGGCTCTTGGGCAGGGCTTCCCAGCCTCAGCACCTTTGCTGTGGGGGTGGGGACGGTGTTCTGTGCACCATGTAACATCTAGTGGCATCCCTGACCTCTCCCCTGGTTCTAGTAGTGAAATCCTGAAACCCTAGCTGTGACCAGCCAAAATGTCTCCAGACCTGCTAGACGTTGCCTAGATGAGAACCCTGGCTCTGGGTTCTGAGGTTTGCTCATGGCCCAGCACTACCTATACTGTGCTGTTCTGTTCTTAGTCGCTCAGTTCTATTCTACGTCACTCAGTTGTGTCGGACTCTTTGTGACCCCATGGACTGTAGCCTGCCAGGCTCCTCTGTCCATGGGATTCTCCAGGCAAGAACACTGGAGTGGGTTGACATTTCCTCTACCAGGGGATCTTCCCGACCCAGGGATCGAACCCTCATCTCTTGCATCTCCTGTATTGGCAGGCAGATTCTTTACCACTGAGCTACCCGGGAAGCCCCACCATACAGTAGATGCTTAATAAGTGATGTCTGCATTACACTTTGAGCCTCACATTTCACAAAACCTTCGAAGCTCTCAGTAGGCAAGTGTCAGTTGATGTTCCTGCCTCTTTATCTCAGCAGCATCCAGCAGAATCTGTTCTCCTGTTTGGGGGTTGGTGTCAAGCCCAGGCAGAACTTTGTGTGCGAGGATGTTAATCCTTTCCATTGGCTTCCCTGGCAGCTGAGGAGTGCTGTGGCAGATTGAGTAAGGGCACCGAGCAGATTGCAAAAGGCACAGACACTTGTGCACATAGGCGCTTAATATCCTTTCCAGAGGGGTGATTCATGTAGCTCACACATGGCCTTGTGGGGAGTTGTCTGAACGATTAACGTGCCTCCACCAAAGTCTTTGAGAACAGAGTTTCCCCGACACTCTTGGACCTTGATGGGGAAAAGAAGAGTCAAGAAATTTGGGATACTTGGGCCAGAGGAAAGAGCAAGAGTAAATTAATGATAAACTCTCTGTTAATTTGAGCATTTCTCCAAAAAACAGCAAGATCAAATTATATCTCGTAAATTAATCTATTAACTTTTATGGTTGATTTGGATTAGGGCAATTGGTTGGAAGAATTCATTAAAGCTGCCAAAATCTCTGGTTCAGCTGCATGTAGGGACGTTTCTGTTCCCCAAGCACACCTACCTTTGCCTCTAAGCAGTGGTATCAAAAATACAAATTGTCAGTCACAACATGGGATCAGTTCATCCACTTTGTTGCATGTATCGATGCTTTATTCCCTTTTGTGTCTGAATAATATTGCATTGTGGGTAAACACACTTTGCTTGCCCAGTCATCCTTTGATGGCCATTTGTGTTGTCTCTAGCTTTTGACTATTGGGAACAGTGATGCTATGAACATTTGTGCACAATTTTTGTTTTTGTTTTTGTTGAGCACCTGTTTTCAATTCTTTTGGGTGTATGCCCCACAGAATGCTGGGTCATATGGTAATGCTACATTTAACTGATTGACGATTGACCTTTCTTCCCCAAAGTACTTTTCTTTACATCTTTAGAAGAAAATATATTTAAAAAGGAAATGCTATATCACTGCCAAGAATAGAAACCGGTTTCCCTTGCCATAAATAGATGGCAACAGTAAACTAACACGCAAAATCACACACACACACACAAACTTAAAAGGAAAATTAAAATAAGGACACGCAACACAGAGCTATTAAATATAACTGGGTGCTATTTTCCACTAAGGCTTAGCATATCACACTCTCTTTTAAAGGGACATTAAAAAGTGTCAGAGGGTGTTGAAGATCTATTAGCACCAAATAGAGACTTTCTCATCAACTAATTAGAAGAACCGAAAGCGAATCAGCGCTTTATCACACATGCTTGATTGCTGTTTGGTGCCTTGCTCCTGTAAGACGGAACCATCTCTGGCTCCACATCGGGTCCTCTGATCTGCGCATTCTTTAACTGCCTGACTCTGGGTGACTGCTTCCCTCTCTGTGCCACTGGGTCCCTGTCACCTTTCACTTGGACTCTGACTCCCGTCTTCCTGTCCACATGTTCACCATCAGCCACTGCTCACACCACCAAAGGGGAGCTTTGAGCATATTAATCTCCACTCTTGAAGCTTTGGTGATGTCCCCAGGGCAAAATTCATTATTTCTACTATTGCCTTTTAAGTTTCTTCTTCTTCTTTATCCAGGGTAAAGTGTAAACTCTTATCCAGGCGCCCCAAGAGTCCCTGCAGTCTGCCCTCTGTCCCTTTCCGCTCTCCCTCCCATACCGTAGCGGACTCGAGACGCCTGCCCTTCCGTCTACATGCCCACCGTTCCGACTCTGTCACCATGTGACCATCACCTTGGTTGCCATACCTCTCAGAGTTGTTTAGAAGATCACATAAGACATATGGAAACCCTGAGAACTCTAAAGAGAAATACAGATGTGAAACGAGCCCTGCGTTGTCTGATGCCGTGAAGTTCCCCATGTCAAGGTGCTTTTTCGCCTCTTAGGTTAGAAGCAGTTGCCTTCCACTGCCTCTTGCGCTTTTGGTATCTTTGTTGCCACACCACAGACAGACTGGTCTCCCACGTGAATGAATTTGTTTCTCTTCTTTATCCTTGCTGTTACCCTTCTCCTCTGCCCTCCACCCCAGCCCCTGCAGTCCTCCCCAGTGCCCGGTGTATGTAGTTTGAAACAGCAGATCCCTGTCTTAACCTGCCCAAGAGGCTGTCTTGCCATCATAGACTGGGAGTGGAAAATCCGTCGCTGCACTGGCTCCATCAAATATACTTTCTTTCCTTATTTCTCTTTCCCTATTAGGTGCATCTTTGAATCTTCTTCCTCTAATGTGAAGTGACAGTTTAATTGTTTGGGTTTCTTAAATTTATTTTCTGCTACACAGCTGACCACACGTGATAAGGCAGGCAGCTCCGCTTCATGCCACGATCCCCTCCCTCTTGCTCTTTGCATTAGATGATTCAGCTGGAGCCATGAAGCAGCTAATTCTATGAGGGACAAGAGTGTTGAAAATCACTGTCGGGGACTGGAGCTTCCCTGGGGAGGAAGGGGACAGGTGTGTGCAGGAACCAGAAAGCTGACAGTTCTCCTGACCTCAAGGTTACACCATTCTTTTATTGTCCAGGGTCCCTTCTGCCACTTACAATAGATTTCTGCACAATTATTCACTGTTTTTTGAAAACTTTTGAGCCTTTGGAAACGTGATACCTTAGACATCCAACATCATAATCGCTGATGGTATCAAAGTCACCTTATTGAACAAAACAGTTGACTGAGACCACAGAAAGGATGTATTTAACTCAAGCCATTAAGTAGATGTGGAAGATGGGGTTCACAGTGATACAAAGACTGGCTGAAGGCACCTGATTTCCTGACTCCCTGTCCATGGATCTCCTGGCCCATCAAATGATGCTGTAGAAAGGGCCTGCAAGGACATCCTTTTTCTGTGATGTGTGTGTGTGTGTGTGTGTGCTCAGTTATGTCTCTTTGCGACCCCATGGACTGTAGCCCACCAGACTTCTCTGTCTATAGGATTTCCCAGGCAAGAATTCTGGAGTGGGTTGCCATTTCTGACTCCAGGGGATATTCCTGATCCAGGGATTGAATTGGAATCTCTTGCACCTCCCAGCATTGGTAGGCTGATTCTTCACCAACTGCTCCACCTGGAAAGCCTTTTTCTCTGATGGGGGATCCTCAATGCAGACTTCATTGCCTTTAGATGAAATGTAAAATTACTGGTCGTACAAAGCCTCTTACCCTGATTTCTGACCTCTGGCCACCTTTCTAACCCCTAGCGTCCATTCTCTCCCCTCTCTTTTCAGTTTCTTCTAGCTCTGCCTTCCCCAAACAGAATTCGAAGGAATATTAGTCCCAAGAGGTTTTCCCTCCAGAGAAGAGTTTAAGCCAAAATAGGGTTAGAAGATGTTCAGAATCAGGAAACCCTGAACATCAGGAAACCCTCGAATATTTATAACACGTTATCCCATTTGAGGCTTTGAGAAGTCCTGCCCTACAGACCTCTTTTAAACTGTATTTAAATAGTTTTCTAAATCGATTCAATTGCAAAGCTTCCCTTTTGATTTTTGTACAGTGCTTGTCCTTGTTGGCTTGATAAAACCTAACAAAAAGTCCCGCTCCGGGTGTTTCAGGACAGTTGGCTTCTTGCCTGTGCTTCTGTTCTGCCTCTCTCTGGAACCCTTTGGGACTCATCTCAGAAGTCATTGCTTTGGGAGAACCTGCATCACTGCCCTCCCAGGAGTTAGGTGCCTTTCCTGTGGCTTTTTGCAGCTCCTGCATTCTGAAGCTGAGGATATCATTTGTTGAGAATGGGAACCATTCTTTCTCACCTACCTCTATCTGTGTGTTTGTTCAGTCATTCCACAAGTACGTATGGTGCTTCCTGTGTACAGGCATACTTTAGAAGGTCCCAGGGGATGTTCAATGTATGAAGCCCCTGCCCTCAGGGGGCTTACATTCAAGGAATGGGAACAAAATATGAACTTGTGACAAATATGTAATGTTAGATTGTGGCAAGAGCTAGGATAAAAGCAGGATTAAGAGACGGAGAGTGTCGGGAGAGGCCCTTCACCATAGGGTTTTCAGAAAGGCTGAATCAGCTAGGAAGGTTTGCTTATGCTGCATAAACAATAACCCCTGTATCTTAATGTCCTGTAACAGTGGGGGTTTATTTCTCATTCATGCAGCATGCCTGTCCAAAGGTCAGCTGGGAACTCAGTTCCACATCCCTCCACTTGGAGAGCCAGATGGGCAGGCTCTGTGCCATGTGGAGCTTGACTGGCTGTCATGGGTAGGGGAGAAGGGGTGTGAGGAGTCAGGCACTGGCTCTTAGAGGCTTCAGCACACATTCGGTTGGCTACAGCTGATTCAAGGGCAGGGGCAAATGCTCTCCTGCCTTGTGCCTGCAGAGCAGGGAACTGGAGTGACCGACAGACAGCCTGAGTGAATACACAGAATCTCTGATAGGAGGACATGTGAGCAGACGCCTTAGTAGAGAGGAAAGGAGCCACGTGGACACGGGGTAAGGCACTTCCGGTGGAGGAGACAGCACATACAGAGACCCTTCAGCCCTCAATGCAGGGCTTTGCATTGAGTAGGTTATGAGGCTGTGTTTGTTGAATGAATTCTTGAATTTCAAGCCACTGTGCATTCGTGAGACCTTTCTATTCCAGTTGCCCAAGTGGCAGACTTAGGTGAGTGCACATTTATAAGGACCAGAACATATCTAACCCATAGCCTAAATAGGGTTGTTTGATATTGGAGTCTCTCAGTTAAGGGACTTAGAGTCAGTTTACTGAACTTATCTCTAGCTACATGAATTATTTTGACCTGCCCTTTGGTTGAGGGTTTTTCCCTCAAGGATCTTATGTTCCAGACACAAAACAAGTAAAGTCACTCTAACCATGTAATGTTTATAAAATTCATATAAAGAAGAAAACCAGCATTGACTCATGTGTGTGCCTGATGGCTTTATCATGCTTAAAATGATTTTCACTGTCCTGACTCCCTGGTGCACTCCAAGAAGGCTGGGGCGTGTCTGTCTCCTTTACTGAGTACCCCCAGCACCTGGAATAGTGCCTGGCAAGTGATGGATGACTGATACATCCAATACTTGTGGACTGGTTGGCCGAGGAAAGGGAAGGCTATGCATCTTTTAGAGTTCTGTGGGGAGAGTTCTGACTTCAGCACCATTGCCTGTCAAGAAGATGAAATGGATTTAACCGGAGGAAGAGTGAGTTTATCTGGTAAAGGCAGTGGGGAACTGAACACCCAGTCAAGAAAGATGATGAGGTAGAGAACAGTTTGCTTGAGACCACAGGGAAATGAATTAGATCAGAGCAAGCACAGGTGGGGAGGAAGAACAGGCTTGATGGATGAGTAGAATTTCAACTGTGGAGCTGGGGGAAAGATTGCCACATGGGATCCATGGCGTTTCACCATAATTATGTCCATATTAAATGCTAACTTTGGCAAAAATAAGCAATCTGCCTGGGCTTATCCAGCCAGAGAGAACAGCACGAATAAAGACGTAGGCGGCCAAGTACATAGTGTGTATGAGGAAACATATGTAGATGGTGTGGTTGGAGCATGAGGCGTTTGCATTTAACCCCAACTCTTCTTGACTTTGATGCTAATTTGGGGCAAATAGAAATGGGACCAGCCATGTCCTTGGGTCTGCCAGGAGTTTTGATTTTCCAGTAACAGCTTGCTCAGTCCTGAGGTCCTCCCTGCTCAGACCACCATTGTACCGGCTCCCCTGGTATCCAGTGCCAGGAGATGATGTCTGAGATGGGCTGGCTGTGGCTCACTGCAGCTCCTCGGGATGAGTGACGAGTTCAGCATCTCTGTTGGCATGCTGCTAAGTCAGCAGAAGTTTCCAAGTGTGCAGGCTCAGCATTTGTCTTCTCTTTCTGCTGGTTTGAATGAACATCTTACCTGCAGCTGCCTCGGGAAAAACTGCAGTGTTCAATGAGAAGGGTCAGGGGTCAGTAGAGGTTGGACGGTCTTGATGACGCTTGAGTGGGATTTTTGTTTGTTTGTTTTTTTAACAGGCTGGTATTTCCACCTGAAGAACATTTAGTGCCTTGAACTCAGAGGCTTTGGGGGGAGCCTGTATGTTAATGTTCCTTGACAAGCTGAAGTTACTGGACAAACACAAGATGGAAATGGGTGTGATAGTGATTTTGATAAAGGAAGGAGGAAACTTTCAGTTGGCTAGCCTGATTTCATTTTAAGAAAGCAAAAATGGAGGCTGATGATGTTGGCCAAACATCAATATCTTGCAGAAAATGCCCTGTTTTGTTATAGAGAAGAGATGCTCCAGGAAAACAGCTCTGCAGTTTTTCAACTTGAGTCCCTAGGGAGTCCCAAGGGATAGTATGTCTATATACCTTGAAGGAATATTTGCTATTCATGCCTTATCATTTCCTTTTGTGTTGTGCCTCCGTGCAAGTTGTTACTTGCAGCTAGAAGGCCCCTTCCCATCTATTGGCAAAGCCAGAAACAGTTATTCACTTAAAAGCACCAGACACAGTCTCTGGGCAGGAAAAGAGAGGGGGGCAGCTCATAAGATTGAGAATCCAAAGGAGCAGGGTCAAGGCAGAGCCTGGAGTTAGGGGAACAGAAACTGTTCAGGGTTTCTTGGCAGGGTTTGGGGGACATGCTTTTCAAAATCAAAAAAGCCTGTAGGACCCACTCTGCATCCTGTCTCAGATCTTGATCAGAGAAAGGCCTCTAATAGATTTACCACGATAGCAGATGGCATCAAGGACCTACTGTATAGCACAGGGAACTCTAGTCACTATTCTGTAATAACCTATATGAGAAAATCTGAAAAAGAGTGACTGTATGTACATATATAGCAATAACTTCACTGTACATCTGAAACGAACACAACATTGTAAATCAACTATACCCCAATATTTAAAAAAATGAAAAAAAGATGATGGATGGCAAGGGTGAGGATTCCCCAAAGGTATTTATGGTAAATAGCCCAAAGGTATTTAAGGTGGTTACTGTGCCACCAAGGAGATTTAACATATGTATGGTCCATGCCTCAGCTCAATGATCACTTCCTCATGGAAGCTTCCTTTGACTTCTTTGTTCACTCAACATACAACATTCAACAGATATTTGAACGCCTGCCGTGTACTGGGCATGTTCAAGGCAACCAGGTGCAGTGATCAATAAGGTAGATAAAGTCCCTTACTTTCTGGTGGGGATGACATAGTAAAAGAATGAATCACCAATAAGATAAATACGGGGAGGCAAGGAAATACAGCAGAGTAGGTGAGAGACCCACTGGATGAGGCTGCGTGTTTGAGACAGACCGACCAGGGGAGGTCTTTCTGAGGGGGTAACGTTTGAGCGGAGCCCTTAGTCTGTCTCTTATACACATCTAGATGTGTATAAGAGACAGCACATGGCCTTGTGGGGAGTTGTCTGAACGATTAACGTGCCTCCACCAAAGTCTTTGAGAACAGAGTTTCCCCGACACTCTTGGACCTTGATGGGGAAAAGAAGAGTCAAGAAATTTGGGATACTTGGGCCAGAGGAAAGAGCAAGAGTAAATTAATGATAAACTCTCTGTTAATTTGAGCATTTCTCCAAAAAACAGCAAGATCAAATTATATCTCGTAAATTAATCTATTAACTTTTATGGTTGATTTGGATTAGGGCAATTGGTTGGAAGAATTCATTAAAGCTGCCAAAATCTCTGGTTCAGCTGCATGTAGGGACGTTTCTGTTCCCCAAGCACACCTACCTTTGCCTCTAAGCAGTGGTATCAAAAATACAAATTGTCAGTCGCAACATGGGATCAGTTCATCCACTTTGTTGCATGTATCGATGCTTTATTCCCTTTTGTGTCTGAATAATATTGCATTGTGGGTAAACACACTTTGCTTGCCCAGTCATCCTTTGATGGCCATTTGTGTTGTCTCTAGCTTTTGACTATTGGGAACAGTGATGCTATGAACATTTGTGCACAATTTTTGTTTTTGTTTTTGTTGAGCACCTGTTTTCAATTCTTTTGGGTGTATGCCCCACAGAATGCTGGGTCATATGGTAATGCTACATTTAACTGATTGACGATTGACCTTTCTTCCCCAAAGTACTTTTCTTTACATCTTTAGAAGAAAATATATTTAAAAAGGAAATGCTATATCACTGCCAAGAATAGAAACCGGTTTCCCTTGCCATAAATAGATGGCAACAGTAAACTAACACGCAAAATCACACACACACACACAAACTTAAAAGGAAAATTAAAATAAGGACACGCAACACAGAGCTATTAAATATAACTGGGTGCTATTTTCCACTAAGGCTTAGCATATCACACTCTCTTTTAAAGGGACATTAAAAAGTGTCAGAGGGTGTTGAAGATCTATTAGCACCAAATAGAGACTTTCTCATCAACTAATTAGAAGAACCGAAAGCGAATCAGCGCTTTATCACACATGCTTGATTGCTGTTTGGTGCCTTGCTCCTGTAAGACGGAACCATCTCTGGCTCCACATCGGGTCCTCTGATCTGCGCATTCTTTAACTGCCTGACTCTGGGTGACTGCTTCCCTCTCTGTGCCACTGGGTCCCTGTCACCTTTCACTTGGACTCTGACTCCCGTCTTCCTGTCCACATGTTCACCATCAGCCACTGCTCACACCACCAAAGGGGAGCTTTGAGCATATTAATCTCCACTCTTGAAGCTTTGGTGATGTCCCCAGGGCAAAATTCATTATTTCTACTATTGCCTTTTAAGTTTCTTCTTCTTCTTTATCCAGGGTAAAGTGTAAACTCTTATCCAGGCGCCCCAAGAGTCCCTGCAGTCTGCCCTCTGTCCCTTTCCGCTCTCCCTCCCATACCGTAGCGGACTCGAGACGCCTGCCCTTCCGTCTACATGCCCACCGTTCCGACTCTGTCACCATGTGACCATCACCTTGGTTGCCATACCTCTCAGAGTTGTTTAGAAGATCACATAAGACATATGGAAACCCTGAGAACTCTAAAGAGAAATACAGATGTGAAACGAGCCCTGCGTTGTCTGATGCCGTGAAGTTCCCCATGTCAAGGTGCTTTTTCGCCTCTTAGGTTAGAAGCAGTTGCCTTCCACTGCCTCTTGCGCTTTTGGTATCTTTGTTGCCACACCACAGACAGACTGGTCTCCCACGTGAATGAATTTGTTTCTCTTCTTTATCCTTGCTGTTACCCTTCTCCTCTGCCCTCCACCCCAGCCCCTGCAGTCCTCCCCAGTGCCCGGTGTATGTAGTTTGAAACAGCAGATCCCTGTCTTAACCTGCCCAAGAGGCTGTCTTGCCATCATAGACTGGGAGTGGAAAATCCGTTGCTGCACTGGCTCCATCAAATATACTTTCTTTCCTTATTTCTCTTTCCCTATTAGGTGCATCTTTGAATCTTCTTCCTCTAATGTGAAGTGACAGTTTAATTGTTTGGGTTTCTTAAATTTATTTTCTGCTACACAGCTGACCACACGTGATAAGGCAGGCAGCTCCGCTTCATGCCACGATCCCCTCCCTCTTGCTCTTTGCATTAGATGATTCAGCTGGAATGGGCAGATGCAGTTCCCACAGGATTTGTGGGCTATGAAAAGAAGTTTGGATTTTATTCCAAAATGTGATGGGAAATTGTTGGAGGGATTTAAACAAAGAAGTGATATAACCTTATGCATGTTAAAAAAAAAAATTACCGAGGCTGCTGCATTGATAAAGAAGGGGATAAGAGGGCACCTGGGATGCTTCATTGCAGTAATCCAGCTGGGAGACAAGCCAGGAGAGCTTCCTGGCCTCGGAGGTATTGGTAGAAGTGATGAGAATAATCAGGTTTGGGACATGCCTGGAAGGTGGACCACTTTTACTTGTTGTGGATCGAGAGAAAGAGAAGTCCAGAATGAGAGAGAAAGAGTGTCTCCTGGGGTTAGTTTTGATAAACTAAACTTTATCAAAAGTTTAGTTGATAAACTTTTGAATTTGGGGATAATTTTAGATTTACAGAAAAGTCTCAAAGAGAATACAGGGAATTTCAGTGCATTCTTCACCCAGTTTGCACAAACAGGTAAAACCCTAGAGTTCTAACATGGTTAACATGGTGGATGGAAGTTGCTATTTGTTGAGATGGGGAAGATATGATGCTGGGCGGGGGGAAGGGTGCCTCCTCTAGCACTGCTTGGGCCACATTATTATGTTCTTTTACATCCAAGTGAAGACAGATGTCAAGTAAATTGGCTGGATAAGTGAATCTGGAGCTCAGGGTGGGGGCCTGGGCTATCCATGGTGGTCCCTGAATTTGCATGGCATTTAATGTCATAAGACTTTGCATGGCTGAGTTCTAATGAAACTTTATTTGCAAAAACTGGGCAGTGGACTGGATCTGGCCCACATGCTAAAGGCTGCCAGGTCAGGAGGATGAGGAAGCATCAGCAAGGAGGCTGAGGGGGCACACCAGCAGGGTAGAAAGAAAAACAGGCGGCGTGGTGCCTAGGAAGGCAGGTCAAGGAAAGGAGGCATGCTCCATGCCTGATGCTGAGTAGGATGAGGACTGAGAATTGTCCAGTGGATCTGCCAACACAGAGGGACCTTCACAAAGTTCATAGCAGTGTGGCTGTGACCACGCACCTGCCTGGAGTTAGTAGAGGAGAGGATGGTAAATGAAGAAGTAGAGGTGGCCATTGTAGATGACTCTTGGGATCATTTTTGTTGTTAAAGGGAACAGAGAACTGGAGAATTATCTAGAGGAGCCATGGGGGTCAGATAAGAATTTTTACTTCTGCTTTTAAGGCTGGGGCTGTGTTTATGTTTCAGAGCAGATCTCGTCCTTGTGCAGCTGTTGTGCTGGCACAGTCTATAATTGCACCTTTCACATGGTCATTTGTTTAAAATCTGTGTCTTCTGGGAGAGCAGGGTTTCTCAAGTTTGGTACACTTATATTTGGGGCTGGATATTTCTTTTCTGTAGGGAGGCCATCCTGTGTACTGCAGAATGTTTGGAAGCATCTTTGGCCTTGACCCACTAGACGTCAGTAGCATCCCTTCTCTTGGTTGGGACAACCACACGTGTCTCCAGACAAGGTCCTGTATCTTCCAGGAATATTGCTGCTCCTAATTGAGAACCACTGACTTACAATGCGCGCTCCTAGAGGGCAGGGACCAGATGGACTCTTCTCAGTCTCTCTGGTTCCTTATACTGTGCCTGGTGCAGATTAAGGGTTTAATAAGCATTTTGTTAAGTGAGAGGTATTTTGATTATTTAATGGCAAAGTCACATCATACCTGGATGATGCAATGGAGAGAGAGGGGAGGTGTCCAAGGAAGAGTTCAGCATGTCTAATCTTTGCGAAGGGTCCAGGGATTGCCTTTGAGAGAGTTTTGTGGTTGTCATCGTTGAGGATGACCACATGCTGCTGTCACTTTTTCTTTTTTAAAAATATTTATTTTTTTGGCTGAGCCAAGTCTCAGTTGTGACACTCGGAACCTTTGATCATTTTTGCAGCATATGAGACCCTTAGTTGTGGCATTCGAACTCCTAGCTGAGGCATGCAAACTCTCAGTCGCGGCGTGCGGGATCTAGCTCCCTGGCCAGGGATCAAATCCAGGCCCCCTGCATTGGGAGCATGGTGTCTTAATCACTGGACCACTGGGGAAGTCCCGAAGCTACCGTTCCTCACGCAGTCTCTGGACTGTCATGGCCTCTCCCCTNAAACTCTCAGTCGCGGCGTGTGGGATCTAGCTCCCTGGCCAGGGATCAAATCCAGGCCCCCTGCATTGGGAGCATGGTGTCTTAATCACTGGACCACTGGGGAAGTCCCGAAGCTACCGTTCCTCACGCAGTCTCTGGACTGTCATGGCCTCTCCCCTCTTGCCTCCATCATCACCTTGGGAATGTCACTGGCACGTTGTTTCTCCAGAAGGGAGTGGACAACAAAGATGGGGAAGGTCTTTACCTCAAATGTGATTATGAGCTGGATTCTAGGATTC
Source organism: Oreotragus oreotragus (assembly GCA_006410675.1). Taxonomy (NCBI): domain Eukaryota; kingdom Metazoa; phylum Chordata; class Mammalia; order Artiodactyla; family Bovidae; genus Oreotragus; species Oreotragus oreotragus. Next base: position 43,130 of record SJYX01020627.1, on the reverse strand, counting down.
AGGCTAGTGCTCAGAAACCCCTGGCATCACCTCCTCAACTCCTGTCCTTCATGTCTAGACAGAAACCCAAAGGTAAGAGGACTTTCAGAGTCAGAACAATAGTAACATGAATAACCCTCACTCAGATATAGCCCTGCAAATGTACACTCTGTCGGGGAGCCTTCATTCTCCCGCTGGTCCATCACTGGCATCTGTGTGTGAGCTGCTCTCAGCAGGAGCTGCAGGTGACCAGAAATAGATTCAGGCCCCACCCCTCACCCCCCGCCCTCCACCATGCCGGCTGACGATGCTCACCTCCTGCGGATCTGATAAAATGTCGTTGAATGGATGGAAGAGTGATAGGCTTTTCTGCTCCCACCTTGTCCCTGAGTTCCTCGTCTCTGTGTCTCTGTTTCGTCCCTTATTATTAACGCCACCACAAGGGATGGGCTTATTTACGATGGCTCAGTGGGTAAAGAATCTGCCTGCAGTTCATGAGAGACACAGGAGAGGCAGGTTTGATCCCTGGGTCAGGAAGATCCATCCTCTGGAGAAGGAAATGGCAACCCACTCCAGTATTCTTGCCTGGGAAATCCCATGGATGGAGGAGCCTGGTGGGCTACAGTCCATGGGGTTGCAAAGAGTCAGACACGACTCAGCGCGCATGCAGCCACTGCGAGGGAAGGAAGTCCCAGGGTTGCAAGAGTTGAGTACTTCTCTCCCTCTTACAGCCTTTTCTATTCTGCCTTCTCCTGGCTTCTGCCTTATCAGTGTATTACCTACCTGATGGGTCTACAAACTATATAACCATCCCCCGATTTTGTAAATAAAGTTTTATTGGAACAACGTACACCCATTCATGTATGTACTGTTTGTGGCGGCTGCTTTCTCGTTACATCAACAGAGTTGAGCAGTTGTCACAGAGATCACAGGACCCTGAAGCCTAACGTACTTACCAGCTGGTCTTTTACAGGAAAGTACGCTGACTCCCTTACCTACATTGTTATTCAACCAAATGTTTCTTTAAATTGACTCAATTTTGAAGTTATTATGATGAAAATTATCAGACATACAAAGTAGAGAGAAAACGCAATGAACCCTCACGTATCCTTAATCCAGTTTCAACTCATAGAAAATGACTCTTTGAAAACAACTTCAATCTTGTTTTCTTAATACTCTCTCCTCCTTCATACGTACCACCTCAATTATTTTAAAATGTGTTTCAGGGATTGTATCATTTTATGATGAAATTTCAGTACGTATCTTAAAAGAGATTCCATTTGTTGAACTTAAACATAATTTTGCTACCGCATTTAAAACAGTAATGAGTCTTTCATGTCATCATTTGCCCATAAATTGCTCAGTGTTTTTTAAACATAGGTACCTGCGTACATTTCATTCCAGGCAACAATTTGTTTGAAATTATGGTTTGGAAATGTTACTTATATTTTTTCTCATATGCATTCAAATAACTCCTGAATTATTAAAAGCTTTGAAGGTGTACCCTCATCTCGGAACACACCATATTAAAGAGGCCCTCAGCAAAGTTCTGATAACTTTTCCTCACTGTTCGCCTGAGGGGTCTTAGCGTGTCCTCATTTTACCGTGCTGGCAGAGCCCGTTAGAGCCTGGAGCAAACGCCGGGGACACGCAAACCAACCATGAAATCTGAAGGAACAGCAGCTTTGTAGTCACCTTCGCCAGCTCAACACAATTTATAATACAATTAAGACCGACAGATATAATTGAATAAACAGAAAATAGAATTAAGGTAATCTATCCTCAGTGTACCAAATTCCTGTAATGAGTTGCTTTCAGCAGTTGTGGAAACATATAATTACCAAACAAATTACATGTTATTTTTATCCAAGAAGCTAATTAAGTGTTCTGTGTAAATTATTATGTGGTGGCACAAGGATCCGAGTTGTATTAAGTACCTAATTGGAAAAGGGACGGGACCCGAGAATTTTACATGGGGATACAGTTGAGTGGGATCACAGGGAGGGTGCCTGATTGCAAGGCAAGGGTTGTGTGTGAAGACAGGAGGGAGGGACGGACCGGGAAAGTGATTGGACACCTACAATTTGTTGAGCTGATTGAACGTGAGTCTGGGTGGCTGAAGTAAGTCACGGCTCTTTGCCTTGAGTGAGTCCTGGGTCCTTGTTGTTTGTTTTTAAAAATTAATTTGTTTTAATTGGGGAATAATTGCTTTACAATATTGCGGTGGTTTTTGTCATACATCGACATGAATCAGCCATGGGTGCTCATGTGTCCCCCATCCTGAACCCCCCTCCCACCTCCCTCCCTATCCTATCCCTCTGGGTTGTCCCAGAGCACCAACTTTGAGTGCCCTGTTTCAGGCATCAAACTTGTACCGGTCATCCATTTTATATTTTTGTTTGTTTTAAAGCTTACTCCCCTTTCTAAACCTGAGCAGCAGAGCTCCCTTCGTTCCAGCTTCACTGGGACCCTGGGCTCTGCCTTCTTTGTAGCACTTTGCTCTCATTGCCTTGAGATTCAGTACCTTTTCCAATAGCTCCCTGTGGGACTTGTGCCCTTTTCGTTGTTACAGTTGTTCAGTTGCCACACCATGGACCGAAGCATGCCATGCTCCTCTGTCCTCCGCTATCTCCCAGAGTTTGCTCAAATTCATGTCCATTGAATTGGTGATGGTATCTAATCATCCAACGTATCCTCTGCCACCCCTTTCTCCTTTTGCCTTCAGGCTTTCCCAACATCAGTTTTTGTTTTTTTTTCCAATGAGCCGGCTCTTCACATTAGAAGAGGCCAAAGTATTGGAGCTTCAGCATCA
>SJYX01020627.1:0-36274 GCA_006410675.1 Oreotragus oreotragus | reverse complement strand
GGTGAATTTAACTCAGATGACCATTATATCTACTACTGCGGGCAGGAATCCCTTAGAAGAAATGGAGTAGCCATCATGGTCAACAAGAGTCTGAAATGCAGTACTTGGATGCAATCTCAAAAACGACAGAATGATCTCTTCATTTCCAGGGCAAGTCATTCAATATCATAGTAACCAAGTCTATGCCCCAACCAGTAACCCTAAAGAAGCTGAAGTTAAGTGGTTCTGTGAAGACCTACAAGACCTTTTAGAACTAACACCCAGAAAAGATGTCCTTTTCATTATAGGGGACTGGAATGCAAAAGTAGGAAGTCAAGAAACACCTGGAGTAACAGGAAAATTTGGCCTTGGAGTACAGATTGAAGCAGGGCAAAGGCTAATAGAGTTTTGCCAAGAGAACGCACTGGTCATTGCAAAAACCCTCTTCCAACAACACAAGAGAAGACTCTATACATGGACATCACCAGATGGTCAACATCGAAATCAGATTGATTATATTCTTGCAGCCAAACATGGAGAAGCTCTATACAGTCAGCAGAAACAAGACCAGGGGCTGACTGTGGCTCAGATCATGAACTCCTTATTACCAAATTCAGACTTAAATTGAAGTAAGTAGGGAAAACCACTAGACCATTCAAGTATGACCTAAATCAAATCCCTTATGATTGTACAGTGGAAGTGAGAAATAGAGTTAAGGGACTAGATCTGATAGATAGAGTGCCTGATGAGAATGACATACTGTAATGCAAATGAACATTATTTGTAAAGTCTAAATGTCAGCCGAAAAAGAACTGGTTTGTGGTTATTATTAACCAATGTGGGCTTCCCTGGTGGCTCAGACAATAAAGAATCTTCCTGCAAAGCATGAGACCTGGGCTTGATCCCTGGGTTCGAAAGATCCCCTGGAGAAGGGAATGGCTATCCAGTCCAGTATTCTTATGTGGAAAATCCCATGAACAGAGGAGCCTGGTGGGCTTCAATCCACAGAGTCACAGAAAGTTGGAAACAACTAACACTTTCACTTTTTTTCATTAACCAAGGACAGTTCTACCAAGTCACACATGTGGGTGATGAAACTGAAAATACCAGGAATTGCCTTTGAATCTGACTAGATCCAAGAGTCATTGGTCTCTTCCATTTCTCAGCTTGTGTTTTCTCTGTATTAAATTCATTTTCGGGGAATATCCTCTCCTTCCAATTCCCAGTGGGGCCAGATGGCCACCAGAAGCTCTGGTCCTTCTCTCTACCAGTTACATGACTCAGAAACTAGAAAAAGTGTGTGGCTTCCCTTATGGTAGTTCCATCAAAAGTCCCAGGGCTCACCCTGATTGGACTCCTCTGGATCATGTGCCCATAACTGAGCCAATCACTGTGGCTGAGGGATGGTGTGATGGAGTGCTGATTGGCTGGGTCTGCCTGATTACAGTTCAAGTTCTGCCAGGGCATTTGAAATGAATATTCATTTTGAAGTGAATAAACAGCTGCCATGGATCCCTACTTCTCATCTACTGGACCTCTGGAGGTTACAAATGGCTGCCTGTAGATAGGTTTTTTTTGTTCTTGCCGGAACCTTAAAAACATTAAGATAGTTCACTGAAAAGTTTGTATCTGGATTTTTCTGCTGAAAAAAAAAAAAGATCTAGAAACACATGGCCTGAATTCCCTCAGGGCAACCTTTGATTTGAGCAGAAAAGTGGTTGCTCCCTTTCACTGAAGCATGCCATTCCAAGTTTACTAGTCACCACCACTCCCTAATGGTTACCTGGGTGGTTTAGATCACTCACATCACCTGTCTGGGTTCTGGGGTATTTGAATTTGCCATACCTGACACAAACCAAATCAGTGTTTTCTAAACCTCCCCCATGTTAATAAGAACCAGGGATGCTTCTTAGGTATCCCTTTGACCTCCCATAACTGTCACTCATTTTGATTCAGTAGTGTGCGTGAGGCTGGATATTGCTTTTTTAACAAGGTGTGTGTGTGCATGCGTACTAAGTTGCTTCAGGGGTGTCTGACTCCTTGCTAACCCCATGGACTGTAGCGCATCTGGCTCCTCTGTCCATGGGATTCCCCAGGCAAGAATACTGGAGTGGGTTGCCATGCCCTCTTCCAGGGGATCTTCCCAACCCAGGGATCAAACCCAAGTCTTTTTGGTCTTCTGTATTGGCAGGTGAGTTCTTTACCATTAGCACCAGCCAGATAGCCCTTTTAATAAGGTACCCTCAGGTGATTCTCGTAAGGGCAGTTTGGAAACACTGGATTGGTGTCTAAGCTTTGGAATTCAAAGTGTGGCCAATGGACCAGCAGGGTCTGTATTTCCCAGAAATAATGTTTAATGGCAAATGTCAGCCCTGCCCCAGACAGACAACCAGAATCTGCGTTTGAATAATATATCAGCCTGGCTTTTGATTTGACCTCTTTTCTGTTTTCATTTTAGTAAGCTTTCTCACCTGCCCTCCTTGCCCCAGGCTTCTTCAGGAGAACCAGTGTCCCCTGCTCCTCCTTGCCTGGGAGAACGTTGCAGGGACCTGTCCCCTCCCTGGGAGATGCCCACCTCACCCTCCCATCACTGAGAGATGACAGGGGAAGATGCTCTGCAAATCTAAAGAGAAGTCTCAGCAGCTGGAGATCTTGCTTCCTGAGAGCAGGTGGCCTGGATACCCAGGTCCATTGGCCTCAGAAGATTCCAGGCCCGCAGGCCTGTCTCATGGTCTCACTAGGGCTGATCTGTTTGCTCCATCAAGTGTTCTGAGGTATTTCACACACGACTAGGCTGAGACAATTTAGCCAAGTCTGTACTGTTCCTTTTTTGCTGCTGCTGCTAAGTCACTTCAGTCGTGTCCGACTCTGTGCGATCCCACAGACGGCAGCCCACCAGGCTCCCCCGTCCCTGGGAATCTCCAGGCCAGAACACTGGAGTGGGTTGCCATTTCCTTCTCCAATGCATGAGAGTGAAAAGTGAAAGGGAAGTCGCTCGGTCCTGTCCGACTCCTAGCGACCCCATGGACTGCAGCCCACCAAGCTCCTCTGTCCATGGGATTTTCCAGGCAAGAGTACTGGAGTGGGGTGACACTGTCTTCTCCTCTCTTCCCTTTCAGTGGTCTTGATTGTGAGGCTTTTTGTCCCCCAGTGAAAAACTTCCATGTGAAGAATTCTGAAATCCAGATACAGCCAAGTCTTTGCTAATGATGTTCTTATCCCAGTACATTCATTCATTCAGCAAACTGTCCTTAAGCATATTCAAAGGATTCTGATAATGATGGCATATTAGACATAATGATGATAGTTGGCATGTACTGAAAGTTTATTATGTGCTAGGCATTGTGCCAGGTACTTTAAATATCTCTTTTAATCCTCTCACTAACTCTGTGATGCTTTGGGTATTCTTAGCCCCATTTGGCAGATGAGAAAACTGCGGCTTGTCAAAGTGAAACAAAGTACCCAAACAGAATCAAAAGTCAATTTGATATATTATTCAGAGGCAGATTCTGATTGTCTGTCCAGGCTGGGATTGACATTTGCCTTTTAAACAAGATACTCCAGGAAATACAGACTGCTGGATTAAAATCCAGCTCTCTGTGACTTCTGAGCATGTTTTATTGACCATGGTGAGTCCAGCTAACATGAGTTAGACTTGATGAAAGGAACCCATTGTTAATGAAATGTTATCTATACAGAGTCTTTAATTCTTATTACTGCTGTGAGGAATAGGCTGTGTCCATTTGGTGATGACAGACTGAGATCTGTAAATAGATTGGTCAGGAATTGGCAGAGACCAGATTTGGGCTCTGGCTTGAAAACTGTTTTAAATCAAAGGCTCTTCCACCACCTCCGGCTGTAGAGGCCAGTCTCCAGGAGCTGGCCCCTCAGAGCAGACTTCTGTCTAGTACCTGGGAGTCTGTGACAAGTACTATGAGTCTCTGACAGGCAGACCCCAGGCTCTGAGGATGAGACAATGACTTGGGTTGAGCTATGATGATAATCCAAGTTTGCATTTATTCGACAAGTACCTTGTGCTAGGCACAAAACTCTCTCAGTTAATCTTTTCAACAACCCTGTGATTATCCCCATTTTATAGAGGAGGAAGCCAAGGGGTACGTAGTTATTTCACACAGAATAGACTAGAGGCTCTTCTGTAGGTCTTTTCTAGATAATTCTTTCTGTCCCCGGCTTCTGCTTACCAGAGGCTGGGGGTGAGCTGGAGGAAAAGGAGAGATACCGATCTTTTAGTTTAGAAGATGAATAAATTCTTGAGATCTAATGTGCAGAATGGTCACTGTAGTTAATGATAATGTATTATAGAATTGAAATTTGGTAAGAGAGTAAGATCGCAAGTGTTCTCAAGCCCCCCACCCCCACACAAAGAATAACTATGTGAGATGATGGATAGATTAATTTGATTGTGGTAATCATTTCATAATGTATATGTTTATCAAAACATCACACTGTGTGATATGTAATTTTTATTTGTCAAAAATAAATAGACACCAATAAAAGAAAAGAAATGCCTCATTTCCCCTTCTCCTGAGCCCCTGACAACCACCCTTCTATTTTTCAATTCTATGAATTTTACTATTTTAGATTTCTCGTATAAGTAGAATCATGCAGTACTTGTCCTTCTGTGACTGGCTTATTTCACTTACTGTAGCATCCTCTAGGTTCAGTCCTGTTGTCACATATTGCAGAATTTCCTTCTTTTTTTAGAGCTGAGTAGTATCCTGTTGTATGTATATACCACAGTTTATTTATTCATTGATCGATAGACATTTATGTTGCTTTTATGACTTGGCTGTTGTGAATAAGCTTCATTGAGTGTAGGAGTGCCAGTGTCTCTAAGATCCAAGTTTTCACTCTTTTGGGTAAATACCCAGAAATGGAATTGCTAAATCACATGATAGTTTTATTTTTAATTTTTAAAGAAATCTTTGGTAGCTCAGCTGGTAAAGTATCCGCCTGCAGTGCAGGAGACCCCAGTTTGATTCCTGGGTTGGGAAGATCTTCTAGAGAAGAGATAGGCTACCCACTCCAGTATTCTTGGGCTTCCCTGGTGGCTCAGCTGGTAAAGAATCTGCCTGCAATGTGGGAGACCTGGGTTCTATCCCTGGGTTGGGAAGATCTCCTGGAGAAGGGAACAGCTACCCACTCCAGTATTCTGAACTAGAGAATTCCAAAGGGGTCTCAAAGAGTCAGACACGACTGAGGGACTTTCACTTTCATTTTCATTCTATTCCATAGTGGCTGCCCTCTTCTGCCGTCCCATGAATGGTAAGCAGCTCTTCTCGTGCCTTCATATCCTCGCCAACACTTGTTGTCTTTCGTTTTTAGATAATCGCCAACTTGGCAGGAGTGAGGTGATATCTCACTGTGGTTTTGACTTGCATTTCCCTGATTATTAGTGACACTAAGAATTTTTCACATACCTGTTGGCAACTTGTATGTCTTCTCTGCAGAGAGACCTGATTTTCATCAAGCTCCTTCATTTCTGCAAGTAACTTTATCCTCTTTGAGCCTTTTCTTTCCCCTAAAATGGGACTAATACAGCTTACTTATTAGGGCTGAGTAGTGCATACTGCTGGTGCCTGCCTATATGCCCCAGTCATCATGTCTGTGTACCACAGGCTGTTGACTATGAATGCATGTGACTATCTGTGAGGTCTTTTCTGACTCAGGAAGCAGGTTCAACATACTTGCAGGGTGAGTGAAGGTGCTGGAAGCAGCCAGTGATGAGTGAGGAGTTGTGGATCAGCACTCCGGTCTCTTGCCTTTTAGGTGCAACAAGACTAATGCAGATATTTTATGCTGGGTTCCTGATGGATAATGAAGTTCAGTTGCCCACAGTTGCAACTTGCTTAAAAATGCACAATTTACTGTTTTCTTTTCCTTCCCCGTCTGATTTCTCTTTTTCCCTACTAGTGTTTCCTGGGATCTTTTCTCCAATAGATGCCTAGAAATTCGAATCTTTATCTCCTACTGGTTCAACTCAAAATATGACAGGTTATCATAATGATCTAATTGAATACTTTGTGTAAAGTGTTTAGCACATCACCTGGCTCAAGGTAAGTCCCAGTAAAGGACAGCTACTATCATTGTCATCACCATCATCATTCTGAAGGTAGACTGAGCTCATTCTTTCAAGACCTTTACTGGCAGATAAGTTAATCCAAAATCATGAAGAAAAATGTGAAAGAAAATGTCACTTGGAATCTGTACACCAGAAGTATTGAAATAGCTTCTTTTTTTGAGGAGATGGTTTGTTAATTATTAATCAGTATTTTTAACCTTCAGTCCTTGTCTAACAGCATGGATAACAGGTTTACAGGTTCATGAAGTACCTCTTGCATCATGATTTGGTTATTCTGAGTTATCCATTTTGATTTTCTTGGAAGACGTACTGGTTTCATTAGCATCTAGTTGCAACTGAACCTGACCTTTGAAGTTTTGTGTTGATGTTTGAGCTTGCTTTCCTAGTGGTGGGCTGGAGAGAGAATTATTCTTGAGGTGGTGACTCAGATGGTAAAGAAGCTGCCTGCAATTCCAGAGACCTGGGTTCTATCCCCAAGTTGGGAAGATCCCCTGGAGAACGGAATGGCTACCTACTCCAGTATTCTGGCCTGGAGAAGCTCATGAACAGAGGAGCCTGGCAGGCTACAGTCCATGGGGTCACAACTGAGAAGCTAAGCACACATGCATGCGTGTCTTATTGTTTTAGCCTTCATCTGTCGAAGAGGTGGGACTCTAGTGTCTGTGCTGTGGATTATTATGCTCTGATGTTTACACTATTGGCTTCCAGAGTAGTAAATGATGGACTTGCTAAAGCGAAGGGCAACAGAGAGCCTTCAGAATCAATGGGGTTGGACAGACAGGCGCAAGAGGGGAAGAAGGGAGAGAGATGAAAAGATGAGCCCACTTGCCTGTAAACTTTCTCATTTGACTTATGCATGTTCACTCTGGACCTCAGATCTAGGAGAAGGGATATTGAAATGCTTGAGAGACTATCCTGAGTGTTAGGGACATAGCATGATATGTATTATATCATACTTGTATGATAGTTTCATGTGTCAGTTTAGCTAGGTTTCACTTGCCAGTTTTCAATCAAATGCTAATCCAGGTGGGGTTGCGAAGTTGTTTTGTAAATGTGATTAAAGTCTGTTATCAGCTGACTTTACGGGAGATTATCCTAGATAATCTGAGTGGGCTTGGTCAGTTGGCTGAAGGTCCTGAGAGTGCAGCTGAGGGACTTCCCTGGTGGGAATCTACCTCGCAATGCAGGGCACACAGGTTTGATCTCTGAGCTGGAAAGATTCCACATGCTCTGGGGCAGCTAAACCGGTGAGCCGCAGCTACTGAAGCCTGTGTGCCCTAGATGCGTGCCCTGTAACAAGAGAGGCCATGGCAACGAGAAGCCCACTCATCGCAACTAGAGAGCGGTCCCCCTCTTGCTGCAACTAGAGAAAGCCCACATGCAGCAACAGTCAGTGCAGCCGGAAATAAACAGATAGTGCCGCTGAGAGTTCCATAAGGAGAAAGTCCACCTGAGGCTGGAGGCTTTGGCCCACGCCTAACAATTCCAGCCGGTTCTACAGATATCAGACATGTCTAGCTATTCCCCACAGTTATGTAAGCAAATTCCTTGTAATGAGTTTCTCAATACAGATCCCCTACTGATCTGTTTCTCTGATTGAACCCTGACTTACATGGATTTTGGTGCCAGGAGTGGGGTGCTGCCGTAACAAATACCTACAAGAGGAGAAGTAGCCTTGGAATTGGGCAGTGGGCAAAGCTTGGAAGAATTTTGAGACATATCATAGAACAAGGTTAGACTTTCTTGAACCCATCATTAGTAGAAATATGAATTTCTACTGAACAGCTCTGCTATTGTGGACTTGGAGAAAATGATGAGCATCTTAGAGAAAACATGTGCCATCTTAGAGAATACCTGAATTGTCATTAACTGACTGTTGGTAGAAACATCAGTGTTAAAAGTACTACCAGTCTCAGTCAGTCAGTTCAGTCCCTCAGACGTGTCCAACTGCAACCCCATGGACTGCAGCACGCCAGGCTTCCCTGTCCATCACCAACTCCTGGACCTTGCTCAAACTCATGTCCATTGAGTCGGTGATGCCACTGCCAGTGAGGATTAGTTAAGATGGGAATGAGGAATATGTTATTAGGAACTAGAGAAAGGGAATTCTTGTCATAATGTGGCAGAAAGTTTAGATGAATTGTGTACTACCATTATGTGGAAATCTGAAGTTGTAAGTGGTGAGCTCAACTAGTTAGCTGAGGAAATTTCCAAGCAAAATGTTGAAAGTTCAGCTTGGTTTGTTCTTTCTCCTTTAGCAAAATGTGAGAGGAAAAAAGATAGATTGAGGGAAGAATTGTTAAGTCAAAAGGATGATTTGGGAAATTCTCAGCCTATCTAAATTGTAAAAGATACTCCAAATAGGAGACTCACTCTCAGGAAAGCTGCTCTGGAGAGAAAGCCAAGGATGTGACTGGATAATCTTTTATTAGTGCCTGGAAAGAATCAAAATGTCACAGCATTTGATCATACTATGGGATCTTTAAATAGATGAGGTGTGTGACTCATGGACCCCTCAGCTATCTAAGCAGAAGCCCAGGGATAGAAAGGATTATTTAGAAACGTTCTGTGGAAGAGCCTCTTGTCTAAGGAAATGAATCCCTGTGAAATACACAGTAGTCCCACAAGTTTCTTGAAATTTCATACTCGTGGGAGCATTGCCAACTTGGACTGAAGCAAACGCAGAGGATGAAATGGAAGGTCATCACACTCCCAAAATTCTACAGGCAAGAAACATACTGCTAAATGCCTAGGCTGCAAACACTTGCTACCCCTTGTGAAAAAGAAAGGCTTACTCTGAAGGCAGAGTCATGAAGCACAGAGAATTATTTTCATGCCTTGAAACCTAATGTTTGCCTAGCTGGATTTCAGAATTCTTGGATGTGATTTTTTTTTTTTTTCCTTTCCATGATTTGTTTCCCTTTTAGATCAGGAATGGAGATAACTGTGATATTCAATGCCAGTCCCACAACTGTATTTTGGGAACAGATAATTTTTTAAATTAAGTAATTCCTTTGGTTGCATAGGGTCTCTGCTGGGGCATGTGATCTTCTTTGCATCATGTAAGCTCTCTAGTTGTGGTGCCTGGCCTCAGTTGTGGCACACGGGCTTAGTTCCCTGACCAGGGATCAAACCCTAGTCCCCTGCATTGCAAGACAGATTCTTAACCATTGGGCCACCAGGGAAGTCGTTTCCTAGTTTTATAAGACCACAGATGGAGACAGATTTTGCTCCTGGATGGATCATACCTGATTGAGACGATTAGGATTTGGGACTTTTGAGCTGGTGAGATTTAGATGAGATTTTTGGATTTTGTGTTGAAACTGTAACAGGTTGAAGCTTTGGGAGATGCAGCGACTCTACTTTGCACATGGAGTCGATGTGAATCTTTGGTGGCCAGAGAGTAGACTATGTATGGTAGGCAGAATAAAGGTCTAGCAAAGATGTCCACCTTCTAACCTTTGAAACCTGAGAATACGTTATCTTTTGGGGCAAAGGGACTTTGTGATTAAGTTTCAACTCTTCCCATCTTGAAATGGGAAGCTTATCTTGGGTTATTTGGGTGAGTCCAATGTAACCACAAGGGTTAGAGGGAAACAGGAGTATGAGTCAAAGGAGGAGATGTGAAACTAGAAACCAGAGTGTAGGGTGATGTGGTTATGAGCCAAGGGATGCACGCAACCTCTGGAAGTTGTAAAAGCCAACATTCTCCCCAGCCCTCAAAAGGAAGGTCTAGGAAGCCCTAGATGCTGACCCATTTTAGACTTCTGATCTCCAGAACTAAGATAATACATTTACATCGTTTCAACCCACTATGTTTGTGGAACTTGTTACAGTGGCCATCGAAAACTAGGCCAGGCCTTCTACCAAACTCTTTAAATATATTGTCTTTAATTTTTTTCCAGCAATTCCCCATGCTCTGACTGTGAAAACGGAGGCATTGAAAGTTCAGATAGCTTGCTGAAAATGATACAGCTAATAAGTGGTAGGTCTGGGGTTTACCACCATGTCCAGCTGGCTCCAATGTCTGTGGACTAGGTCTGGAATGATAAATGCTGAAGAACATGATGTAGACAAATGGGTGAGCTGGAAATCCAGGAATACATAGTTCAGTGTGAAGCTTTACGCATGGCGTGGGTGATGACCCGGTGGAAAGTGATGTGGCAGATGTTTAGGGGGTGTTAGAGCAGAGGGTCTCGAATCTGATTTTGCCACATTTACTGGTTATGTGGCTGTGGGCAAGTTATTTCACCTCTCTGGACCCCAGTTTCCTCACTTATAGATAGGATCATAGTGGCACCTTTCTTATAGGGACGTGGGCTTAAAAGGAGAATAGTGTGGGTGAACACTCACCAGGGTGCCTTGCACAGGTTGCTGTTCAGTTGCTAAATTGTGTCTGACTCTGTGACCCCATGGGCGGCAGCACACTAGGCTTCCCTGTCCTTCACTGGCTCCCAGAGTTTGCTCAATCTCATGTTCGTTGAGTTGGTGATGCTGCACAGCCATCTCATCTTCTGTTGTCCCCTTCTCCTTATGCCTTCGATCCTTCCTGCCATCAGGATCTTTTCCAGTGAGTTGGCTCTTCACATTAGGTGGCCAAAGAATTGGAACTTCAGCATCAGTATCAGTCCTTCCAATGAATATTCAGGGTTGATTTCCTTTTGGATGGACTGGTTTGATCTCCTTGCAGTCCCAGGGGCTCTCAAGAGTCTTCTCCAGCGCCACAGTTCAAAAGCATCAGTCCTTCGGTGCTCAGCCTTCTTTATGGTTCATCTCTCACACCTGTACGTGACTACTGGAAAAATCATAGCTTTGACTATACAGACCGGTAGTAAGTGCACATAAAGAAAATAACGGTAACAGTAGTAACAACAGCAAAACATCAAAATACTAATAGCAGTGATGAACCACTCTTCCTGTTATGGAACTCTAGGCAAGAGGGTATCAGGGGAAGGAACAGGGTCCGTGGCAGGTCAGGGGCGCAAGCACATTATAGGCAAAGAGAAGAGGAGACTCCCCCAGCCTTCGCATATGCCATGTCCCCCTGGGGACCTCTCTTCTGCACCTCTTCTTAAACCGGCCACTCTCTTGGGGCCCTCATTTCTCTTTCAAAAGCCACTTCTCCCAGGAAATCTTCTCTGATCTTGACTGGAATGGATGCTCTTCCTCTGTGGGTTTATACCACGGAGCCCTTTCCTGCTCTGGGATCTTTGTTGCCCACCCAGGAACCTAGGAACTTCCTGAAGCACCCTCAGTCTCATATTCATTGCTCTGTCCTGGGGATTTCTTTCCCTTTTGATTGAGTGAGCCACCGTTCAGGATGAGACTAGACCAGCAGACCTGATCCATGCCAGGGAGGGCTTTCTCAGCTTCCAACATCCCCAAGGGTTTCCCCTGCGTTGCTTTGCTTTCTTTTTTGTAGCTGAGAACATCCCAGGGAGAGCTGAGGACACGGGGCCCACAGAGATGAGGCTGGTTGCCTAGCATCTCTATGGCCCTTCACCACGACAGCCCACTCTAGATGCTGTTTCTGGTCTCATTAAAACCTATTCTCCACCAGCCTCAGTGTTTAATATTTATTGATCTCCCACAGCATGCAAGCTGGTCAATAAGTGTATTCAGGAGCCTCACTCCATGCCTTCTTGATCGGCTCCAGCCGCTTCTTCCATCGTCCCAGCTCTTATAATCACGTAGTCGTGACTTAATTTTTAATCATCACCTTTCTAACAAAGGTCCCAGCTTCAGAGATGCTGAAGCTGAAGTTCATTTCATATGCCTCCCCAAGCTGTTTCTGGTCTCATTAAAACCTATTCTCCACCAGCCTCAGTGTTTAATATTTATTGATCTCCCACAGCATGCAAGCTGGTCAATAAGTGTATTCAGGAGCCTCACTCCATGCCTTCTTGATCGGCTCCAGCCGCTTCTTCCATCGTCCCAGCTCTTATAATCACGTAGTCGTGACTTAATTTTTAATCATCACCTTTCTAACAAAGGTCCCAGCTTCAGAGATGCTGAAGCTGAAGTTCATTTCATATGCCTCCCCAGCCTTCAGGGCACTGGTTTCTATAAAGCTGCCTCCTTCCTTCTTAGTCTTTATTCCCCACACCTCTTCTTGGGATTGCCGGAGGGGGAGGAAGAGCCTGTGATTGGCTCTGGGTTCCAGCTCCAGGTAGCTGTGCCAGTGTTAACAGCATCTCTATTAGCATAATCCTTTCTACTCCCACAGCTGTTTGCTTTCTTGGGGATCTGCCTGAGCCACGCCAGCCAGCCATTTCTGAACTTCCTTGATGAAGACAGGACAGTGGGTGGCTGGAGACAGGAAGCTGGAGGAGAAGGGGAGAGTCCCTTGGGTTATCTCCTTGTTACTCAATGTTGTTGAATTGGATCCTCAACATGCCGTCACGTGATGCTTGGATGCTGGGAGGGGAGTTAAATATAGAACTCCTCCTTTTGGCATTTCGGAAGGTTTATATAATGTCCTGTTCCTTTTGACAGTGGGGAGGAAGCGGATAGGATGGTTTGGACGATGGGTCTGTGTCCAGAGCTCCATTCAAAGCAAAGGCTACTCAGCAGCCTGACCCATCTGCCTACTCAGGGCATGTTCTGGGAATCATGTTTGCAAAGATGCAGTGTCCTTTTGAGCCTAAGGATCTGCTTAGCTCAAAAATGCTATTAATTCTATGATTCTACAAGTAGCCTTCACAAGAGTGGATGCTGAAAATAGATCAGTTGTGTGGCATGCCCTGAATTTGCCTGGGGCTGATGGTGATTTTTTTTTTTTTTTAGATAGGATGGTTTGGACGATGGGTCTGTGTCCAGAGCTCCATTCAAAGCAAAGGCTACTCAGCAGCCTGACCCATCTGCCTACTCAGGGCATGTTCTGGGAATCATGTTTGCAAAGATGCAGTGTCCTTTTGAGCCTAAGGATCTGCTTAGCTCAAAAATGCTATTAATTCTATGATTCTACAAGTAGCCTTCACAAGAGTGGATGCTGAAAATAGATCAGTTGTGTGGCATGCCCTGAATTTGCCTGGGGCTGATGGTGATTTTTTTTTTTTTTTCTTCAACTCCTCTCTGAACCTGGCTTGGAAATTCAGTTTGCTTTGCCACTTGGAGTCCCGGATGCCAGCTTTCAAACCTTGCCTCCACCATGTCCCAGCTGTGTGCCTCTTCTGAGTCACATTTTCTCACGTGTCCCCAAAAGGTAGTGCCTCCCTCCACCTTCCCTTAGTAAATGACCGTGATTTCTTCTTTGTCATTGTTAACTATTCATTAGTTTCTGGCTGTGCTGGGTCTTCGTTGCTGCGTGTGGGCTTTCTCTAGTTGCAGTGCGTGCGCTTCTCATTGCAGTGGATTCTCTTGTTGTACAGCGTGGGCTCTGGGCCTGTGGGCTTTGTTGCCCAGGGGTATGTGGGCTTTTCCCAAAGCAGGGATCCAACTGATGTCCCCTACACTGCAAGGAGAATTCTTAACCCCCAGACCTCCAGGCAGAGTAGCCCGACCCCACTTTCCATTTAGCTGTTCAAACTACAAACCTAGGAGTCGTCTGTGATTTCTCCCTTTCTCTTAACTTCTGTGTTCAAATCATCAGCAAGTGCTGCCAGGCCTACGTTCAAAACAGCCATAAAATGGTTCGCCGTCTCCACCATGACGCCCCACGTGGGCCACCATCAGAGACCACAGACAAATCTTCCTAAGTGGTCTCTGCTTCCAGCCTTGACACCCCTACAGTCAGTGCATGACCTAGCTAGGTCATGCCTGAGTGATTATAACAACAACAACAAAAAAAAACCCCATAAATTGAATTATATTCATCTTTACTAAAACCTTCTTACAGCTTTCCATGTTCCCAAGAATTAAAATCAATTCCTTGTCATGGCCTAAAAGGCTTGCGCGCATCTCCTGATCACAGACAAAACCCTGTTCTTTTCCTTGGTCCCGTCTTTCTCTTCCTGGAACAGTTCTACAGTACCCACCTCAGGGCCTTTGCACGTGCTGTTGCCTCTGTCAGAATTTTCTTCCCTTAGGTCTTCCAACCGGGGAAGGCAATGGCACCCCACCCCAGTACTCTTGCCTGGAAAATCCAATGGACAGAGGAGCCTGGTGGGCTGCAGTCCATGGGGTCGCTAACAGTCGGACAGACTGAGCGACTTCACTTTCACTTTTCTCTTTCATGCATTGGAGAAGGAAATGGCAACCCACTCCAGTATTCTTGCCTGGAGAATCCCAGGGATGGGGGAGCCTGGTAGGCTGCCGTCTATGGGGTCACACAGAGTCGGATACGACTGAAGTGACTTAGCAGCAGCAGCAGCAGGTCTTCCAACGGTTGGCTTTCTCTCATGACTCAAGCTTTATCTCAAATGTTGCTGCCTCTCACAAGCCTTTCTTCTTTCTTTAAGTTTTTTTTTTTTAATTTATTGCTTACTTGTTTATTTGGCTGTGCCAGGTCTCAGCGGCAGCATCTTCAATCTCCATGGTGGCATGTGGGATCTTTAGTTGTGGTATATGGGACCTAGTTCCTTGACCACCAGGGATTGGACCTGGGCCCCCTGCGTCGGGAGCATAGAGTTTTAGCTAATGGACTACCAAGGAAGTCCCAAGCTTTTCTTGATCATTCAGTTAAAGTGGCCTCCATGCTCATTATTACTATGTTTTCAGCTTGATTTTCTTCTGTTGTATATATATATATGTTGTATGCTCAGTCATGCCCAGCTCTTTGCAACCTCACGGACTGTATGTAGCCCGCCAGTCTCCTCTGTGCGTGCAGTTCTCCAGGCAAGAATACTGGAGTGAGTTGCCATTTCCTACCCCACTTTGGTAACATATGTCTATCTAAACAGTGCTTTAGTTTTGGGCTTCCCTGGTGGCTCATATGATAAAGAATCTGCCTGCAATGCAGGAGTCCTGGGTTCGATCCGTGTGTTGGAAAGATCCCCTGGAGAAGGGCATGGCAACCCACTCCAGTATTCTTGCCTGGAGAATCCCATGGACAGAGGAGCCTGGCAATCTACAGTCCATGGAGCCACAGAGATGGACACAGCTGAGCAACTAACACTCAGTTTATGCTTTATCTGACTCCTTCCATTAGAATTTGAAAGCAGGGAGCTTGCTAGTCTTGGTTACCCCTGTGTCTTTTGAAGTTATTTGTGCACAGAGTAGGTGCTTAATAGATACTGAATGAATGGATAAAGAGTAGCCATGGAATGAACATACACACTTACATGTGCTTTGAAACTGACATGATGAGAAATGCTGTTACTAGCTTTTCATAGCCAGGCTTTCCAGAGACCTCCTGTTGCCTTGGGTTGCCTTGATCATATTTATGCTCCCAAGAAACTTTTCCTGCCTCATTGAATAAAGATTCTTTAACTTCTCGGCTACCTCATGGGCCTTTGCATCTGTTCTGCATCTGTTTCTTAGCAGACTAGCTTGGCACATGGTGCTTTTTAGAGACATTTAGCATGTAAAGATATTTATAAAGAAGGAATTCTCTTCTATTTTTGCCTAGTCATCTGTCAGAGGGAGAGGGGTGGGGAGAGCAGCAAGCAGGCAGTCATGATTCATTCTCTTGCCTGGAGAGACTGCCCGTCTCCATCCGGGAGGGCTGGAGAGGAAGAAGAAGGCTGCCTTCAATGAATGAGGTGTCCATGATGGTGGCTTCGCCAGTCTCAACGTTCCATAGCCAGGTCTGTTGCTTAAGCCTCACTTTTTCCAGATGAGTTTTTTTTTTTTAATATTATTTATTTATTTGGCTGCACTGAGTCTTAGTTGTAGCACTTGAGATCTTCAATCTTCATTGCAGCATGCAGGATCTTTTAATTGCGGCATGTGGGATTTAGTTCCCTATCCAGGAATTGAACCTGGGCCTCTGTATTGGGAGCGTCGAGTCTTAGCCACTGGATCACCAGGGAAGTCCCCCCAGATGAGTTGTTGTTATTATAGCCACTGCCCTCCGGTTGTCCTGAAGAGTGGGACTGCAAAGCTAAGGGAGCACAGTCCACCAAGCCACCCTTGAATCTGGTACCATTGCCAAGTGTTGGGTTCCCCAAGACCAACTTTAGTGTTGGTAATTCACTAGAAACTTACAGAATTCCCTTAAGGTTATGGCTTATTGTAGTGAAGGATACAGACTCCAAGCACCCAAGGAAAGCATGTAGGGCATGGTCTGGGAAAGTTCCAAAGGTGGAAACTTCCAGGGTCCTCTTCCTAGGGAGTCATGGACACTGCTGTTTTCCTAGCAGCAGTGTGAGACAACAGCATGCAGTCTTGGCAACTGGGGAAGCTTATCTGCGCCTTGATGCCCCAGGTACTGGGGTCTGTAATGGACTGCTGTTTTCAGCCTCCAGTTGAGCTGCTATATGTAACTCAAAGCCCCCACCTTGAACCCCATTGTTAGACTATCCAGTGTGAGTCGAGGCCCCCCAGGCAAACAAAACATCTGAAGGGCTCATTGAGAAGTCATGTTAAAAGACCAGCCCTCATTTTTCTTCACTGTGTAAGAGCTGAACTTGATATCCTGGTCTGGACTTTTCCAGGTAGCAATGGGGCTAACCGTTTTCTAATTCTAACACTTGAAATGATCCATTGATTCCACAAATTTATATGGATTGTGAGTCATGAGCCTGGCTCTATGCTCATTGCTGGAAATACAGCAGCAAAGGACACTGCTGTTCAAGCCTTCAAGACCTGGGGAAACAGGGAAACAGTTATGTGTAATTATATGGTTATGGAGCTAGACATAACAGTAAGGGTTCTTGATGGCTGGCTGGGTGTCTATTCCAGCCTCATTGCTGCTGAAGAGGGGGTGATGGTTAAGCTGAGATTGGAAAGATGATTAGGAGTGGCCAACCTGGGTGGTGTATGGGGGTGGGGAGGTGGTGTTTAGTTAGAGGAAGGTCACCTGCAAAAGTGAGGGGGTTAGAAAGCATGTGATGGGCAAGAAGAGCTCCCTGCTCTTTTGGATGCCAGAGCTGGTTCACACTGAGTGTACAGTCAGTAGACACCATCAAGCGTTCCTCCAACTTGTCCCAGTGTAGTTAGGTTTCGAAATGAAGTTTCTTTGAGGGATTCTTGGCACCTGTTGCCATCAGAAAGTCTTTTAGACAAAAGGGAATGGAGGTGGATGGAAGAGGGGTGAGGGGGGTGGACAAGTGTGAGCTTTGGTGTTGAGTGACAGAGGGCATCTCCAAGTCATTGAGAGACTGTCCTTTGCATATGGTGACCTCCAGACTTCAGGAGGCTTCCCAGGTGGCTCAGTGGTAAAGAGTCTGCCTGCCAATGCAGGAGACAAAGGTTGGATCCCTCGATTGGGAAGATCTGGAAAGGGGAATGGCAACCCACTCCAGTATTCTTGTCTGGAGAGTTCCATGGACAAGGCCAGCCTCCAGTCTGCTTCACCACCCCTCCTCACCCACATGGCTCCAACACCCAGGGTCCAAAAGCCTAGCCAAATGGGACTATTCCCTGTCAGTCTATTCTCAGAGACTCAAGTCAATGGTAGTCCACAGATAAGGGCCTTTCACCCTGCAGGGCTGTGGGCTTGATCAGGGAAGACTTTTAGGGACTTACAAGTGCATCCCAATCCTCAGAGAATGCAAGCAAAGCTGTCTTCTGGACAAAAGAAAGAAAGAAAGTGTTAGTTGCTTGAGTCGTGTCCAACTCTTTGTGGTCTCACAGGCTGTAGCCCACCAGACTCTCTGTCCATGGGATTTCCCAGGCAAGAATAATGGAGTGGGTTGCCATTCCTTCTCCAGGGGAATCTTCCCAACCCAGGGACGGAACCTGGGTCTCTCACATTGCGGGCAGACTCTTCACCGTCTAAGTCACAGGGCACAGATAATTTGGACCCTGACTTTAGAACTTCAGCATCAACCATAATCCTTCAACGTTTCCAATAGCTTAGTGGTTCTCAACTGGGGAGCCCATTTTCAATTGTCATAGCAATTGGGGGAGGGGGTCCTACTGGCATCTGGGCTTCCCAGGTGGCTCAGTGGGTACAGAATCTGCCTGGAATGCAGGAGACACAGGTTTAGTCCCTGGGTCAGGAAGATCCCCTGGAGAAGGGGATGGCAACCCACCCCAGTATTCTTGCCTGGAGAATCCCATGGACAGAGGAGCCTGGCGGGCTACAGTCCATAGGGTCCCAAAGAGACAGACATGACTGAAGCGACTGAGCATGCACATACTACTGGCATCTGGATTGTAGAGGCCAGGGATAGTGCTACACACCCTACAATGCATAGAATATCTCCCTACAATAAACAATTCTCCAGCACAAAATGGCACTGACACCAAGGGTGGAGAAACTGCAAAATATCTGATTAGCAGCATCTACTCACTATTTTGGACTAGAGAGTCACCACACTTTTGATGCTTCACATGCTACCTGGACTGGCTCATGTGAAGTTTCTGCTTTACAATCACTTTTACATAAACTTAGAGAAATCTCTTTCTTTTCTTTTTAAATTGAAGTATAGTTGATTTACAATGTTGTGGAGAAATCTAAATCTAAACAATTTGAGGATGAATTCTCAGAATATCCTTTCTTATAAAATGGATCTAGGTAGGTATTCTTTAAATTTCTGTGGTCTTTTGACTCCAAAAATAATTTTTAAAAATTATATGCTACAAGCATGTTTTTAAGCAGACATATAAAGTTTTCTTTCCATCATTAAGTAATGGCTGAAAGGGAAAGGGTATAACTCAGCATATTGTAAGTATTGGCATTTAAAATATAATATGCCATCACTCTTAAATTGATCTAATGGAATCTATATACCATAGAGAGTTAATACCCACAATCATTCATTTAAAAATAACATATAATAGGGAATTTCCTGGTGGCCCAATGGTTAGGACTCCGTGCTTTCACTACCAAGGGCCTGGGTTCAATCTCTGGTCAGGGCACTAAGATCCCATAAGCTGAGTGGTATAACCAAAAAGTAAATAAACAAATAAATAAAAATAATGAACAGTTAATAAATAAAAATGTAAAATACATGAAAAAATCTTTCAGTTCAATTCAGTTCAGTTGCTCAGTCGTGTCCGACTCTTTGCGACCCCATGAATCGCAGCACGCCAGGCCTCCCTATCCATCACCATCTCCCGGAGTTCACTCAGACTCACGTCCATCGAGTCCGTGATGCCATCCAGCCATCTCATCCTCTGTCATCCCCTTCTCCTCCTGCCCCCAATCCCTCCCAGCATCAGAGTCTTTTCCAATGAGTCAACTCTTTGCATGAGGTGGCCAAAGTACTGGAGTTTCAGCTTTAGCATCATTCCTTCCAAAGAAATCCCAGGGTTGATCTCCTTCAGAATGGACTGGTTGGATCTCCTTGCAGTCCAAGGGACCCTCAAGAGTCTTCTCCAACACCACAGTTCAAAAGCATCAATTCTTCGGCGCTCAGCTTTCTTCACAGTCCAACTTTCACATCCATACATGACCACAGGAAAAACCATAGCTTTGACTAGGCGGACCTTAGTCGGCAAAGTAATGTCTCTGCTTTTGAATATACTATCTAGGTTGGTCATAACTTTTCTTCCAAAGAGTAAGTGTCTTTTAATTTCATGGCCGCAGTGACCATCTGCCGTGATTTTGGAGCCCAACAAAATAAAGTCTGACACTGTTTCCACTGTTTTCCCATCTATTTCCCATGAAGTGATGGGACAGGATGCCATGATCTTCGTTTTCTGAAAGTTGAGCAAGTGGTTAGAGACCCCCTAAGAAAATGTTAAAACTCACTGATACTGCAAAGTATTAAAAATGAAATGACCAAGACAATCAGAGGATCCGGAAGTATTAAGTGGGACTCTGAATTACTTAAAAAAAAAAAATTTATTTATTTTTGGCTGTGCTGAGTCTGCTGTGCAGGCTTTTCTCTGGTTGTGGAGAGTTGGGGCTACTCTAGGGCGGCCTGTGGGCTTCTCACTGCGGTGGCCTCTCTCGTTGCCGAGCGCGGGCTCTGGGCTTCAGTAGTGGCCGCGCGTGGGCTCAGGTCGCGGCTCCCAGGCTCTAGCGCATGGGCTCAATAGTTGTCGTGCGCGGGCTTAGTTGCCCTGTGGCACGCTGAATCTTTCCAGACCAGGGATCGAACCTGCATCTCCTGCATTGGCAGGTGGAACCTTTACCACTGAGCCACCAGGGAAGCTCTGAATTAACTTTTTAAGTAAGGGAAGCAAAACTGCAGTTAAGGAAGCCAGACAGGGCGCTTGGCAGGGCCTTCCTCAGAGCCTCCCTGCTTCATTTTAGCGGGACTCCTGGGGGAGGAAAGAGAGGTCCGGGTTCCTCCCTTCTGCAATCTGGCTGCTCCCGAGTCCTTAGTTTGTCCCCACCCCAGCTTCCCTGCAGGTGTGAATGTGTCAGACCTCCTCTGTTCTGAGTAGGAGAGAACTCGCTGTATCTAGTGAGCTGAGGACAGGGAAAGACTTGCCTCAAGCACCCTCCTACTCCATCTCCTGCCCTCTCCTGCAAGATGCTGAGACTCCTGGCAGAGGGAGGAGGTACCCTCCTTCTCCCTTCCTGGATTACCCGGATCATCGCTGTGGTGGGTAAGGCGGCTCCCTTGCTCTCAGCCACCCAGCCTTGTGTAGACAGACTTGGCTAAGCATTTGGGGACCAGGGGACTCGGGGAGCCCTGCTTCCCTCTGGCTGCTCTTGGCGTGGGGATTATATTTTAGCTCTCTCGCTTTGCTCTCAGCTTTCAGAGTCACTGGAGGAGAATTTCTGCCGCTCCCTGTCATGTCTCGGATTTGTGTAATTGAAGGAGGCTGCCGGGGGCAATTTACGTCTGGGATTTATTTATTCCTTAGGAGTGCAGAGCTCACTGTGGAGGG
This sequence comes from Oreotragus oreotragus, assembly GCA_006410675.1. Lineage (NCBI taxonomy): Eukaryota > Metazoa > Chordata > Mammalia > Artiodactyla > Bovidae > Oreotragus > Oreotragus oreotragus. The sequence goes on along the minus strand of SJYX01020627.1, from coordinate 15,360 downwards.
ACAGGCTGGCCAATAGTGTATTTACTCAGCACTGTCTCCGGAGGTTCTGACTCCTCCTAACGAGGGTTTGGGGTGGCTTTATCCAGCGCCTCCTGGGACTTCCAGTAAAGCCAAATGATCTCTGCCTCCTCTGCACTTTTGACGCTGTGTCCAGAAGGCTTTAAGGAATTCATCACTTGGGGTGGTGTCCCCAGGGTCAAAGGCCTTGCGTAGGAAGCAGAAGGCATTCAGAAGTCAGGTCCTGGCCTGTGGCCCGAAGCCGCCTTGGGACTCAGTCTCTGCAGTGTTCAGTCTTTAGGTTTGTAGACAGATGGGTGGCACGCTCCTGTTCATTGGATTCCACGGTCTTTGGGATGCAGTCCTGGATCTTTACTGCAAGATCCTGCATCATTTGTCTGCTGCCTGCTTTTCCACCTTCATTTCCTACTGTCTCCTTTTTCTTGTTCTAACCCCAGGGCCTTGGCGTCACGGTTCCCCATGCCTAGAATGCTCTTCCAGTGCTCTACACCTGATTATCTCCTTCTTATCTTTCAAGACTCAGTTTAAATATCTCTTCTGGGAGAGAGGCCTCCTGTGACAATCCTGTTAATTGTTCCCTTAGAAGCCTTTTCTTTTGGAACTGTTTGTTTAGTCGTATAGTCGTGTCCAGTTCTGTGTGACGCCATAGACTTGTAGCCACACCAGCCTTTTCTGTCCGCGGGATTCTCTAGGCTAGAATACTGGAGTGGGTTGCCATTTCCTTCTCCAGGGGATCTTCCCGACCCAGGGATCAAACCTGAGTCTCTTATGTCTCCTGCACTGGCAGGTGGATTTTTTTTTTTTTTTTTTTACCACTGAGCCACCAGGGAATCCCAACACAGCTCTCATTAACAAATATCTGTTCGTTTATATGATTCTGTCTCCTCCATGAGGTGGTTACTCCTTGAAGATGTGTCACCACTGAATGTCTAGTAGAGTCGCTGACACATGGGCCAACTTCGCACAAGGTGAGCCACGCGGAAAAACCTCTTGCATCCAGTGACGTCAGTCCCTTGTATCTGAGACCACAGAAAAGCTGTGAGTACTGAGCACTGAGCAATGCTGTCCTCGTTTATCATCCTTTTCGGTTGGCAAATAGCATGAGCAGAGCATCATCCAGGCTGAGTTGCTGCTTTTCTTGCTCTCCTCTCCTGTTTGTCATTGTGAATGTGGAACTCTGATGGCAGCGTCATAACAGCCTCCATTTTCGGAGTGCCTTCTGTACGAGGGGCCAGCACTTGACGTCCATATCACTAATCCTCACGGCATCCCTGCGTGGTAGGCTTTATTATCCCCTTTGACAGGTGAGTAAATAGAGGCTTTCAGAGGTGAATTTGCACACAGTGTTCCCTGATTCCAAAACCCATGTTCTTTTTCCACCCGTACAACACAGCCTGGCTTTGGGAACACAATGCGTGCACAGCCCTTTTCAAATGGCGATGGTAGAATGAGCTGGCCAGACTGTACTTGTTTAAAAGACTAAGCTGCTGGGTTGTGTTGTGAGGGTCAGAAACTTTCCACTTCACTTCCTGTGTCTCTGGGGACTCTCCCGAGCTTCCTCTGGCCAGGAGAGAGGTGGGCCCAGGTAGGAGGAAGCCAGAGCAGCGACAGCTGATGCCTTGGATGTTTATTATGTCTATTTATTTGGATAAATATTTGGATATTTATTATGTTGTCCTGTGCTGCTGTGTTGAGTGCCTTTCACCTATGGCTGCATTTATTCCTCGTGGCAACTCTAGTTTGTGCTGTTATTTTGAGCACCGTTCTGGAAATGGGGAAACTCAGACACAAGGAAAATTAGAAAGAGTAAATAGCAGAGGCAGGATGTAAACCCAAGTGATACGATTTTAGAGCGTAAGGGCTCAACCACCGTGTGTGTGTGTGTGTGTGCACGCGCGCGCACGTGCATTCAGTCATGTCTGACTCTTTGCTACCCTGTGGACTGTAGCCCACCAGGCTCCTCTGTCCGTGGGATCCTCCAGGCAATGATACTGGAGCGGGTTGCCATTCCCTCCTCCAGAGGATCTTCCCAGATCAGGGACTGAACCTACGTTCCCTGCATTGACAGGTGGATTCTTTACCCCTGGGCCACCTAGGAAGCCCCAACCACTATATACCTACCAACTAGTTAAGTAAAGCTTCCCCTGGCTGTCACTATTCAAGGTGCCATCCAGGAACCAGCAGTTTCAGCAGCCCCTGGGACTGTGTTAGAGATACCCAACCTCAGGCCCTCACCCCAGACTGATGGGGTCAGAATCTACATTATAACAAAGTCTCCCAGTGGGGAAAGCCCCAGAAGCTGTGTGGATATGAAATAAGTGTGACTTTCCTGAAGTCAAAAGCTGGAGATTAAGGGCATGTGGGTTCTCGGAGACAACCTGCGATTTCAATATCTTACAAATTATGGCATTAACGAGCCGTTGCCTCCTTTGCCACCGGGATGAGTGATGACAAATTCATTTAGTGCCTTCACCAAAAATAAAAGCAAGTTGAGCTTGCAAAATTGATCCAGTAAAAAAAAAAAACAAACAAAAAAAAAACAGAGAGAGAGAGAAGCTGCTGCTGTCTACAGGACACAGTTGTCACAGAATTACATTGAAGTGACCAGGAAGCTGAACTTGGGCTGCTGAAGGTATCCAGGCTGCAGGTGAAGTTTTGGCAAGTAGCATCTCCACAGACGGGGAGGTGATGACCGCTTTAGGTCTGCTGTGACTCACACAACTAAATGTGGTGAGGACAAAAGGGGCCTTTGATCCAAGAGTAAACTGGTTCCACATCTTATTGTGTCAGGGGAAATACTTTGATTTCCTCCTTTGATTTGAAACACTAGCATTGTGAGCTATATATATGTTTAATCATCGTCACTGAACCATTATTTGGCTCTGCTTCTTTATCTCACTGGGTCCTTGTAGATAACACCCTTAGACACCTGAATCCTTAACAGATAAGGAGAGTTTTTTTTTTTTTTTTCTTTTTAACCTTTCAGGATCCATAAGTGTTCCAAAGGCCACAAGAAGCTCACGTGGACTTTACCAATGATATATGTGGTCATGTTCACGTCAACAGATATAGAAGGTGATTGACGTCAGGTACCTCTGAGCCACCTCATCTTCGGGGGGAGAGGATATACTGACCATGCCCCGTTTATCCAGCAGGGGACTCCAAGAAAGCCAGGGCCATTTTCCTCTATGCTGTTTCCTTTCATCTGGCCAAGCTACATTTAGCAGGTTATTCAACGAATTCCTTAAAAAAAAAAAAGAATTGTAATGCTCTTCATTTTTTCTTTTAAGGGATGAAAAGAGCCTTTTAGGAAATGAGCATCAGGAAACTAATCAAAGCAGAAACTTTCTGGGAGGAATCTGACAGCAGCATGTTTTTAATGACCTTCAAGAAGATCACATGCTCCAGGCAATTATAGGCTGTCTCTTATACACATCTAGATGTGTATAAGAGACAGGCAGAGCATCATCCAGGCTGAGTTGCTGCTTTTCTTGCTCTCCTCTCCTGTTTGTCATTGTGAATGTGGAACTCTGATGGCAGCGTCATAACAGCCTCCATTTTCGGAGTGCCTTCTGTACGAGGGGCCAGCACTTGACGTCCATATCACTAATCCTCACGGCATCCCTGCGTGGTAGGCTTTATTATCCCCTTTGACAGGTGAGTAAATAGAGGCTTTCAGAGGTGAATTTGCACACAGTGTTCCCTGATTCCAAAACCCATGTTCTTTTTCCACCCGTACAACACAGCCTGGCTTTGGGAACACAATGCGTGCACAGCCCTTTTCAAATGGCGATGGTAGAATGAGCTGGCCAGACTGTACTTGTTTAAAAGACTAAGCTGCTGGGTTGTGTTGTGAGGGTCAGAAACTTTCCACTTCACTTCCTGTGTCTCTGGGGACTCTCCCGAGCTTCCTCTGGCCAGGAGAGAGGTGGGCCCAGGTAGGAGGAAGCCAGAGCAGCGACAGCTGATGCCTTGGATGTTTATTATGTCTATTTATTTGGATAAATATTTGGATATTTATTATGTTGTCCTGTGCTGCTGTGTTGAGTGCCTTTCACCTATGGCTGCATTTATTCCTCGTGGCAACAGACTGCAAAGGGGACAGCTGATGCTAAAAAGGGACCTTTCCCATGGTGCCAAGATTTCTTCTGAGTTTTTTGGCTCTGTCTATAGGAGGTGCATAATGCATTCTGACTTGGGGCCAGTTATTATTAGGGGATTTTGCCACTTAAGCTCCTGGGTATGGGTGCAGCTGGAAAAAACATATTTGTCAATAGGTTACCCATTTCACAGCTGGTAGCATCCAAAAGGGGCTTCCCAAGTGGAGCTAGTGGCCCACCTGCCAATGCAGGAGATATAAGAGAGGAGGGTTCCATCTCTGGGTCCGGAAGATCCCCTGGAGAAGGGAACAGGAACCCACTCCAGTATTCTTGCCTGGAGAATCCCATGGATAGAGGAGCCTGGTGGGCTATGATCCATAGGGTTGCACAAAGTCAGACATGACTGAAGTGACTTAGCACAGCATAGCACAGCAGTGTCCAAAACAAAGGGCATTGAATGAACACCAGCTGGACTGGACTGAGGCTGGTCTAACATGAAGCTTTTCTGAAAAGGATTTCCAGGAGGCTAAAAGTGACCTTTCTGTGTGTGCGCGTGTGTGCATGCAAGCTAAGTTGCTTCAGTCGTGTCTGACTCTTTGCAATCCTATGGACTGTAGACCACCAGGCTTCTCTGCTTGTGGAATTCTCAGGAAAGAATAGTGAAGTGGGTTGTCATGCCCTCCTCCAGGGAATCTTCCCCACCCAGAGATCCAAGCCCAGTGTCTCTGATGCCTCCTGAATTGGCAGGCACGTTCCTTACCACTAGCGCCACCTGGGAAACTCTGTAAACTTTTTACTTTATTTTAATTAAAACACGTTTCCTTCTTGTTTTTAGGGCTATGTGAGATGTTAGGCACACCCTGATTCTTTTCCTTTCTTTTTGCCTGATGATGTTTCCATTATTTGACATCTTTCCTACTGAGTAAAATTCACCAAGGCCTGTGCTATATTAAAGTGTCAAAAGTTTTAGTATTTGCTCACCCTCCTTTCCCAGGGAGAATGGTTTCTCATCAGGTTTGCCTGTGTGCTCGGCTATGACTCAGAGTTTACAGAAACCCCCATATTCCTGTGCAGTGAAAGAAACAGCATAACGATTTCAGCTCAGGCAGAGTGGCCTGGAAACATGCGAAGTGTGGCTGGACCCAGCCCCTGACTGTGCTTGCACAGGAAACCTCCTGCATTGATGTTATGGAAATGGATGAGCTGTGCCTTGTGTTCCTGGGTTTCCTGACAGACAGCTGCCTGATTTCCATGGTCACAGGGGGGCCAGAACATGACACGTGGACCCTAGCTTCTGCTGGATGCCAGCATTGTGAGCAATTCCAGGAGAGGAAGCTGTCTATGGGGTAAAGTGAGTGAAAGTCTATCACTCATGTATGACTCTTTGTGACTTCATGGACTATATAGTCCATGAAATTCTGTCAGCCAGAATACTGGAGTGGATAGCCATTCTCCTTCTCCAGGGAATCTTCCCAACCCAGGGATCGAACNTAGCTTCTGCTGGATGCCAGCATTGTGAGCAACTCCAGGAGAGGAAGCTGTCTATGGGGTAAAGTGAGTGAAAGTCTATCACTCATGTATGACTCTTTGTGACTTCATGGACTATATAGTCCATGAAATTCTGTCAGCCAGAATACTGGAGTGGATAGCCATTCTCCTTCTCCAGGGAATCTTCCCAACCCAGGGATCGAACCCAGGACTCCCAAAAAGCCCCATTGCCTTCCCCTTCACAGTTGCTGAGACAGAGGACCAAGAGTTGGGAATTCTCTTAAAAAAAAATATTCCCTGGCAAGGTTGGGCAACTGTTCCCCAGGGGTGCAAGCTGGCAGAAGAGGCAAGATGATCAGGTGGCTCTCCTGGTGTCTTGGAGGTGGTTTCATCCTGCTGGTAGCTCAGCTTAACTCCGTGGCTGTCATCACTTGGGATGAAGGACGGGAGCACATGAGAGAGATAGTGTACCAAGGAAGCCGGTTGTCATGGTTGCCAGCTCACAGCCCCTGCTTCCTGAGGCTCCACCCCATCTTCCTGGGCAGGGGTGGTTTGACCAGGGTATTGCACTATTGGGAGTGCAGTCAATCCACAGACTGTCTGATGACTGATGACTTTTGTGACTGGGCTTGAAAAAATGAATTTGAGTGTGGGGCTGTGTATTAGAAATCAGATAGGATTTTCAAGTGAGCCTCATTGATATAGGAGCTGAAAAGGTGCCATGAGAAGCTGCCCAAATGAAGTGTGTGGGTGGGGTCAGTAGGGTGAAGACTTTAGAGGGAGGCAGAAATAAGAGACTATGGAGAGAGAGAGAGACAGAGGCAGGGAGACAGAGAGAGCATAAGAATATGAAGGCTTTCCAGTGGTAATCTATATGTGTCTTTACAATAAGCAGGTTTTTTTCTTTTCTTTTTTTTTTCTTGAACTAAGTGGGATGGGTCTCTTTTCTTGGTAACCCCAAACACCTGCATAGAAAGAGAGAGGAAAAAAAGAGCAGGATCATGAGTGTATTTCAGACAGGAGATCTATTTTCCCGTGTGGTTAAATGTGGAGTCTTTTTGGTCGGCTCACCGCCCACCAACCCACCCACCTACATACGCACACTCTCTCTCTCTCACTTAATGAATTTTAAAAAAGAGAAAGAGAGAGAGAACTTTAATCAGGAGGCAAAATGCTAAGACATAACCAGAAAATTGATGTTTCTTGAATTAGGAAATTGAGAAACCTGTCTACTGGCATTAGGGCCCAGCAGAGTTCAGTAAGGGAAGGAGGCCTGAAAAAGTGATGAAGTGATTCACTGGAGAGGTAACCTCAGGTTACATCAGGGCTTCTCACCCTCAGCACAGTGAACATTTTGAGCAGGAAATTCTTAGTTATGGGGGCTGTACATTTATTGTAGGAGGCTTTTCAGCATCTCTGGCCTCCTCCCACTAGATGCCAGTAATAATCCCCAGCTGTGACAACCAAAAATGTCTCCAGGCATTGCCAAATGTCCTCTGTGGGTGAAATGGCCCCCAGCACTGGGTTAGACAAAAAAGAAAGCCTTCCTTTCTTGAACAAGTTATGTCCTTTCTGGTTAAATCTACTATTTGTGAAATGTGTGGAAGCTACAGAAATGATTTTAAGGCACAGACTCTGACCTGTATGCACTAACAGATTCCTGGAAAATATTAATGAAACCATCTTATCAAATAAAGCGGGAAAATCGCTTTCTCTTGGTTTTGAAGACCAGCAAAAATACCCATCTGTGTGGAATGGGTGAATCACATTCTAATTCAAAGTATGTAAAGATAATGGTAGATGCTGTGATAAACAAGCCCCAGAATTTCAGTGGTTTAACACAGTGGAAGTTTGTTTCTTGTTCATGCAACCGGGCTCCTGGCTGGTGAACAGCTTTCCTCCACATGGTGATTCAGGGACTCAGGCTTCTGCCACATTGTGGCTCTTCAGTCCCCAAGATCTCACTGTCCTCTGTTTCCAATCAGCAGAAGAAAGAATAAGGATAAGGCGTATCCTCTTCTTGCGGTTCCCTGGTGGCTCAGCAATAAAGAATTCACATGCAGTGCAGGAGTCTCAGTAGACATGGATTTGATCCCTGGATTGGGAAGATTCCCTGAGGAGGACATGGTAAACTACTCCAGTATTCTTGCCTGGAGCAAACCATGGACAGAGGGACCTGGAAGGCTACAGTCCATAGGGTTGCAAAGAGTTAGACGGGACCGAAGCAACTTAGCACGCACATATCCTCTTCTTAGGAGTCTTAGCCTGGATATCACTTTATTTATGCTTACTTTCCATTGAAAATTAGACTCCTGATGACTTCTGATCAGATAGAGTGAATCAAAACTGAATTGCTCATCATGACTCAAACTCTGTGACACTCTCTGGGCCTGATAATTCCCCAGGAGCCTGTAGATATGGAGTGCTTTCTTCAATATGGGGAGACTTTTGCCTAGAGTTCTCCTATATGTGAGCGGCAGCTGGGGTGAGAATCCAGGTCTCCGTGTTCAGCACTCTCTCTCTTTGCATCTCTTCTCTCCTCTACTAGGATTGGAGATGTGGATGGTGCATACTCTAGCACAGGGTGGGCACAAATAAGGCATTCAGTAAATGTCTGCAGAGGGCATGAGTGGATGAGCAGTATTGTTCACACCTTCAAAGGCATGCACTCAAGGAAAATTTTACTTGTCGACTGGAAATTACCACATATGTGTTTGTAAAACTGTACCCCCAGCTCTAGAGTCGTCAGGGTAGGATGAACTCCAAGTTGCGCACTGAGGGTGATCATACTTCCCTTTGTTAGCCAGGGATCTAGGTGTCAGATGTGGAACTCAGAGAGCTTTAAGCTAAAAATGGCTGTTTTCATTTGATCATATAACTTAAAAAGTTCAGGGTTTTTGGTTTCCAGCAGGGCCAGGTGCAGATGCTGGACAATGTGATCCTTAATTTCCTTCTCTCGGTTTCTTGGTCCTGCTTTCCTCTATGTCAGACTCATCATTTGGCAGTCTCTCTTCAAGTGATGCCAGAGATGTCACGGCCAGGGCAGACATTCATCCTTCAGCTGAGCCATCTCAGGGGAAAGGCTCCAGAGACTGTCCCAGGGTTGAGTTTCGCTGGCCAATCTGGGGTCATGTGCACATCTTTGTACCAATCACCACAGCCTGCCTCTCATTGGCTGAACCAGGTCACATGTGTGCTTCAGAACAAGGGAATCCCAGTGGGCATGGATTGAGAAGTAGAGAGGGACAGTTCTTTAGGGAAAACCTGGAAGGCATTTTCAAAAATATGAGGATGGGCAGAGATACCTGATGTCGACTTTATTTTCCATCTCTTTATATAGCGGAACTGTTATGTTTTGCACCTCACACTCATGAACGTTCTTCTGGTAACTGTATCTGATTAACCTCTTTTAAGGCCCTTCCCTCTGTGGCCCCTAAGCTTCTTGTGGAGGTTTCTCCCCATTCAGAAGTGGCACATATGGCTTAGGCCTGGGCCATTGGGGTGATTATGTTCTCCTGGTCTCAGTGAGTAGTCCAGGGATGGTTAAGTGACCCAGGAAAAGCCAATGAGATGAAATCAGACTTTCGCTCAAACTGGAGTGAAAGGGATCCTTTTTTCCAAAATTAACTTTTATCATGAAAACTTCTTTCCAGAACACCCAGAAATAGAAGTAACAGTAAAATAATACTCAGAGGTAGCCCTCATGGACCCACCATCTAGTTTTAGCATTTATTAACTCATGGACTGCAGGGAGATCCAACCAGTCCATTCTGAAAGAGATCAGCCCTGGGATTTCTTTGGAAGGAATGAGGCTAAAGCTGAAACTCCAGTACTTTGGCCACCTCATGCGAAGAGTTGACTCATTGGAAAAGACTGATGCTGGGAGGGACTGGGGGCAGAAGAAGGGGACGACAGAGGATGAGATGGCTGGATGGCATCACTGACTTGATGGACGTGAGTCTGAGTGAACTCCGGGAGTTGGTGATGGACAGAGAGGCCTGGAGTGCTGTGATTCACGGGGTCACAAAGAATCGGACATGACTGAGTGACTGAACTGAACTGAAGTCATGGACAATTGTATTATGTCCCTGGCCACAGTGGATTATTTTGGAGCATATTCTCAACATCATATTACTTCAGCTATCTATTTTTTTTATTACGTCTCTAAAGATAAGAGCTCTTGGGGGGAAAAGATGATATTCCAACTAATAAGGAAATCTGAGAAGATGTAGGGAATAAAGTTGCTGCCGCCATCTTGCTTCCACTTAGGGGCAGTGATTGGAGCCAATCAGATGATGACAGAGTAAGAAGGAAGAGAGGACCTAAGTCTTGATAACACATTCTGGGTCCTGAATTCAGCTGTGCACAGACTCAGCTTTTTTCAGTTGAGTGAGCCAGAATATCCCTTTTAGCTCTGCTGGTGTCTTGCCCATGACTTCTTGGCCTACTCTGCAGGTCAGCTTCAAGCTTAGGTGGACAGTTCCCAACACAATGAAGGCTCCTCATCCCAGACATGGGTACCTCTCTGCCTAAGGGCTTTCTCTGGCCATAGGGTTGTGCTTGGCTCCTAAACTGAGGCATCCCCCTCTCCTCCAGCCATTCTTAAAACCAACCAACCAAACGAACAAAAAACAGTGCTATGTATTTATTTCTCTCTCAGTATTTGGGTGGACTATGAAATGAGGGTTACTTTTGGGATACTGTGTCTCCCACCAACCCTCATACCCTGATATTTACGTAAGTTTCCAGTTTGAAGATCCAGTTGTAGAAGTTAGGCCTCAGGAATACCTGGTCTGCAGTGAATTTCACCTGCAGCCTAATAAAATCCAGGTGCTGTTGACATGGGCATAATAACTGCTGGACTGTGTATGGCAGCTAGTATGGATGTACCAGCAGCCTTGCATGATGGAGCCATCAGGGGCATGCACATGGCAGGATGCTCTGTTCATCTTTCTTACGACGGATTTCTGGCATCTAAGACAAAGAAGGTGGGGGAATACAAAGAAGAACACAATCTCTGTGAGACTTTCAAGTGTCTTCTTACTGTCTACAAATGAAAATACATAGGCAAGCAAACACTAGGTTGGTAATAAAACAAGCAGCTTCAGTAGAGAGACTTAGTGGTGTTTCTGGAGACCAGTGGTTCAGCATCTTGAACCCGTAAGGAAATCACAAAGTAAGCTGAGAAAAAAAAAAAAAAATCTTAGATCATCCAAGCAACAGTCTCAAAGTCTGTGTGCTTTATAGCAAAGGAAAGCCCTCTTTGACTCTCACTCAGGTTCAGTCGCTCAGTCGTGTCCAACTCTGCGACCCCATGATTTGCAGCACGCCAGGCCTCCCTGTCCATCAACAATTCCGGAGTTCACTCAAACTCACATCCATCGAGTTGGTGATGCCATCCAGCCATCTCATCCTCTGTTGTCCCCTTCTCCTCCTGCCCTCAATCCCTCCCAGCATCAGAGTCTTTTCCAATGAGTTACTGCAACATAACCCCTGCTTTCAAATGGCTGTCTACCAGAATCCACATCTGGGAATCGTGCCTGCACTCCGGTCACACAACCACTGGGCTGGTCCAGAAAGCATTCAGCGGGAGATGTCACATTCAATCCAGGGATAAGGTTTGCAGGAAAGTTTGTTGTTCTGATGCAATGGCAACACTGTGAGCTTCATAATCAGCTGAAAACCAGCCCAGTACTATGGGGCAAAGCCAGCTCTGCTCAGGAACTTGCCGTGATGCTGTAGAGAAAGGAAGGAGAGCTGTTATGTGAGGATGTGGGGGGTGGGGGTGGGGAAATGAGCACCAGGATAATTGGGAAAAGAAAGAGAACAAAAAGAAACCAAGGAGTTGATTTCTAATTTCCCAACTAACCCGATGCCTGGAAAAATGCCCTTCTGTCCACATAGGAAAACTGGCAGCCGTAGTGTATAGATGTCTCCTTGGGAGAAGCAGCTCAGTGCTTCCTTCCCTTTGGATACATCTTTGGGCTGAGCCCTCGGTGAGATACTTTCTCAAGCTCGCTTTTTGTAACACATCTGTCTCTCTTGGTTCAGTCTTTGCATCTTCTCCTTTTGGCAGTTTCATCCAACTTTGTCCCTGAACGCTCTCTGAAGCTCTCCCACCACACTTTGCAGCCTACGGGACAGCCCCAACTCCACACCAAACCAGCTCTGGCTCCCAGGACCCTGTGCTGGGCAAAGTGTCACCAAGGCACATTGACTTGAACCCTTGAAATTGGGAAAATTTGGTAGCAGAATCATTTCCAAATAAGAACTCAGTGTCTATTTCAAAAATCAATCTAAGGGTAATTTTCAAATCTCTGAAATATCCTCAAGCCTGTTTTTTTCTCCTAGTAGAAAAGAGAGTGACAAGGAAGGGTTGGAAGGAAAGTGGGTTGTGGAAAGTTCATCTGATTGCTTGGTCTGCATCATCGTTGTCGTCAGAAGTCACTGAGGCCACGTTAGACCCTTGCGATTCTACTTGAATAAAACACAGTTTTAAAGCTTGATTCATGATGAAAATATCATCAATTTACTATTGTTTGATAAAAAAAGGATAACTTGAAATTCCCACCTACTGGGTCACCTTTGCCTCCTTCACTGATGTTCTGACTGCCACAACTCTCTCTCATCCTATCTGTAGCCATGGTGGTTGGTAGGATGAGGATTCTGTTTATCATCACTTCAGATCACTGATTAGACTTTGCCTTTTCAACCAGAACACTAAATTATAATACATCTTCAGAAGCAGCACAATCCAGCCAAAAGGAAGCTTAAAGGGGAGGGATGGCAGCTGGACAAGACTCGGGCTTTTATAGTCTCAGAAGGAACTGTGTACATGAGGATTAAGGTAGAGCTAATCATAGGAGCAAACTATGGAAACAACACCGTTTTGTAGCTACGCTTTTATTGAAGATTCACAGGGCATCTGTAGCCCTTCACCAGCAGAAGCTGAAATTCCTATTAGTTTGGAGGGGAGGGGTTAGTGAATAATTAGCACCTGCCAAATTCTAGGTCTCTTGGAAGAGCTCCTGGCTCAGAGATCTAAGTGAAAAACTAATGGTGGGCCTGCACATAAGCAAATAAAACAAGCTGAGTACCTAACAGCATATCAACAATGCAAGATACAGAGCAGGATTAAGAGGGGTTTGATCAAGGAGTGACAATAGTAAAGCCATGTAAAAATGTTTCTTAGATTATCTGCTTTTTGGTATTATCAACACTATTATTTCCTAGTTAGTGTATATAATTCAACTGAATTAATTTTCCAGTTTTCTGATTCTTCTCCTTACCCACTGCTATTGGCAGAACTGTGTGCCCCTAAAAATTCAGGAGCTTCCCAGGTGGCTCAGTGATAAAGAACCTGCTGCTAATGCAGGAGCTGCAGGTTAGATCCCTGGGTCGGGAAGACCCCCTGGAGAAGGAAATAGCAACCCACTCTAGTATTCTTGCCTGGGAAATCCCACGGACAGAGGAGCCTGGCGGTTACAGTTCATGAGTCACAAAAGAGTCAGACATTACTTAATGAGTAAACAACAACAATGAAAGTTCATACCTTGATGCCCTAGCCTCCAGTACCTCAGATGTGACACTGTTTGCAGATAAGGCCTTTAAAGAGGTAACTGAGTTAAAATGAAGTCATTCAGATGGGTCCCAATCCAATCTAAATGGTGTCTTTATAAGAGGAGGTATTTGGGGCACACAGAGAGACACTAGGCTGTGCAGACACAGAGAAAAGATTCCATGAGGACAGGGTAGGAAGGCAGCCCCCTGCAAGCCACGGAGAAACCAAACCTGCCATCACCTTGATCTTGGACTTCTAGCCTCCAGAACTGTGGGAAAATAAATTCTTGATGTTTAAGACCCCTCATCTGTGGTATTTTATTACTACAGAGTCGGACACGACTGAAGTGACTTAGCAGCAGCAGCCACAGAAAACTAATATACTCCCTCCCTAAGAAGAATTGATGTCACTTAGCATTGTGTTTTGCTGTATATCAGAAGAATTCCAAAATAACAACTTTCTTGTTAAATCGATTCACTTGTGTCCAATGCTATGTGACCCTATGGACTGTAGCCTGCCAGGCTCCTCTGTCCATGGGGAAATAGCAACTTACAAGGCAATCAATATTTATCTTGTATGGCGACTCCGTGATCATCAGGGGTCAGTCACCTTCTGTCTTTCTGTTCTCCTTCCCAGCTCTGGCCTGTGTGATGGTTCTGGGCTCATTTGTCTCAGAGTTTCCTAACCCTTTCCCTGCTTGTCCCTGTGCTGTAGGGAAACTGACTTCTGCGGCTTGACTTCGCTTGGTTCCTGGGATCATAGACTTCTGGCTGCATTTCTGAGCCAGTGAGAGGCACTGGCTAGAGTCTGGGGCACAGGAGGAAGGAAGAAGACTTTCTGCCTTGGGCTGCCCCTCAGAAGCAGCCGTGTCTTCCTGGGGCTCCAGCTCCAGCAGGGCAGGTCCATGCTGTTGCAGGTGATACGGGAGGATTCTGCTTTCTGGCTCTAGCAACACTGTCCCCTCCTTCTATGAAGACCTACAAGAACTTTTAGAACTAACACCCAAAAAAGATGTCCATTTCATTATAGGGGACGGGAATGCTAAAGTAGGAAGTTAACAAACAGGAGTAACAGGCACATTTGGCCTAGGAATACTGAATGAAGCAGGGCAAAGACTAATAGAGTTTTGCCAAGAAAATGCACTGGTCATAGCAAACACCCTCTTCCAACAACACAAGAGAAGACTCTACACATGGACATCACCAGATGGTCAACACCGAAATCAGATTGATTATATTCTTTGCAGCCAAAGATGGAGAAGCTCTATACAGTCAACAAAAACAAGACCAGGAGCTGACTGTGGCTCAGACCATGAACTCCTCATTACCAAATTCAGACTTAAATTGAAGAAAGTAGGGAAAACCGCTAGACTATTCAGGTATGACCTAAATCAAATCCCTTATGACTATACAGTGGAAGTGAGAAACAGATTTAAGGGCCTAGATCTGATAGATAGAGTGCCTGATGAACTATGGAATGAGGTTACTCAGAAGCAGCCGTGTCTTCCTGGGGCTCCAGCTCCAGCAGGGCAGGTCCATGCTGTTGCAGGTGATATGGGAGGATTCTGCTTTCTGGCTCTAGCAACACTGTCCCCTCCTTCTATGAAGACCTATAAGAACTTTTAGAACTAACACCCAAAAAAGATGTCCATTTCATTATAGGGGACGGGAATGCTAAAGTAGAAAGTTAAGAAACAGGAGTAACAGGCACATTTGGCCTAGGAATACTGAATGAAGCAGGGCAAAGACTAATAGAGTTTTGCCAAGAAAATGCACTGCTCATAGCAAACACCCTCTTCCAACAACACAAGAGAAGACTCTACACATGGACATCACCAGATGGTCAACACTGAAATGAGATTGATTATATTCTTTGCAGCCAAAGATGGAGAAGCTCTATACAGTCAATAAAAACAAGACCAGGAGCTGACTGTGGCTCAGACCATGAACTCCTTATTACCAAATTCAGACTTAAATTGAAGAAAGTAGGGAAAACCGCTAGACTATTCAGGTATGACCTAAATCAAATCCCTTATGATTATACAGTGGAAGTGAGAAATAGATTTAAGGGCCTAGATCTGATAGATAGAGTGCCTGATGAACTATGGAATGAGGTTCATGACATTGTACAGGAGACAGGGATCAAGACCATCCCCATGGAAAAGAAATGCAAAAAAGCAAAATGGCTGTCTGG
>SJYX01020625.1:289213-334614 GCA_006410675.1 Oreotragus oreotragus | reverse complement strand
GACAGGTCTCCCCTCAGCCGCCGTAACCGCGGCCCAGCCCTCCGCCCCTCCTCCCCGGCGCCCTCCCCCTTAATAGCTCCCTCCGCGCACCCGGGCCCCAGCACCGCCTGCGCCGCCGCGCGCCCGGATGTGAGCTGCCCGCGGCGGTGCCGGCCGGAAAAGGGAAACGCGGCGGCGCGCGCCCAGGGCGCCGGCCCCGCGTGCGCCCGGCGGCGGGGAGGCGGAGGCCGGGAGGCGATCGCGGCGGCGGGCGGAGACCGGGCCGGGGGCCGGCAGCGCCCCCTGCATGCGCGCAGGCAGTCGTCGCGGGCAGCCCCGGGGAGGACGCCGCGTTCCCACGCGCGCTTCGGGGCGGGGCGGCCGGGACGGGCGGAGCTTGGAGCCCACCATCACCGCCCGGCGGCCGTCCGAGGAAGGCTACCGGGGCCGGGAAGTGGGTCGGGAGGCCGCAACCTGGGAACGCGGCGGCTGCTGCGTTTGCACGATCCGTCCTCGGCGGAGAACCCTGAAGCTTCAGCAGCGGAATTCTGTGTTAAGGCGAACCTGGGAGCTTGGAGCCTTTCGGAGTGTGTTCGAACCTCGACTTTTTTTTTTTTTNCAACCTGGGAACGCGGCGGCTGCTGCGTTTGCACGATCCGTCCTCGGCGGAGAACCCTGAAGCTTCAGCAGCGGAATTCTGTGTTAAGGCGAACCTGGGAGCTTGGAGCCTTTCGGAGTGTGTTCGAACCTCGACTTTTTTTTTTTTTTCAGCTGGTGGTGTGATGTTGGGCAAAGCTCTGACTGAATTCCGCTCTTCTTACTGAAATGATCTACATGTATGAGGAATAAGCGAGATGACGCGTTGCTGTGTTAATAAAACTGCCACGGTTGCTTTTGAATGAGCTACAAGCGACTGACACATTCATTGAAATGTTCTTTCCCGCCCCGTAACCTGAATCTTTCCTTAGTCTGCACGGGAAGGGGAATTCAAGTGCTTTTGGCTGAAAATGAGATTGCAGATGTCAAGCGCATAGTACGTAGTGCTGGGACCGGCAGACAAGGGCCACAGAGAGGCAAAAGTATCAATATGATTCCCTTCCTCTGTGAGCGATGAGAGTAACTGCCGTGCTGGGAGGAAAGGTTTAACGGGGATCGCGTGTGAGCGTGGTCTGCAGGAATTTCACGAGCCCGTTTCTGCCTCGTGGGACCATGAAATGATACGTGACTGTGGAGGGAAACGTAATTTTTCTCTTTCAATGAGCCTGCTTTCTTTAAGCTTCACTTGTGAAATCAGCCCATTGGGCAGTGAGTGAGCTCTAGAGTTCCCGTCCTGAGTCTTGGCAGCAGAGAAAACAATTATGAAAACTTTTTATTTTTGTCTGTTATATTGGGTAAAATGTGTTTTTTACAAACAGTCTTCTAACCGCAAGCCACTATGGAGAAGTGGAGGCCTTTTTTTTTTTTAAGCTCTTAAATCCTGGCCCTGACAGTGTGAAACCATAGTTACTTCACCGTTGGAACCTATTTACTCATCTATCAAAAAGAAACAGCAGTACCTACTTTTCGGGCTTTTAGTGGGAATTAGAGATAACATTAAAAACACTTCTGGTTTCCTTTTGCTGTTTAACAAACAATCCCAGAATTCAGTGGCTTAAATCAACATTTACTTTGCACCAAATCTGCAGTTTGGGGTGGTTCTAGCTGGGACAGCTGGTCTCTGCTCCCTTTGGCTTCAGCTGTAAGGTTGGGCACTAGGAACATCAAATGGCTCACTAACGTGGTTGACGGTTGCTGGTGGCTGTCAGCTGGAACCAATGACGCTGTTGGCTGGAACACTTAACACCTGGTCTCCCTCACACTCTGGGCTAGATTCCCAGAGCAAGTGTCCAGGTAGGAGAGGGCCAGACAGTCACAAACTGTCTAGCCTAGCTTCCAAGTCATTCGCTGTCTTCTGCCACATGCCAGTCTTTTTATTTTTTTTTAAGATGTTTTTGATGTGGACCATTTTTAAAGGCTTCATTGAATTTGTTACAGTATTGCTTCTCTTATATATATATATATATTTTATTTTTTTAAGCCAAGAGGCATGTGAGATCTTAGCTCCACAACCAGGGATTGAACCAGTAACCTCTGCATTGGAAGGCAAAGTAGTAACCACTGGACAACCAGAGACGTCCCCACATCCCACATCTAGTCCTTTTGACAGGAGTCACTAAGCCAGGCCTGTATTTAAGGGAAGAGGACTTAGACTACACCTTCATATAGGAAGAGTGTCAGAGAATTTGCAGGCACATTTTTAATTACAGGTCATATATGAAATGTGCTCCAGGCATGGTAGCTATTATGACAGAGGACTGGTCTTCTGATCTATCCTAGTGAGAATGTACTCCTCCCCCGGGCTCTTCTTTAATGTATTATAGAATCTTGTTCAATTTACTTTTTACCTCTCAGAACCTTAATTTATCCTTACTAAAGGAGACAATTATTACCTAGGAATAAAGGCAATCATTTACTAAAGGAAAGCCATCTGTGAGCTCCTTTCACCTGTCACGTAAAGCTGCTGCTGCTGCTAAGTCACCTCAGTTGTGTCCGACTCTGTGCGACCCCATAGATGGCAGCCCACCAGGCTCCGCCATCCCTGGGATTCTCCAGGCAAGAACACTGGAGTGGGTTGCCATTTCCTTCTCCAACGCATGAAAGTGAAAAGTGAAAGTCGCTCAGTCGTGTCTGACTAGTATCGACCCCTACCAAGCTCCTCCCTCCATGAGATTTTCTAGGCAAGAGTACGTGAGTGGCTTGCCATTGCCTTCTCCGCATGTAAAGCTAGAGGCTTGCAAATCTTTGTTTCATTGTAGCTTTTGAATGTTATTCTCTTTGGCAGGAATGATAATTTGTAATTCCAAATGCCTCCTTTGCAACTAAAATGAATTTTCAAGTATCAGTATGGGAAATCCCTTTGAGAGAGTAAGAAAGAGATAAGTGATTTATTCTACTTATAGATTATTTCTAGAATCTTGGTTTAGGTTCAAATTCTTGTTTCACAGTTTGGCATCAGGGGACTCCCAAGTTTCAGTCTGTTGGGGAAATGAGCAGTTCAAGAACAGCAGAGAAGCAAATGGAAATTAGAAACCTAGAAATTTTGAGAGCAGCCTCACCTCATAAAGTTGGGATTACATCTCCACTGCTCTCCACCTTTCTAAATGGGCTTTTTCCTAATCAGCTTTTCTGTCTCCAAGGGTACTCCCTAGTTCCAAGAAAATGGGATTTGAGCAGTTTCACAGCTGTGTCATCATGTACTCAAGGATTCAGTTCATTTGCTCAGTCATGTGTGACTCTGCGACCCCATGGACTGCAGCACGCCAGGCCTCCCTGTCCATCACCAACTCCTGGAGCCTAGTCAAACTCATGTCCATTGAGTCGGTGATGCCATCCAACCATCTCATCCTCTGTCGTCCCCTTCTCCTCTTGCCCTCAATCTTTCCCAGCATCAGGGTCTTTTCAAATGAGTCAGCTCTCTGCATCAGGTGGCCAAAGTATTGGAGTTTCAGCTTCAACATCAGTCCTTCCAATGAACATTCAGGACTGATTTCCTTTAGGATGGACTGGTTGGATTTCCTTGCAGTCTAAGGGACTTTCAAGAGTCTTCTCCTACACCACAGTTCAAAAGCATCAATTCTTTGGCACTCAGCTTTATAGTCCAACTCTCACATCCATACATGACTACTGGAAAAACCATAGCTTTGACTAGACAGACCCTTGTGGGCAAAGTAATGTCTCTGCTTTTTAATATACTGTCTAGGTTGGTCATAGCTTTATCTTCCAAGGAGTAAACGTCTTTTTATTTCATGGCTGCAGTCACCATCTGCAGTGAGTTTGTAGTACTCAAGGACTACAAAGGCATTATTAAGGGACTTCTGGAAGACCACACAGCAAGTTATTTGCAGAGCCTAAACCCTTCCTGGAGAAGGCAGTGGCACCCCACTCCAGTGCTCTTGCCTGGAAAATCCCATGGACAGAGGAGTCGGACACAACTGAGCGACTTCTCTTTCACTTTTCACTTTCATGCACTGAAGAAGGAAATGGCAGCCCACTCCAGTATTCTTGCCTGGAGAATCCCAGGGACAGGGGAGCCTGGTGGGCTGCTGTCCATTGGGTCGCACAGAGTCGGACAGGACTGAAGCGACTTAGCAAACGGTGGTAAATGCACATGACAAACTATTAGTAAGTCATTTAAAAAGCATATTTACTGATTTATCTTCCTGGATAGTTGTAATTTGTATAAACATTATTTACATAAATATTATTACTTATAAAAGTAGCTTTACAGTAAGTAAATACTAGTTACTGTGTTAATTAAGATTTTTGAAAGTCACTAAATTATTTTAAAAAGTACTTGGCCACATCAGATAAAAAGATTGTCCCGTGTCCCGCTAAAGTGGACCTTCTCCTTTTAAACACTTTTAATTACAAAAACTGACATAAGTAGAAAATAAAGCAAAAATGCAAATTACCTGTGATTCTAATCCCAAAGCACTCAACTTATTTTCCTCATGTTTTTAACGTAAAATGTCTCAAGCATTTATATTCACAATGCTAGCCTTTGTTTTTCGCTCTGGACCAGAAATCTCAGGTGCTTTAAATGTTTTACAAAACACAGAAGGAAAGGATACAAAAATGCCCTACCTTGATGACCTATAATGAAAAAGAGTCTGAAAATACATACCTGAATCATTTCGCTGTACACCTGACACTATTAACACTGTAAATAAACTATTCTTCAATTAAAAAATAATGCCCTTCCTAATGTCTCCCATCCCCATGTTAAAAAGATGATGAGTGGGCCTAAATTTTAAAATTAACGGCTGTTTATGCGATACTAGCGGCCGGAGGTGGCTGAAGGACGACCTCGGTCCCCCACCCCCGGCCTCCACGCGGGAGCCTCGCTCGTCTCTAGTGCCTGCCCCGCGAAGTGTAACTCGGGAATCCACTCAAAACAGGTTCAAACCAACATCGATATCGTAAAGCAAACGAAACCGCTGCCACCGCTCCTGTCCAAAAGCGGCAGAAAGCTGAGCTCTGAGAGAAGAAGCGCGCAAGCCACAGAGGCCCCGCGGCCCCGCGGCCTGCGGCAGCGGCGTCTCTGCGAGCACCTCACGGCTACCTCGCGTTTCGGACGCACGCACGCCGCGTCGGCGGGGTGGGGTGGGCGCGTCCCCTGCGCACTGAGGCTGCGCCAACTCCGGGTCCCGGGCGGGGCGTCCCTCACGCACGCAGTGTTGCCGTGGAGACGGGGGGCGGGGCGGGCGCGAGATTTGCGTCCTGAGGCGCGGGAAGCGAGCGGGTGGCGCGCACGGGCCGCGTCGGCCGGAGGGGCTGGGACCGTGTCTCCCGAGACTTCTCTGAGGCGGGCGGGCTCGGCCTCTGCGGCCGGAGCCCAGAGGCGAGCGCACGTCCCTCCGGGCCCGGTCGGTGACCAGATGTGTATAAGAGACAGGTCTCCCCTCAGCCGCCGTAACCGCGGCCCAGCCCTCCGCCCCTCCTCCCCGGCGCCCTCCCCCTTAATAGCTCCCTCCGCGCACCCGGGCCCCAGCACCGCCTGCGCCGCCGCGCGCCCGGATGTGAGCTGCCCGCGGCGGTGCCGGCCGGAAAAGGGAAACGCGGCGGCGCGCGCCCAGGGCGCCGGCCCCGCGTGCGCCCGGCGGCGGGGAGGCGGAGGCCGGGAGGCGATCGCGGCGGCGGGCGGAGACCGGGCCGGGGGCCGGCAGCGCCCCCTGCATGCGCGCAGGCAGTCGTCGCGGGCAGCCCCGGGGAGGACGCCGCGTTCCCACGCGCGCTTCGGGGCGGGGCGGCCGGGACGGGCGGAGCTTGGAGCCCACCATCACCGCCCGGCGGCCGTCCGAGGAAGGCTACCGGGGCCGGGAAGTGGGTCGGGAGGCCGCAACCTGGGAACGCGGCGGCTGCTGCGTTTGCACGATCCGTCCTCGGCGGAGAACCCTGAAGCTTCAGCAGCGGAATTCTGTGTTAAGGCGAACCTGGGAGCTTGGAGCCTTTCGGAGTGTGTTCGAACCTCGACTTTTTTTTTTTTTTCAGCTGGTGGTGTGATGTTGGGCAAAGCTCTGACTGAATTCCGCTCTTCTTACTGAAATGATCTACATGTATGAGGAATAAGCGAGATGACGCGTTGCTGTGTTAATAAAACTGCCACGGTTGCTTTTGAATGAGCTACAAGCGACTGACACATTCATTGAAATGTTCTTTCCCGCCCCGTAACCTGAATCTTTCCTTAGTCTGCACGGGAAGGGGAATTCAAGTGCTTTTGGCTGAAAATGAGATTGCAGATGTCAAGCGCATAGTACGTAGTGCTGGGACCGGCAGACAAGGGCCACAGAGAGGCAAAAGTATCAATATGATTCCCTTCCTCTGTGAGCGATGAGAGTAACTGCCGTGCTGGGAGGAAAGGTTTAACGGGGATCGCGTGTGAGCGTGGTCTGCAGGAATTTCACGAGCCCGTTTCTGCCTCGTGGGACCATGAAATGATACGTGACTGTGGAGGGAAACGTAATTTTTCTCTTTCAATGAGCCTGCTTTCTTTAAGCTTCACTTGTGAAATCAGCCCATTGGGCAGTGAGTGAGCTCTAGAGTTCCCGTCCTGAGTCTTGGCAGCAGAGAAAACAATTATGAAAACTTTTTATTTTTGTCTGTTATATTGGGTAAAATGTGTTTTTTACAAACAGTCTTCTAACCGCAAGCCACTATGGAGAAGTGGAGGCCTTTTTTTTTTTTAAGCTCTTAAATCCTGGCCCTGACAGTGTGAAACCATAGTTACTTCACCGTTGGAACCTGTTTACTCATCTATCAAAAAGAAACAGCAGTACCTACTTTTCGGGCTTTTAGTGGGAATTAGAGATAACATTAAAAACACTTCTGGTTTCCTTTTGCTGTTTAACAAACAATCCCAGAATTCAGTGGCTTAAATCAACATTTACTTTGCACCAAATCTGCAGTTTGGGGTGGTTCTAGCTGGGACAGCTGGTCTCTGCTCCCTTTGGCTTCAGCTGTAAGGTTGGGCACTAGGAACATCAAATGGCTCACTAACGTGGTTGACGGTTGCTGGTGGCTGTCAGCTGGAACCAATGACGCTGTTGGCTGGAACACTTAACACCTGGTCTCCCTCACACTCTGGGCTAGATTCCCAGAGCAAGTGTCCAGGTAGGAGAGGGCCAGACAGTCACAAACTGTCTAGCCTAGCTTCCAAGTCATTCGCTGTCTTCTGCCACATGCCAGTCTTTTTATTTTTTTTTAAGATGTTTTTGATGTGGACCATTTTTAAAGGCTTCATTGAATTTGTTACAGTATTGCTTCTCTTATATATATATATATATTTTATTTTTTTAAGCCAAGAGGCATGTGAGATCTTAGCTCCACAACCAGGGATTGAACCAGTAACCTCTGCATTGGAAGGCAAAGTAGTAACCACTGGACAACCAGAGACGTCCCCACATCCCACATCTAGTCCTTTTGACAGGAGTCACTAAGCCAGGCCTGTATTTAAGGGAAGAGGACTTAGACTACACCTTCATATAGGAAGAGTGTCAGAGAATTTGCAGGCACATTTTTAATTACAGGTCATATATGAAATGTGCTCCAGGCATGGTAGCTATTATGACAGAGGACTGGTCTTCTGATCTATCCTAGTGAGAATGTACTCCTCCCCCGGGCTCTTCTTTAATGTATTATAGAATCTTGTTCAATTTACTTTTTACCTCTCAGAACCTTAATTTATCCTTACTAAAGGAGACAATTATTACCTAGGAATAAAGGCAATCATTTACTAAAGGAAAGCCATCTGTGAGCTCCTTTCACCTGTCACGTAAAGCTGCTGCTGCTGCTAAGTCACCTCAGTTGTGTCCGACTCTGTGCGACCCCATAGATGGCAGCCCACCAGGCTCCGCCATCCCTGGGATTCTCCAGGCAAGAACACTGGAGTGGGTTGCCATTTCCTTCTCCAACGCATGAAAGTGAAAAGTGAAAGTCGCTCAGTCGTGTCTGACTAGTATCGACCCCTACCAAGCTCCTCCCTCCATGAGATTTTCTAGGCAAGAGTACGTGAGTGGCTTGCCATTGCCTTCTCCGCATGTAAAGCTAGAGGCTTGCAAATCTTTGTTTCATTGTAGCTTTTGAATGTTATTCTCTTTGGCAGGAATGATAATTTGTAATTCCAAATGCCTCCTTTGCAACTAAAATGAATTTTCAAGTATCAGTATGGGAAATCCCTTTGAGAGAGTAAGAAAGAGATAAGTGATTTATTCTACTTATAGATTATTTCTAGAATCTTGGTTTAGGTTCAAATTCTTGTTTCACAGTTTGGCATCAGGGGACTCCCAAGTTTCAGTCTGTTGGGGAAATGAGCAGTTCAAGAACAGCAGAGAAGCAAATGGAAATTAGAAACCTAGAAATTTTGAGAGCAGCCTCACCTCATAAAGTTGGGATTACATCTCCACTGCTCTCCACCTTTCTAAATGGGCTTTTTCCTAATCAGCTTTTCTGTCTCCAAGGGTACTCCCTAGTTCCAAGAAAATGGGATTTGAGCAGTTTCACAGCTGTGTCATCATGTACTCAAGGATTCAGTTCATTTGCTCAGTCATGTGTGACTCTGCGACCCCATGGACTGCAGCACGCCAGGCCTCCCTGTCCATCACCAACTCCTGGAGCCTAGTCAAACTCATGTCCATTGAGTCGGTGATGCCATCCAACCATCTCATCCTCTGTCGTCCCCTTCTCCTCTTGCCCTCAATCTTTCCCAGCATCAGGGTCTTTTCAAATGAGTCAGCTCTCTGCATCAGGTGGCCAAAGTATTGGAGTTTCAGCTTCAACATCAGTCCTTCCAATGAACATTCAGGACTGATTTCCTTTAGGATGGACTGGTTGGATTTCCTTGCAGTCTAAGGGACTTTCAAGAGTCTTCTCCTACACCACAGTTCAAAAGCATCAATTCTTTGGCACTCAGCTTTATAGTCCAACTCTCACATCCATACATGACTACTGGAAAAACCATAGCTTTGACTAGACAGACCCTTGTGGGCAAAGTAATGTCTCTGCTTTTTAATATACTGTCTAGGTTGGTCATAGCTTTATCTTCCAAGGAGTAAACGTCTTTTTATTTCATGGCTGCAGTCACCATCTGCAGTGAGTTTGTAGTACTCAAGGACTACAAAGGCATTATTAAGGGACTTCTGGAAGACCACACAGCAAGTTATTTGCAGAGCCTAAACCCTTCCTGGAGAAGGCAGTGGCACCCCACTCCAGTGCTCTTGCCTGGAAAATCCCATGGACAGAGGAGTCGGACACAACTGAGCGACTTCTCTTTCACTTTTCACTTTCATGCACTGAAGAAGGAAATGGCAGCCCACTCCAGTATTCTTGCCTGGAGAATCCCAGGGACAGGGGAGCCTGGTGGGCTGCTGTCCATTGGGTCGCACAGAGTCGGACAGGACTGAAGCGACTTAGCAAACGGTGGTAAATGCACATGACAAACTATTAGTAAGTCATTTAAAAAGCATATTTACTGATTTATCTTCCTGGATAGTTGTAATTTGTATAAACATTATTTACATAAATATTATTACTTATAAAAGTAGCTTTACAGTAAGTAAATACTAGTTACTGTGTTAATTAAGATTTTTGAAAGTCACTAAATTATTTTAAAAAGTACTTGGCCACATCAGATAAAAAGATTGTCCCGTGTCCCGCTAAAGTGGACCTTCTCCTTTTAAACACTTTTAATTACAAAAACTGACATAAGTAGAAAATAAAGCAAAAATGCAAATTACCTGTGATTCTAATCCCAAAGCACTCAACTTATTTTCCTCATGTTTTTAACGTAAAATGTCTCAAGCATTTATATTCACAATGCTAGCCTTTGTTTTTCGCTCTGGACCAGAAATCTCAGGTGCTTTAAATGTTTTACAAAACACAGAAGGAAAGGATACAAAAATGCCCTACCTTGATGACCTATAATGAAAAAGAGTCTGAAAATACATACCTGAATCATTTCGCTGTACACCTGACACTATTAACACTGTAAATAAACTATTCTTCAATTAAAAAATAATGCCCTTCCTAATGTCTCCCATCCCCATGTTAAAAAGATGATGAGTGGGCCTAAATTTTAAAATTAACGGCTGTTTATGCGATACTAGCGGCCGGAGGTGGCTGAAGGACGACCTCGGTCCCCCACCCCCGGCCTCCACGCGGGAGCCTCGCTCGTCTCTAGTGCCTGCCCCGCGAAGTGTAACTCGGGAATCCACTCAAAACAGGTTCAAACCAACATCGATATCGTAAAGCAAACGAAACCGCTCCCACCGCTCCTGTCCAAAAGCGGCAGAAAGCTGAGCTCTGAGAGAAGAAGCGCGCAAGCCACAGAGGCCCCGCGGCCCCGCGGCCTGCGGCAGCGGCGTCTCTGCGAGCACCTCACGGCTACCTCGCGTTTCGGACGCACGCACGCCGCGTCGGCGGGGTGGGGTGGGCGCGTCCCCTGCGCACTGAGGCTGCGCCAACTCCGGGTCCCGGGCGGGGCGTCCCTCACGCACGCAGTGTTGCCGTGGAGACGGGGGGCGGGGCGGGCGCGAGATTTGCGTCCTGAGGCGCGGGAAGCGAGCGGGTGGCGCGCACGGGCCGCGTCGGCCGGAGGGGCTGGGACCGTGTCTCCCGAGACTTGTCCGAGGCGGGCGGGCTCGGCCTCTGCGGCCGGAGCCCAGAGGCGAGCGCACGTCCCTCCGGGCCCGGTCGGTGACCACTCTGTGGGCGCGCTTTCTCCTACTCTGGAAGTGCAGGTGATGCTGCCTCCCCGCAGGGCTGAAGTGGGAGAGGGGAGGCGAGTGGAAGGGCGCGCAGGACGGCGCCCGGGCTCGGCGCTTCTCGCCCCGCGTCCTCCCCGCGCGGCCGCTGAGCCCGGGCGGGTGCGTGTGCCGCGTCCGCGCAGGGCTCATTGGCGCGCGCGAATTCGAATTCCCTGCCGTGTGGCCGAGCGAGCCGGGAGGGTTTGCAGAACTTAGGGGCCACACCAGAGCCCCAAGGGCCAAGTGGGCGAACAACCACAGGTGGGACATTAGTGCTCGCTTTTTATTTTTTTTAGTTAAAATTCATTTACTCATTTATGTTTGTCTCCGCTGCGTCTTCGTTGCAGCGCTCGCGCTTTCTCTGGTTGCCTGGCGGCATGTGGTAACTTAGTTCCCTGACCAGGGATGGAACCCAGGCCCTCTGCATTGGGACGCAGAGTCTTAACCACTGGACCACCAGGGAAGCCTCGTGGTGCTGTTTTTATTTGATGGGAGGCAGTTCAGGTTTATTGTGAACCTCTGGATTATAGTAAATATTTATTGAGCGAAGGGTGTTAGGTCCCTGCGTACCAGCCCCCGCTGTACCACTTAGTGATGATGTGGGCCCTTAATCCATAAAATGAAGATGGCTACCAGCTGTTGAGGTGGTTGTGCTAAAGAAAGTAGTTAATGAAAAGTGCCCAGTATTGATACTGTACCTGACACAGAGTACCTGCTCCTTGAATGCTATTTTGACTCTAATCTAGACTTTCTAGGTGGCATGGTACCCACCTGAGTGCCATAGAAGCATAAGGCTTGCAGGTGTCATGGGAGGCTTCCTGGAAGAAGTAGTTGAAATTTACTCCTCAACTTGGCATATAAATTTAGGTATTTCCTTGCTTTTCTTTAGCAAGATCGCTCATTTCTCAGTTATTGTTAGAAGCTGCAGAATACTGTGGAAACTTCTTTAAGTTACTCTTAGATTTGCATTTTTCAAATTAACATGTGTATTAAACAATTAGTATTGGAACTTTCCTGACAGTCCAGTGGTTAAGATTCTGAGTTTCCAATTTCAGGGGTGCAGGTTCCATCCTCGCTGGCCCAGAAACTAAGATCCCATGTGCCGCCTGGCAGGGCCGAAAGAAAATTAATATTGACAGCTTATGTTAGAAAATGGTCTCCAGGCTACAGTTCCAGTTTCCATTCTTCTAACTGTTCGTCCTGATGTTACTTGTAAATTGGAAGTAAATAACCTTATAGGTGATATTTTTTTGATTTGTTAAATTTACACCTTGTGTCAACCATTATTCATGGGAAGTAAGTACTTGGCTCAGTTTTTCTTTCCTCATCCCATCAGCGTGGTTATGTGGTAATTTGTTGTTAATAGTGTTTACGTTAAATAACAAATATTCACTGTTGAACCAAATGTATGTGCCCGCACACGCCCTCAGTTCCTCAGTTGTATCTGACTCTTTGCAACTCCGTATACTGTAGCTTGACAGGCTCCTCTGTCCGTGGAATTTTCCAGGCCAGAATACTGGAGTGAGCTGCCATTTCCTTCTCCAGGGGATGGATGTAACCCAGGTCTTCTGCGTTGGCAGGCGGATTCTTTACTACTGGGCCCTCTGGGAAGGCGCATGCTGAACCAAGTAGACTACTGCAACTCTTCCTCTCTTGTATATCCCATCATTTTTTTCTGAGAATTAATGCTTGTCTTATTTTCTAATTTTCCTAGTATACCACGCACAGATCACTAATTTCAGATTCATGAAGAATCTGCTTACTGAAAAGTGCATCAAGCCACTGGTTGAATTTTCAGCAAAAAAAAGATTAAGCAGAGAATGGAGAGGAAGGTTGACTCCAGGTGAGTGATGAGACTTGACAAAAAAGATAACTGAAATTATGGCTTATTTAAAAGCTTGTAAATATTTTTTGTGTGAAAATAATAAATTCTTAAAATGTAGTTTTTCCCTAAAATCAGGAGTAGTGAGTAACAGTTTTTTGTTGATATTTTGGGTTTCTCATCTAGGGTATAGAGCATAATGCACGTTTTATATTTCATGTTACAGTCAGAATCCATTTTGGTGTGTGGAGATATCCATCATTAAAATTCTTGCTTTGAGCAGAAATAAGGATGATATTCCTGAGAAGTTATATTGAGGCTGGCTTTCTCCTCCTCCTCCTTTGGATCGTGGCTGCTTTCAGCCTGGACTAAGGTTCTTTTGATTGCAAATAAGAGACTTCAGTTCTGGCTAGCCAAGGAAAAAGGAGGGAATTTACAAGAAAGAGACTACAATTTACTAACAAACCTCAGATTCACAGTGGTGACTTGCACCTGGCCCTTCATGAGTATCCTGCGTCTTAAGACAGAGGGATTGGTGCAGGGCTGGGCATGTGACTGCATGGGGCCAATCAGAGGTTTTCCTCTAAAGCTGGGATAGGCTTTGAAGAGCGAGACCAGCCTGGTGCTGAGGTTATAGTGGGAGCTGCTGCATTCTGCACTCTGCAAAGGCTGGGACCCTGTGCACAGGTCAGCACATTGAGAGGAGCAGGAAGAGTTGGCAATTTGAGCGGCCAGTTCTAGTCTTAAGGCTCATGTTCAGACTTTGGAAGTACATGAACTAGGGAACTACCTCTTTGTACTGGCTATCTTCAGTATAAACCCTCCACTTGTGTATCCAGGGCTTTCCATTGAATTTGACCAGTGAGGTCCTGGTAGAAGATAGTGAGGAGAGAGAGAGGAGAGTGAGGCCAGACTGTTTATCCCCTTGGCTGTTTATCCCCTGCAAGATGCCTTTTGGCTTCAGTCTTTCCCAGTGAGTTGGCTCTTCGCATGAGGTGGCCAAACTATTGGAGCTTCAGCATCAATTCTTCCAATGAATATTAAGCGTTGATTTCCTTTAAGATCGATTGGTTTGGTTTCCTTGCAGTAAGGGATTCTTAAGAGTCTTCTCCAGCACCACAATTCAGAAGCATCAGTTCGTTGGCACTCAGCCTTCTTTATGGTTCAGTACTCACATCCATACATGACTGCTGGAAAAACCATAGCTTTGACTGTACGGACCTTGGTCGGCAAAGTGATGTCTCTGCTTTTTAATACGCTGTCTGGGCTCACCATAGCTTTCCTTCCAAGGAGCAAGCAACCTTGGATTCTAACTAACATACAGAAGGTTTTTGTTTATTTATTTGGCTATGCTGGGTCTTAGGTGCAGCATGTAGGATCCAAGTCCCTGACCAGGGATTGAAGTCAGGCCCCCTGCATTGGTAGCACGGAGTCTTATAGTGATGTCTCTGCTTTTTAATACGCTGTCTGGGCTCACCATAGCTTTCCTTCCAAGGAGCAAGCAACCTTGGATTCTAACTAACATACAGAAGGTTTTTGTTTATTTATTTGGCTATGCTGGGTCTTAGGTGCAGCATGTAGGATCCAAGTCCCTGACCAGGGATTGAAGTCAGGCCCCCTGCATTGGTAGCACGGAGTCTTAGCCACTGAACCACCAGGAAAATCCCCATACAGAAGTTTCTTTCTTTCTTTCTTTCTTTCTTTTTTTTTTTAAATAGAATCTGTTAGGTCTTGGGCAAGGTGGAAGCCAGTTCAGCTCAAAATTCAGTTCTAGGAAAATAAATCTGGTTGGTCCAATGTAAGTCAAATTTCTCCCCCTGCTCTAATCAAGTTTTTCTTGGAGCAGGGTCATGGAGCTCCCAGCACAGCTGCTGAGGTCCTACCCCTGCTGATCCCACAGCTTTTGAGGGATCCATCCATGCCCTGACAGTGTTTACCAGTGATCCGTAGAGTGCCTGTCAGGCCTGGCTTACTTTAGCTTCTAAAACAAATTAACTGTGGCCTTAAATTGAAGCTCTGTTTCCTGAAATACTATGCAGCTTTAGGATGGGAAGCTTTGAGAGGAGAATGGAGTCCCTAGGTATTCTGCGGTAAAGCAGTCTGAGACCCACCCTGTGAGTCCTGCAGGACTCCTTGAAGTTCCTTTACTCCCCTTGAACTAATGCACTGCTCGTAGCTAGTATTCACACCTGCTCTTTCCAGTTCCCAGCTCCCGCCTAGTTTCTACTCATATTTCCAAACTCAGGTCCAGTACCATCTCTAGGAAGCCTCTTACCACCCTGTTCCCCCTCCCCACCCCAGTGTGGGTTAGGCACCCAGTGGGGATGTTCCCATAACACACGCAGTTTACCGTTTTCATGGCGTTTAATGATTGGTGTTCTCATTGTCTTCTTGATACACCATAAACTGTTGAGAAACTCTTTTATCTTTATATACTTAACTGCCTCACCAGCAATGAGTGTCTAGTAAACTTTCTCTGAGTGAATAAAAAGTGTGTGTGTATGTATGTGAATATACATGTATAGCATACACAGATACGCATCTCTTTAGTATCTGAAGCCTTTGTGGATCTGTTTCTGTTACCTTACGCGGAGTCGAGCTTTTTTGTGTGCTGGACACGGTATACTCCAGGACTGTCTCTAGGTTTATGAGGGTGCCTTCCTTTCTAAAGGATTTGCATTTCCCTTTGTTATTCTCCTTGGTACATTACTATTCCACAGTCCACCTTAAACCAGTTGTAAGGTTTATGGTTCCCTGACCCTCTTAGAATCCAGAGTGTACATTTTCACAAGACTAGAATTTCTGATTCACCCACACCCTCAATTTTGAGAATGGTCCCTGAGTCTTTTGGAGATGGGCTTGTGCTTACTAAACTGATGTACCTGTCAGCATGCCAATTACTTCCATTCATTTCAGTGCACGACGTACTAGTTAATTTGTTTACAATGAGAAATAACTAGGGAAACCAGCAGTGTATGCCTACCTGCTGCAGGAAGCCATATTATATTCCACAGTTTTCTTAGGGAGTTTGAAGTCACAGTGTGGGAACATAGTTGATACATCACCTCCAGGAGGAGTGCAGAGTATTCAGGTCTGACTGTGTCCGCCCTCCCAGTGACTCTTGTTGCCTCTGGGCTCCAGTCCGTGCTCCCTTGCTTTGCCTTCAAGGTGTCTCCACAGTCCGTTTTCTAGCCTCACTTCTCACCACTCTATGCCTCATACCCTGTTTGCAGTATCCAGCTCTGAGTTTGGGTCAGGTTCAGGAAATCCCGAGTTGTTATCCTTTAGTTGCTGAGTCGTGTCCAGCTCTTTGCGACCCCATGGACTGTTGGCCACCAGGTTTCTCTGTCTATAGGATTCACCAGGGAAGAATACTGGATCAGGTTGCCATTTCCTTTTCCAGGAGATCTTCCTGACCCGGGGATTGAACCTATGTCTCCTGCATTTGCAGGTTGATTCTTTACCCTGAGCCATCTGGGAAGCCTGAAATCTAAAGTAACGGATGCTAAACAAGATAGAAGTGATTTTTCCTTTCACACGTAGGAAGTGTGGAGGCAGGTGGTTATGATGGTTATGTCCAGTAAGGTTCTTATGGACCCAGGACCTCCCCCCTGTCCACACCACCATCTCTGAGAGGTGGTCCTCATCCTCCCAGTTCAAGTGTGCAGCCATTCCAAGCAGCATGTAGGAGGAAGATACGAAGACAAAATGTGCATTGGCTAGCTCTTAAGGCAGATCGTAGGAACCCGCCACCTGATGAGCCCCTATACATCCTCTTAGAGCATAATTGTAGAAGGAGCCTCAGAAATGTAGTCCTTATTCTGGGCAGCCATGTGTGCAGCCAAGTGGAGGATGAATACTGGGTGCGTGTCAATGTCCTATGCTTGCTGTAAGCTGTCGATATTCTTGTTTTCTCATTGTAAGTCATGAGAAATACACTGAATACATATTTGTCTTTGTAGCATACTGAAAAACTGAGAAATTACTTTGCTGACAAAGGTCCGTATAGTCAAAGCTCTGGTTTTCCCGGTAGTCATGTATGGGTTTGAGGGTTGGCCCATAAAGAAGGCTGAGCATCAAAGAATTGCTGCTTTTGGTGATGTTGGAGAAGACTTGAGAGTCCCTTGGACTGCAAGGAGATCAAATCAGTCAATCCTAAGAGAGATCAACCCTGACTATTCATTGGAAGGACTTATTCTGAAGCTCCCGTACTTTGGCTACTTGATGCGAAGAGCTGACTCACTGGAAAAGACCCTGATGCTGGGAAAGACTGAAGGCCGGAGGAGAAGAGGGCCACGGAGGAAGAGATGGTTGGATGGCATCACTGACTCAAAGCACGTGAGTTTGAGCAGCTCCAGGAGATGTTGAAGGACAGGCAAGCCTGGCATGCTGCAGTCCACGGGGCTGAAGAGTGTCGGACACGACCGAGTGACTGAGTAACCGCAAGAACAGCAAGCCCCAGGCCGCACCGTGTTGCTGAGCGCATGATAGTGGGTCCTTGATACTGAGAGAACCAGCCAACTCTGCCGGTGCACCTGCCAAGTAAATAGTTAAGTGAATTGGTCAGGGCATGCCTTCCCCTGGGCACTGTTCTGTGTTTTAAATTTTTCTTAATTTTAGAAAAGTCAAAGTATAGTTGATGTACAATGTTGTGTGTGTTTCAGGTGTACAGCAAAGTGATTAAGTTACACATATGTCTATGTTCTTTTTCAGATTGTTTTCCACTGGAGGTTGTTACAAGATACTGAATACAGTTCCCTGCGCTATACACTTGGTCCTTGTTTATTTTATAGTAGTGTGTATCTGTTGCTCCCAAACTCGCAATTTATCCATTTCACTTTGGGTAACACCAAGTTTTCTGTATTTGTGAATCAGCTCATTCATATCATATTTTAGGTTCCCCATGCGAGTGATATTGTACTATCATTTCTTTGTCCGACTCACTTCACTTAGTGTGGGAATCTCCAGGTTCATTCTGTTGCTGCAAATGGTATTATAATATTCCACTGTGTATATATGTACCACATCTTTGTCTGTTCATCTGTCGATGGACATTTAGCCTTCTTTCGTGTCTTGGCTATTGTCAATATTGCTGCTTTGAACATTGGGGTACATGTATCTTTTTGAATTAGAGTTTTTGTCTTTTCTCCTTGTCCCTTTTGAATGAACATTTTCAGGTTCTTTCTCCTCACTTGTATTTTTTGGTGTTTCTTGGGTAATCCTCCTCCTCCCATTGACATTTTTTAAAAAAAAGCGATTGTATTCCTGTGTTCGGAATTAAACCAGGCTCCTCGCCTGTTCCTCGTGATTGTTGGGTTTCTGGTATTGTTTTTGAAGTGCCTTCTGTTTTATATTTCTTTCCTTCTGCCTTTCCTTTGTTCCATAAGGGAACACATTTTCTACGTCTACCTACTGTGAGTGCCTGGCAGTGTGTTAGGGTCTGAGTGTATATTAGCAGATAAAAGTGGTTCCTGTCATCATGAGGCCTTGTGATGGGAAACAGGCATATAGGTACAGAGGCAAATCTATGGCTTCAGTTTGTGATCTCTTCCTTTCGGTGTTAGAAGAGCTTAGATTTCTGGGGCTCCTTCACTTACACCAGAGTTGGTATCGTTATGATCATTAATCCTGTTCCTCGTGATTGTTGGGTTTCTGGTATTGTTTTTGAAGTGCCTTCTGTTTTATATTTCTTTCCTTCTGCCTTTCCTTTGTTCCATAAGGGAACACATTTTCTACGTCTACCTACTGTGAGTGCCTGGCAGTGTGTTAGGGTCTGAGTGTATATTAGCAGATAAAAGTGGTTCCTGTCATCATGAGGCCTTGTGATGGGAAACAGGCATATAGGTACAGAGGCAAATCTATGGCTTCAGTTTGTGATCTCTTCCTTTCGGTGTTAGAAGAGCTTAGATTTCTGGGGCTCCTTCACTTACACCAGAGTTGGTATCGTTATGATCATTAAACTTACAGAGCTGCAAATAGTTCATCTGCTGCTTGACTCACTAGCTGGTGAGGGGGAGCCCAGAGTCTGATGAAAGGAGAGAGCAGTGGTCAGGGATGACTTCAGGCAGGGGCCTCCCAGTCTGATGACCTGTTTGATGACGTAACAGGACTTCAAAAGGGCACTGACCTAGCACTTTTTCCATCACTTTGCTGTTTCATAGACTCTTAACATTTTTAGAGCCTCTTTTATATTTATAGTAAAATGAGTGGGATGAAAGCCTCATTTTAAAATTTTTTGTTAATGTTTTATTTTGAAATAATTTCAAATTTAGAGAAACATGGCAAGATTAGGACAAAGAACTACATATCTTTCTTGTCGCAGATTTTCCTATTAACATTTTTACCACATTCATCTGCTTCTGTCTCCTCCCCCCATCTCTGCCGTCCGTCTGTCTCCTCTCAGTGTTTTCATGTCGTTTGTAGACACGTGCAGAGGGGCAGAGCATTTTAATCACCGATACACATGCTTCTGGCTGAACTCAAACATGGCCACGCCCTGCCTTCCTGTTTCAGCTCCTCCTGTAGGGGAGGACCCTTTTCCCAGTCTGTGTACTGCCGTCTTTTCGCAGTTTGTGCTTTCTGTTGACGGTTTTGCTGTTTGAAGTGGCCCCTAGTCACAGCGCTGAAGTTCTGTCTAGTGTTCCTTGGTGCAGGAGGACTGTGATGTACCTTATGAAGAAAATGTAGGGGACTTCTTTGGCGGTTCAGAGGTTAAGACTCCACACTCTCAGTGCTGGGGACGTGGGTTCGATCCCTGGTCGGGAAACTAAGATCCCGCATGCCTTGTTTCTTGTTCATGTGCTCAGTCATGCCGACTCTTCGTGACCCTGTGGCAGCAGCACACCGGGCTTCCCTGCCTTTCACCGTCTCCTTGAGCTCAAACTCATGTCCGTTGAATCGGTGATGCCATCCATCTTTGAGATGTGGCCTTGAGGTCAGGCCTTGAGACGAGGCCAAATATAAAAAAGAAAGTGTAGGCCTTCCCTGGTGGCCCGGTGGTTAAGAATCTGCCTGCCATTGCGGGGACCACGGATTCGATCCTGGTCTGGGAAGGTTCCACGTGTCACGGGGTGACTAAGCCCACGCGCCCCAGCTACTGAGTCCGCGCTCTAGAGCCCGTGCTGCGTATCGAGAGACACCCCCGCTAGGAGAAGCCTGTGCGCTGCGGGCTGCGACTAGAGAACGCCCGTGCGCAGCAGCGAAGACCCAGCGCAGCCAGAAGTGACTTTTAAAAATGATGTTAGCTGCACTTTGTCCAGGCATGCGTTATAGGGCTGTCGACTGTGAGTTCAGTGTTAAAGACTCCCTATATGTGTTAAGTATGGGGTCTCTAAACACTGGCACACATAAAACAAGGCTGCGTACTGATTAGTTGATGATATGTTTTGGCATGCAGGATCTTAGTTCCCTTACCGGGGATCAAACCTACGCCCCTGCAGTGGAAACGTGGAGCCTTGACCACCAGACTGCCAGGGGAGTCCCGATGAGAATGCTTTTAAAGACCGGCGGGAAGCTAACTGTGTTCTCCTTTAGGGACAGTGGTTCAGTATATTCACTAGCTCAGCGCTTACGGTGGCTTTATAGAACTTCCCACAAATAATAAGAATCAAACTATGTTTCCTCCCTCCTCTGGGCCATTTGTGAGTAAGTTGAAGTCAGTTGTCCCCAAAATGATATTTATAGCAGAAAGAAAACAACAAAATGTAAGAAAAACTTCCCTTTTCATTTTGTCTTTTCAATATTTATTCATTTATTTGGCTGTGCCGGGTCTTAGCTGCAGCATGTGGAATCTAACTCCCTGAACAGGGTTTGAACCTGGGCCCCCTGCATTAGGAGCACAGAATCTTAGCCACTGGACCACCAGGGAAGTCCCTCATTTTGTCTTTTTAGTCCCCTTTAATTTGGAAATACTTCTCAATATTTCCTTATCTTCCATGACCTAACATTTTTGAAGAGTTTAGCTTACCTTTTATACATATATTGAATTTGTTCAGTGTTTCTTCATGATGGATTCAAGTTATGTATTTTTGGCAAGAATTTCACAGAAATGATGCTGTGTTCTCAGTACATCAGTATCAGGAGATTTGGTCCTATCACTTGGTATAGATGATATCTGTCAGGTTTCTCCACTGTAAAGAAGTGAATAAGTGTTTCGTGGGGAGATATGTTGAAACTACATTAATAGCCTATTTCTCATCAGACTAGCACCCACTTGTTTTTACATTCACTGATGATTCTTAGCTGAGTCATTTATTCCCGTGATGGTTCCTAAAAGTTTATTAGTTGTATTCTACTGCAGAGTAGAGCGTCCCATTTCTCTTCATCTATTTATTGACTCATTTACTTCCTTCAGTATGGATTTGTGGATTCCTGTTTTATTCAGTGGGTTCTAGTCTGTTACTGCCAAAATTGTCCCAGATTTGACCAGTGGGAGCCCTTTTCAGCTTGTTCCTGCGTCCTCTCGACATTCTCCTGTCATTCTTTGAACATTTATTTACTTTCTGATCCAGTAAGATAGTCCAGTCTGTCTTGTATTTTTCTTGTCTCAGACCTGAAAGTCGGCCGTATTTCCAAGCACTGCCCCTTCCTCTTAGTAGGCAGTGGCATTTTAGAAACAATACTTGAGCTCTACGTTTGCTCATTGCTGATGGGATGTTGTTGCCACTAGGTGTTTCCTGCAGGCAGATCTCTGACATGTGTTTTTTAAAATCATGAGTTCATACCAATAAGAAGATCTCTTAACGTTTCTAAAAGGGGATCAAAAGTCACAAATTTAGTGTTTCGTCAAGGTGTGTCGTTTCACAGTGATGTAAAAGTCGCTTAACCTTGAAATCATTCCTAGTTGTTTCTACATGATGAAACCTGTTTCTAACTTGAAAATGATTCCCCTTAAATGACACGTTTAAAGAAGTATGTGTTAGGACTGAGGTCTCCAAGGTACCCTGCTGCTCTGTAGCTTCTGCTTAGAGCTGATCTAGCAGTGCCCGCCTCCAGATGGGGTGGGTATTTCTTTTTTTGTTTCTTTTAATCATCTATTTATTTATTGGCTGCACTGGGTCTTTGTTGATGCACACGAGCTTTTCTCTGGTTGCTGTGAGCACGGGCTATTCTGTGGTTGCCGTGCGAAGCCTTCTCGTTGCAGTGGCCTCTCTCGTCGTGAGGGGCGGGCTCTAGGGTGTCTGGGCTTCAGTAATTGTGGCTCCTGGGCTTCAGAGCACCACAGACTTAGTTGCTCTGCAGCATGTGAGGTCTTCCCGGGCCAGGGATCGAACCCACGTCTCCTGCGTTGGCAGGCGGATTCTTTACCCCTGAGGCACCAGGGAAGCCTGGGGGGTGGGTGTTT
Organism: Oreotragus oreotragus; assembly: GCA_006410675.1. Lineage (NCBI taxonomy): Eukaryota > Metazoa > Chordata > Mammalia > Artiodactyla > Bovidae > Oreotragus > Oreotragus oreotragus. The sequence goes on along the minus strand of SJYX01020625.1, from coordinate 312,632 downwards.
TTTCGTCAGAGATTGGGCAGTTTGTTGTCCTTGAAGTAGAGTTATTACCTTTCTGTCTAGATGAGCTTATCTTTTAAATTTCACTTGTATATTGAAAGATATTTGCATCACGTGCAGAGATAATTTGGTTCTCCCCTTTTCTCCTCAAATTTGAGGTCTTTTAGGGACAGTGCAGTAAAGAAGCCTTATTCTCCAAAGATACTGTCCACAAAGAAGTCCTCTGCATTCTCTGGGAGCCGGAGTGAGGGATCTAGGGCCAATCAGCCAGTGAAATACCATCCCTCCCAGGCCCGGACCCGAAGGGGCCGGCTAAGAGAACTGCGTGTCAGGTGAGCTTACCAGGGGTTCCTTGCCTCAGGGACTGGGCCATTGTTCCCCCTTTTTGGTTAAAACACGGGGGTGATTCTTACTCTCTTATCTCAGTTAATTGGAGACCGCAATGCCTGTTCGCCATGACAGAATGTTCAGAATGTTTAGGAATCTGCGAATGTAGAAACCATCGAGTGTTTTCATTCATGGTCTCCACTTGTGCCCCACAATGAGTAAGCTGTAAAGAGTCTTCCAGAAAAAGCCTAAACGTGGCCCAAGAAAATGATCATTTTCTGCTACTCTTGATTAGGTCTTTGAAAGGAATCCTTTTGTTTATTCAGCAAAAAGTTACCAGGTGCCTGCCTGACCCAGTGTTGTGTTAGATGCTGAGCATATAAGGTGAATATGACATTCCTAGTGCAAGAGCTCACGGGAGTGTAAAATCAAGTAGGCTTGGCAGACAAGCCACAACAGTGAAGTGTGGTAAGTGCTGTGAGGAGGGCGGATGTGGTCCACAGGCCCATGGGGCGAGAAAAGCCACACCAGCCCAGCATTGCCAGTGGTGACTTCCTGGAGGAGGTGGAGTTTAGGTGAGTCCTGAAGGATAAGTAAGGTTAAGGCAGGTAAACGGCAGGAGGAAGGAGAGTGTTCCAGGCTGAACCTGGAGGTTAACTGGCCAAGACAAGCTCACCTTCCTGTGTGTTCCAGGTAGTATTCTGGGGATACTGTGAGCCACGGTCCCTGCTCTCAGGCTCAGAGTGCAGAGGGAATGACAGGCACCCTGCGAGCGGTTTCCTGGGATTCTGCATCATAACATTACTCTAGGGGCTGGAGCAGGGCTGAGAGTAGCAAGCTCCTTGCTCTGTTTGGTTGGGGAGAGCCCACATAGGAGTGAGCACTGAAGATGAACCTTGTTGGATAAGTGGGCATTTGCCAGGCCTCTGCCAGGTGTTTCAGGCAGGAAGAACGTGAGCAAAAGCACTAGCGTATACTTCCTGTTCCTCAGTTCTGAAGTCTTTATGGACAGAGTGTATTAATGGTGTTTTTAAAAAGTAATCTGCTCAATTTTAGCTTTTTAAATCTGTCCCATCTTGTGCTATTTTTTAAAATTTATATTTATTGCAGAATAGTTGGCTTTACAATGTTGCGTTGGTTTCTGCCGTATATCAACGTGAATCAGCCACAGGTGTCCGTATATCACCTCCCTCTTGAACTTCCCTACCACCTCCCACCCTATCCCATCCCACCCCTCTAGGTTGTCACAGAGCCCCAGGCCTAGCTCCCTACACTATACAGCCAATTCCCCCTTTTTCTGTGTGATACAGGCTTATCTACACTTCACCTTCGACTCACGCTAGCATCCCACCCCCTGAGACCATTAAGTTTCCAGAAAATTGATGATACAAACCAGATGGAGTTCTTAAATGTGTGTGTCCTTTCTCTCCTTTCAGATGCGTGGCCAGAAAGTACTTTCATTTGTGGATTCGAGTGACTTTTGGAAGAGTGTTTCCCTCTAAAGCCAGGTAGTGTTAGCTCAGAACACCAGACTTCCCCTGAGTTTCATCTTCGGTTTCTGTTTTGTACGAAGCCCGTGTGTAACCTTCATCGTGGCGTGTGTTGCGTTCCCCCTGTGCTCCTCCCCAGCCGCCGGGAGGGGAGGATGATATAATGGTAGCCCAACACTTACTAATCTGACAAAATGAATGCTAAAAAGGGATCACAAGTAAACTAGGACCGCCAAGACCCTCTTGGGGAAGTATCTGCCCAGGAGGAGCAAATGAGCTCTTTCAGGTCCCTGTTGAGACTAACAGATTGACTTGGTCTGGGGCAGAGCCTAGGGAAAAGTTGACGCTGGCGAGGGGTGTGAAAGATAGTCGAGTGGGAGTCCCACAGCTTCAGTTTGTCTAGGCTGCCGCCTACTGCTGTGGGTGTTGGTGAAGATCACTGTGGCTGCAGTGCCCAGAGTGGACCACACAGGGAAGACACTGGGGTCAGGACCCGGCAGGAGGGGCCACTGTAGGAAATGTTTCAGAGAACTGAGAACCGTTGAGAATGTTGTTATTCTGTCACTAAATCATGTTCAGCTCTGTTGACCTCATGGACTGCAGCGTACCAGGCTTCCCTGTCCCTCACTATCTCCCAGAGCCTGCTCAAGCTCATGCCTGTTGTGTCGGTGACGCGATGTGTATAAGAGACAGGGTCAGGGCATGCCTTCCCCTGGGCACTGTTCTGTGTTTTAAATTTTTCTTAATTTTAGAAAAGTCAAAGTATAGTTGATGTACAATGTTGTGTGTGTTTCAGGTGTACAGCAAAGTGATTAAGTTACACATATGTCTATGTTCTTTTTCAGATTGTTTTCCACTGGAGGTTGTTACAAGATACTGAATACAGTTCCCTGCGCTATACACTTGGTCCTTGTTTATTTTATAGTAGTGTGTATCTGTTGCTCCCAAACTCGCAATTTATCCATTTCACTTTGGGTAACACCAAGTTTTCTGTATTTGTGAATCAGCTCATTCATATCATATTTTAGGTTCCCCATGCGAGTGATATTGTACTATCATTTCTTTGTCCGACTCACTTCACTTAGTGTGGGAATCTCCAGGTTCATTCTGTTGCTGCAAATGGTATTATAATATTCCACTGTGTATATATGTACCACATCTTTGTCTGTTCATCTGTCGATGGACATTTAGCCTTCTTTCGTGTCTTGGCTATTGTCAATATTGCTGCTTTGAACATTGGGGTACATGTATCTTTTTGAATTAGAGTTTTTGTCTTTTCTCCTTGTCCCTTTTGAATGAACATTTTCAGGTTCTTTCTCCTCACTTGTATTTTTTGGTGTTTCTTGGGTAATCCTCCTCCTCCCATTGACATTTTTTAAAAAAAAGCGATTGTATTCCTGTGTTCGGAATTAAACCAGGCTCCTCGCCTGTTCCTCGTGATTGTTGGGTTTCTGGTATTGTTTTTGAAGTGCCTTCTGTTTTATATTTCTTTCCTTCTGCCTTTCCTTTGTTCCATAAGGGAACACATTTTCTACGTCTACCTACTGTGAGTGCCTGGCAGTGTGTTAGGGTCTGAGTGTATATTAGCAGATAAAAGTGGTTCCTGTCATCATGAGGCCTTGTGATGGGAAACAGGCATATAGGTACAGAGGCAAATCTATGGCTTCAGTTTGTGATCTCTTCCTTTCGGTGTTAGAAGAGCTTAGATTTCTGGGGCTCCTTCACTTACACCAGAGTTGGTATCGTTATGATCATTAAACTTACAGAGCTGCAAATAGTTCATCTGCTGCTTGACTCACTAGCTGGTGAGGGGGAGCCCAGAGTCTGATGAAAGGAGAGAGCAGTGGTCAGGGATGACTTCAGGCAGGGGCCTCCCAGTCTGATGACCTGTTTGATGACGTAACAGGACTTCAAAAGGGCACTGACCTAGCACTTTTTCCATCACTTTGCTGTTTCATAGACTCTTAACATTTTTAGAGCCTCTTTTATATTTATAGTAAAATGAGTGGGATGAAAGCCTCATTTTAAAATTTTTTGTTAATGTTTTATTTTGAAATAATTTCAAATTTAGAGAAACATGGCAAGATTAGGACAAAGAACTACATATCTTTCTTGTCGCAGATTTTCCTATTAACATTTTTACCACATTCATCTGCTTCTGTCTCCTCCCCCCATCTCTGCCGTCCGTCTGTCTCCTCTCAGTGTTTTCATGTCGTTTGTAGACACGTGCAGAGGGGCAGAGCATTTTAATCACCGATACACATGCTTCTGGCTGAACTCAAACATGGCCACGCCCTGCCTTCCTGTTTCAGCTCCTCCTGTAGGGGAGGACCCTTTTCCCAGTCTGTGTACTGCCGTCTTTTCGCAGTTTGTGCTTTCTGTTGACGGTTTTGCTGTTTGAAGTGGCCCCTAGTCACAGCGCTGAAGTTCTGTCTAGTGTTCCTTGGTGCAGGAGGACTGTGATGTACCTTATGAAGAAAATGTAGGGGACTTCTTTGGCGGTTCAGAGGTTAAGACTCCACACTCTCAGTGCTGGGGACGTGGGTTCGATCCCTGGTCGGGAAACTAAGATCCCGCATGCCTTGTTTCTTGTTCATGTGCTCAGTCATGCCGACTCTTCGTGACCCTGTGGCAGCAGCACACCGGGCTTCCCTGCCTTTCACCGTCTCCTTGAGCTCAAACTCATGTCCGTTGAATCGGTGATGCCATCCATCTTTGAGATGTGGCCTTGAGGTCAGGCCTTGAGACGAGGCCAAATATAAAAAAGAAAGTGTAGGCCTTCCCTGGTGGCCCGGTGGTTAAGAATCTGCCTGCCATTGCGGGGACCACGGATTCGATCCTGGTCTGGGAAGGTTCCACGTGTCACGGGGTGACTAAGCCCACGCGCCCCAGCTGCTGAGTCCGCGCTCTAGAGCCCGTGCTGCGTATCGAGAGACACCCCCGCTAGGAGAAGCCTGTGCGCTGCGGGCTGCGACTAGAGAACGCCCGTGCGCAGCAGCGAAGACCCAGCGCAGCCAGAAGTGACTTTTAAAAATGATGTTAGCTGCACTTTGTCCAGGCATGCGTTATAGGGCTGTCGACTGTGAGTTCAGTGTTAAAGACTCCCTATATGTGTTAAGTATGGGGTCTTTAAACACTGGCACACATAAAACAAGGCTGCGTACTGATTAGTTGATGATATGTTTTGGCATGCAGGATCTTAGTTCCCTTACCGGGGATCAAACCTACGCCCCTGCAGTGGAAACGTGGAGCCTTGACCACCAGACTGCCAGGGGAGTCCCGATGAGAATGCTTTTAAAGACCGGCGGGAAGCTAACTGTGTTCTCCTTTAGGGACAGTGGTTCAGTATATTCACTAGCTCAGCGCTTACGGTGGCTTTATAGAACTTCCCACAAATAATAAGAATCAAACTATGTTTCCTCCCTCCTCTGGGCCATTTGTGAGTAAGTTGAAGTCAGTTGTCCCCAAAATGATATTTATAGCAGAAAACAACAAAATGTAAGAAAAACTTCCCTTTTCATTTTGTCTTTTCAATATTTATTCATTTATTTGGCTGTGCTGGGTCTTAGCTGCAGCATGTGGAATCTAACTCCCTGACCAGGGTTTGAACCTGGGCCCCCTGCATTAGGAGCACAGAATCTTAGCCACTGGACCACCAGGGAAGTCCCTCATTTTGTCTTTTTAGTCCCCTTTAATTTGGAAATACTTCTCAATATTTCCTTATCTTCCATGACCTAACATTTTTGAAGAGTTTAGCTTACCTTTTATACATATATTGAATTTGTTCAGTGTTTCTTCATGATGGATTCAAGTTATGTATTTTTGGCAAGAATTTCACAGAAATGATGCTGTGTTCTCAGTACATCAGTATCAGGAGATTTGGTCCTATTACCATTGATGGTAACTTTTATCACTTGGTATAGATGATATCTGTCAGGTTTCTCCACTGTAAAGAAGTGAATAAGTGTTTCGTGGGGAGATATGTTGAAACTACATTAATAGCCTATTTCTCATCAGACTAGCACCCACTTGTTTTTACATTCACTGATGATTCTTAGCTGAGTCATTTATTCCCGTGATGGTTCCTAAAAGTTTATTAGTTGTATTCTACTGCAGAGTAGAGCGTCCCATTTCTCTTCATCTATTTATTGACTCATTTACTTCCTTCAGTATGGATTTGTGGATTCCTGTTTTATTCAGTGGGTTCTAGTCTGTTACTGCCAAAATTGTCCCAGATTTGACCAGTGGGAGCCCTTTTCAGCTGGTTCCTGCGTCCTCTCGACATTCTCCTGTCATTCTTTGAACATTTATTTACTTTCTGATCCAGTAAGATAGTCCAGTCTGTCTTGTATTTTTCTTGTCTCAGACCTGAAAGTCGGCCATATTTCCAAGCACTGCCCCTTCCTCTTAGTAGGCAGTGGCATTTTAGAAACAATACTTGAGCTCTACGTTTGCTCATTGCTGATGGGATGTTGTTGCCACTAGGTGTTTCCTGCAGGCAGATCTCTGACATGTGTTTTTTAAAATCATGAGTTCATACCAATAAGAAGATCTCTTAACGTTTCTAAAATGGGATCAAAAGTCACAAATTTAGTGTTTCGTCAAGGTGTGTCGTTTCACAGTGATGTAAAAGTCGCTTAACCTTGAAATCATTCCTAGTTGTTTCTACATGATGAAACCTGTTTCTAACTTGAAAATGATTCCCCTTAAATGACACGTTTAAAGAAGTATGTGTTAGGACTGAGGTCTCCAAGGTACCCTGCTGCTCTGTAGCTTCTGCTTAGAGCTGATCTAGCAGTGCCCGCCTCCAGATGGGGTGGGTATTTCTTTTTTTGTTTCTTTTAATCATCTATTTATTTATTGGCTGCACTGGGTCTTTGTTGATGCACACGAGCTTTTCTCTGGTTGCTGTGAGCACGGGCTATTCTGTGGTTGCCGTGCGAAGCCTTCTCGTTGCAGTGGCCTCTCTCGTCGTGAGGGGCGGGCTCTAGGGTGTCTGGGCTTCAGTAATTGTGGCTCCTGGGCTTCAGAGCACCACAGACTTAGTTGCTCTGCAGCATGTGAGGTCTTCCCGGGCCAGGGATCGAACCCACGTCTCCTGCGTTGGCAGGCGGATTCTTTACCCCTGAGGCACCAGGGAAGCCTGGGGGGTGGGTGTTTTTTCGTCAGAGATTGGGCAGTTTGTTGTCCTTGAAGTAGAGTTATTACCTTTCTGTCTAGATGAGCTTATCTTTTTAATTTCACTTGTATATTGAAAGATATTTGCATCACGTGCAGAGATAATTTGGTTCTCCCCTTTTCTCCTCAAATTTGAGGTCTTTTAGGAACAGTGCAGTAAAGAAGCCTTATTCTCCAAAGATACTGTCCACAAAGAAGTCCTCTGCATTCTCTGGGAGCCGGAGTGAGGGATCTAGGGCCAGTCAGCCAGTGAAATACCATCCCTCCCAGGCCCTGACCCGAAGGGGCCGGCTAAGAGAACTGCGTGTCAGGTGAGCTTGCCAGGGGTTCCTTGCCTCAGGGACTGGGCCATTGTTCCCCCTTTTTGGTTAAAACACGGGGGTGATTCTTACTCTCTTATCTCAGTTAATTGGAGACCGCAATGCCTGTTTGCCATGACAGAATGTTCAGAATGTTTAGGAATCTGCGAATGTAGAAACCATCGAGTGTTTTCATTCATGGTCTCCACTTGTGCCCCACAATGAGTAAGCTGTAAAGAGTCTTCCAGAAAAAGCCTAAACGTGGCCCAAGAAAATGATCATTTTCTGCTACTCTTGATTAGGTCTTTGAAAGGAATCCTTTTGTTTATTCAGCAAAAAGTTACCAGGTGCCTGCCTGACCCAGTGTTGTGTTAGATGCTGAGCATATAAGGTGAATATGACATTCCTAGTGCAAGAGCTCACGGGAGTGTAAAATCAAGTAGGCTTGGCAGACAAGCCACAACAGTGAAGTGTGGTAAGTGCTGTGAGGAGGGCGGATGTGGTCCACAGGCCCATGGGGCGAGAAAAGCCACACCAGCCCAGCATTGCCAGTGGTGACTTCCTGGAGGAGGTGGAGTTTAGGTGAGTCCTGAAGGATAAGTAAGGTTAAGGCAGGTAAACGGCAGGAGGAAGGAGAGTGTTCCAGGCTGAACCTGGAGGTTAACTGGCCAAGACAAGCTCACCTTCCTGTGTGTTCCAGGTAGTATTCTGGGGATACTGTGAGCCACGGTCCCTGCTCTCAGGCTCAGAGTGCAGAGGGAATGACAGGCACCCTGCGAGCGGTTTCCTGGGATTCTGCATCATAACATTACTCTAGGGGCTGGAGCAGGGCTGAGAGTAGCAAGCTCCTTGCTCTGTTTGGTTGGGGAGAGCCCACATAGGAGTGAGCACTGAAGATGAACCTTGTTGGGTAAGTGGGCATTTGCCAGGCCTCTGCCAGGTGTTTCAGGCAGGAAGAACGTGAGCAAAAGCACTAGTGTATACTTCCTGTTCCTCAGTTCTGAAGTCTTTATGGACAGAGTGTATTAATGGTGTTTTTAAAAAGTAATCTGCTCAATTTTAGCTTTTTAAATCTGTCCCATCTTGTGCTATTTTTTAAAATTTATATTTATTGCAGAATAGTTGGCTTTACAATGTTGCGTTGGTTTCTGCCGTATATCAACGTGAATCAGCCACAGGTGTCCGTATATCACCTCCCTCTTGAACTTCCCTACCACCTCCCACCCTATCCCATCCCACCCCTCTAGGTTGTCACAGAGCCCCAGGCCTAGCTCCCTACACTATACAGCCAATTCCCCCTTTTTCTGTGTGATACAGGCTTATCTACACTTCACCTTCGACTCACGCTAGCATCCCACCCCCTGAGACCATTAAGTTTCCAGAAAATTGATGATACAAACCAGATGGAGTTCTTAAATGTGTGTGTCCTTTCTCTCCTTTCAGATGCGTGGCCAGAAAGTACTTTCATTTGTGGATTCGAGTGACTTTTGGAAGAGTGTTTCCCTCTAAAGCCAGGTAGTGTTAGCTCAGAACACCAGACTTCCCCTGAGTTTCATCTTCGGTTTCTGTTTTGTACGAAGCCCGTGTGTAACCTTCATCGTGGCGTGTGTTGCGTTCCCCCTGTGCTCCTCCCCAGCCGCCGGGAGGGGAGGATGATATAATGGTAGCCCAACACTTACTAATCTGACAAAATGAATGCTAAAAAGGGATCACAAGTAAACTAGGACCGCCAAGACCCTCTTGGGGAAGTATCTGCCCAGGAGGAGCAAATGAGCTCTTTCAGGTCCCTGTTGAGACTAACAGATTGACTTGGTCTGGGGCAGAGCCTAGGGAAAAGTTGACGCTGGCGAGGGGTGTGAAAGATAGTCGAGTGGGAGTCCCACAGCTTCAGTTTGTCTAGGCTGCCGCCTACTGCTGTGGGTGTTGGTGAAGATCACTGTGGCTGCAGTGCCCAGAGTGGACCACACAGGGAAGACCCTGGGGTCAGGACCCGGCAGGAGGGGCCACTGTAGGAAATGTTTCAGGGAACTGAGAACCGTTGAGAATGTTGCTATTCTGTCACTAAATCATGTTCAGCTCTGTTGACCTCATGGACTGCAGCGCACCCGGCTCCCCTGTCCCTCGCTATCTCCCAGAGCTTGCTCAAGCTCATGCCTGTTGTGTCGGTGACGCCACCCTTTTCAGGGAACTGAGAACCGTTGAGAATGTTGCTATTCTGTCACTAAATCATGTTCAGCTCTGTTGACCTCATGGACTGCAGCGCACCCGGCTCCCCTGTCCCTCGCTATCTCCCAGAGCTTGCTCAAGCTCATGCCTGTTGTGTCGGTGACGCCAGCCTTGGCATCTTGTCCTCCGTCGCCCCTTTCTCCTCCCACCTTCGATCTTTCCCAGCATCAGGGTCTTTTCTAATGAGTTAGCTCTTTGCTTCAGGTGGCCAAAGTATTGGAGCTTCAGCTTCTGCATGACTCCTTCCTGTGAACATCCAGGGTTGATTTCCTTTAAGATTGACTGGTTTGATCTTGTTGTTCAAGGGACTCTCAAGAGTCTTCTCCATCATGTTTGGGAGTTCGTGTAAAAAAATAAATAAATACAAAAAAAAAAAAAAAAGAGTCTTCTCCAGCACCACAGTTCAAAAGCTTCTATTCTTTGGCACTCAGCCTTCTTTATGGTCTGATTCTCATGTCCATACATGACTAGTGGGAAAAGCGTAGCTTTGACAAGACAACTTTGACACTTTTTGGCAAACTGATGTCTCTGCTTTTTGATATGCTGTCTAGGTTTGTCATAGCTTTTTTCCCAAGGAGCAGGCGTCTTTTAATTTCATGGCTGCAGTCACCATCTGCAGTGATTTTGGAGCCCAAGAAAATGAAGTCTGCCACTGTTTCCATTTTTTCTCCATCTGTTTGCCTTGAAGTGATGGGACCAGATGCTATAATCTTTTTTTTTTTTTTTGAATGTTGAATTTTAAGTCAGCTTTTTCACTCTCCTCTTTTGCTTTCATCAGGAGGCTCTTTAGTTCCTCTTTGATTTCTGCCATTAGGGTGGGATCATCTGCATATCTGAGGTTCTTGATATTTCTCTCAGCCATCTTGATTTCAGCTTGTGATTCATCAGAGTACACCTATTTCACATGATGTATTCTGCATATAAATTAAATAAGCAGGATGACAGTATACAGCCTTATGCTCCTTTCCCAATTTTTTTTTTTAGATTAAGAAAATTTGTTTATTTTAATTGGAGGCTAATTGCTTTACAATATTGTGGTTTTTGCTGTACATTGACGTGAATCAGCCACGGGTGTACGTGTGTCTCCCGTCCTGGACCCACCTCGCTCCTCCTCCCGTCCCTCTGGGTTGTCCTAGCACACCAGCTTTGAGCACCCTGTCTCATGCATCGAACTTGGCCTGGCGCTCTGTTTCACATATGATAATATACGTGTTTCAGGGCTGTTCTCTCAAATCACCCCACCCTCGCCTTCTCCCACAGAGTCCAAAAGTCTGTTCTTTACATCTGTGTCTCTTTTGGTGTCTTGCATATAGGATTGTCGTTACCACCTTTCTAAATTCCATATATATATGTGTTAATATACTATATCTGTGTTTTTCTTTCTGACTTACTTCACTCTGTATAATAGGCTCCAATTTCATCCACCTCATTAGAACTGGCTCAAATGCATTCTTTTTTGTAGTTGAATAATATTCCATTGTGTATATGTACCACAGCTTTCTTACCCATTCGTCTGCCGATGGACATCTAGGTTGCTTCCATGTCCTGGCTATTATAAACAGTGCTGTGATGAACACTGGGGCACACATGTCTCTTTCAGTTCTGGTTTCCTTGGGCTGTATGCCCAGCAGTGGGATTGCTGGGTTGTATGGCAGTTCTGTTTCCAGTTTTTTAAGGAATCTCTACACTGTTCTCCATAGTGGCTGTACTAGTTTGCATTCCCACCGACAGTGTAAGAAGGTTCCTTTTTCTCCACACCCTCTCCAGAATTTATTGTTTGTAGACTTTTTGATGGCAGCCATTCTGACCGGCGTGAGATGGTACCTCACTGTGGTTTTGATTTGCATTTGATAAGCAGTCAGTTGTTCCATGTAGGGTTCTAAATGTTACTTCTTGACCCACATGCAGGTTTCTCAGGAGGGAGGTAAGGTGGTCTGATATTCCCATCTCTTTAAGAATCTTTAACAGTTTGTTGTGATCCACACAGTCAAAGGCTTTAGCATGGGCAGTGAAGTAGGTGTTTTTCTGGTATTCCCTCGCCTTTTCAGTGACCTATCAGATGTTGGCAATTTGATCTCTGATTCCTCTGCCTTTCTAAATCCAGCTTGTACATCTAGAAGTTCTTGGTTCACTGTTGAAGTAAACTGTTGTTTACTTCAGTGAAATGAAGTGTACTGTTGAAACCTAGCTTGAAGGATTTTGAGCATTACCTTGCTAGCGTGTGAAATTAGTGCAATTGTATAGTAGTTTGAACATTGTTTGGCATTTGGGATTGGAATAAAAACTGACCTTTTCCAGTCCTGTGGCCATTGCTGAGTTTTCCAAATTTGCTGGCATATTGAGTGCAGCACTTGGTAACAGCATCATCTTTTAAGATTTGAAATAGCTTAACTGGAATTCCATCACCTCCACTAGCTTTGTTCATAGTAATGCTTCCTAAGACCCACTTGACTTCACATTCCAGGGTGTCTGGCTCAAGGTGAGTGACCACACCATTCGGGTTATCCAGGTCATTAAGACCTTTTTTGTATAGTTCTTATGTGTGTTCCTGCCGCCTCTTCTTAATATTTTCTGTTTCTGTTCTGAGTCTGAAGTCTGAAGTCGCTCAGTCGTGTCCGACTCTTTGCGACCCCATGGGCTGTAGCCTATCAGGCTCCTCCGTCCATGGGATTTTCCAGGCAAGAGTGCTGGAGTGGATTGCCATTTCCTTCTCCAGGGGATCTTCCCGACCCAGGCATCGAACCCAGGTCTCCCGCATCGCAGGCAGACGCTTTACCGTCTGAGCCACCAGGGAAGCACAATGATATTTCTGTCCTTTATCAGCCCATCTTTGCATGAAATGTTTCCTTGGTATCTCTAGTTTTCTTGAAGACGTCTCTAGTCATTCCCATTCTATGCTGTGTTTTTAAAAGCTGGAATGTTAACGGCTTCTCACCCCTTCCCCCTCTCCTTGCTGTGCCTTCTCCTTTTTCTGACAGGGTAGCTTTCCTGACCTGGATAAATGTTTCCTTGGTATCTCTAGTTTTCTTGAAGACGTCTCTAGTCATTCCCATTCTATGCTGTGTTTTTAAAAGCTGGAATGTTAACGGCTTCTCACCCCTTCCCCCTCTCCTTGCTGTGCCTTCTCCTTTTTCTGACAGAGTAGCTTTCCTGACCTGGAAAATCAAGGTCTCTTGATTCAGAGTCTCTCGAACAAATTCAGCTTTTGTCCGTGTTCTCTGAAATCGTTCTCCCTGTGTACCTGGTGGGAGGGCCTTGCTTGTCTTCTCCCTGGGTCTTCACGGGGGAGCTCCCGGGGCGGCACCAGCTCCTCCCAGCCTGGGGAGGAGGCATAGCCCAGTTCTGCCGCTCCTCCCCTTGGACCTTGCCCTGCCCTGTTCTGCCTGGGGAGCTCTTCAGCCTTCAAGGAAATTTTCTTGTGTGTGTCTTTCTTTATTGCTGCCACTGGGAGAACGAATCAGGCTTACACAGGAAGTCTTTTGTTTTTCTTTTTTTGACTCAGTTGAATATTTTCTTTATCTTCCCTGTGTTAGCTTGGGAGTTATAGACTCTTTCATTCTTCTTTTACTGACTACCCTAGCAAATGTGTTTAACTTTTCCGGGTCTAATGCTAATTGGTTTCTTTACCCTCTCCCCACACAAGGCAGGCTCCTTTGGTCACTTTAATTCTGCCTGTCGCTGTCCCCATTTACGTGCCCTACTGTAAGGGATTTTAATTCCGTTTACATGATAAAATCTTCAGGACTATATTTGTTTCTTTTGGGTGCATCATGCAACATGTGGGATTTTAGTTCCCCCAACCAGGGATCAAAAAGTAGGTCTGCTTGTGAGGAATCCTCTCAGCTGTTGTCTAAAAGTGTTTTCACTTTGCTTTCATTTTTGAAAGATATCTCACTGGTTACGGGAAGTCTGCGTTACCAGTTTGCTCCCCAGTCCTTTGAAGACACGCCGTCGTCTCCTGACTTGGTCTGCATGCCACTGACCTTTTGAAGATTCAGTGTTTGTCTGTCTTCGTGAAGATTTAGTACAATATACCTGGGTGTGGATTGATTTATTTATTTTTAAGTCTTTTAGCTCATTTTGAGATAGGGTATAGGGCTGGTTGGTGGTTTTCTTGTGTGTCTCTCCCCCCCTGTTCTGTGGCATGTCTTTCTGGAATCATTTTCTTGTCCATTGTTGCTGTTCAGTAGCTCTGCCATGTCAGACTCTGTGACACCATGACCCACATAACTCCAGGCTTCCCTGCCCATCACCATCTCCTGGAGCTTGCTCAAACTCACGTCCATTGAGTCGGTGATACCATCCAACTGTCTCACACTCAACGTCCATTGAGTCGGTGATACCGTCCAACCGTCTCACGCTCTGTCGTCCCCTTGTCCTCCCGCCTGCAGTCTTTCCCAGCGTCAGGGTCTAGTGAGTCATCCCTTCGCATCAGGGGCCAAGGCTTTGAGCTTCCGCTTCAGTATCAGTCCTTCCAATGAACATTCAGGGCTGATTTCCTTTAGGGTTGACTGGTTTCATCTCCTTTCTTTCCACAGGACTGTCAAGAACCTTTTGTCCGTAGGCCTCCGACTCTCCTTTTCTCCTACAGTAACTTTGTATAGAATTGGACCTCAGTTACTTTTCTGTTGCTCTGTTTTATGTGAAATTAATTTTTCTGGACTTTTAAGGTGACGAGAGCTTTAGTTAAGCTTCCTAATATCACAGAGCTCCCTCTCCTGTCCCTTTCGTGGTGTCCACGGGTGTGGAGGCTTGCTCCTCTTAACCACGCCTGGTCTGATCCTCGGTTTCCTTGCCTCCTTGTCCCTTTCCTGCTCAGTGTCTATTCTGCTCCCAGCAGTTCCTCCTCAGCATGAATCCCTGTCTGATTTTGAGGTCATCTTGGTTTTGGGACTGTAGGATCTGAGGTCAGCACCTTCAGCTCTCACGTGAGCCCTGATTTTGGAGAGCACAAAACTCCTCGCCTGTTTCAGCTGCTGGCCTCAAGTTGGGCCTCCGCACTTTGCAGTGACCACTCACCGGCTGATTTAGGTTCTCCTCTCCTCAGGCTCCTCAGATACGACCTTCATTGCTCCTTTTGATGCCGAAAGCTCAGCTTCTCTGATGCTGGATCAAATCTTGGACACAGAATTCCGGGTGAAGCCGAAAAGGACAGCTGTATTGCTTTGCCAGGCAGAGGGGGACACGGTGGGCTAATCCGCAAACCCAAGTGTCCTAACTTGGGGAAGACAGTGACAGGCTTTATAATAATTGTTCAAGGAGGGCGTGATCAGCTCGTGGACACCCTTCTGATGGGCGGGTGGTGCGGCAAGTAGGGGTCCACGTCATCACCCTTCAGGTCCAGCTGGTCTGGTCTGCATGCTGTGTATCAGTCATTAACTTCTCCCGCCTGAAGGGGGTTTTAATATCCACAGAGCGGCTCAGAGATGCTGTCATGTGGGTCCTTTGATGGGGAAACAGGACCCTGCCCCAAGGCTGCTCTCGACTGTTCTTTTCTCCTTGGTCTCCCATCCTCTCCCTTCCCTAATTAACGGCTGCCTGAAGCTGCCCATTGGAACCCAGGGAAGGTCATGGAGGCTGAGTGAAGGCTGTTTCCTGTAATCAAAGAAGTGAAGGACACAAAGGCCTTGTGCCCAGGAGCCCCACTTTCTTCTCTGTGAATGGGCGTCCTCTGACTGGGGTGACTTGTCCTCACCTGCTTGCATTTTGGGTTTTTAGGGTTACCTTGGCACCTGGTTTTGTTGTAGTTGATACATGAGTTTTGGGATTTTCTGCATGATTTCTCTGTGTGTTTTCTAAGGATTCAGAGATTGAAAAACTACGTGGCTGCCTTCACTCTCTTCCGCAAATCCTTTTCCTGCTTAATTTTTTTATAACTTAAATTTGACTCATTTAACTGGAAACCTCTTCAAATAACACCTATTTATATACTGAGTATTGGGAGATGCTAATTGTGTTAGAAATGCATTTGACTCCAAGTTAGAGAAAGTCAGAGGGTGGCTTATGCAAATCAGGATTTGGTTTTTCTCACAGCCTGGTTGGAAAAGATGCTGATGCTGAGAAAGATTGAAGGCTAAGGGAGAAGGGGTGCAGAGGATGAGAGGGCTTGAAGGCGTCACCGACTCAACGGTCATGAATTTAAGCAAACTTCAGGAGACGGTGAAGGACAAGGAGTCCTGGTGTACTGCAGTCCATGGGGTTGCGTAGAGCTGGACATGACTTATGTGACTGAACAATAGCCGTTTGGGGATGTCATCAGAGACTCAGACTTCCAGATACTTTGGAGTTCACCATCCTGAGCGTATTCGCCCTTTATCCTCAGAGGTGACATTGCGTAGTTGCCAGGTGACTGTTCTGGCTTTGCACTGAGAGGGCAAGGACGGGTCGTATCCGCTAGACCTGTCTCTCTATCAGGAAGGCAAAACTTGCTAAACCCCAGCTGCATTCTGCTTTTGTCTCATTGGCTAGAGCTCTGTCCCGGGACTTTCTAGTTACAGAAGAGGCTGGAACAAAACCCTTCCCAGCCTTTCTAGTGGATGCTAGTGAGGAAGCAGAGGCTGGGCAGGGGGTGTTGGGTATCTGCGACCCACGTCTGCCGCTCTGCGTCAGAGCATTCATGTTGTGCCCTTGTTCCTTTCTTTGCACTTGAGTGGTGGCAGGGATCGAGGAAAGAATACCGGGCTGGGCTTTAGGAGACCTGAGTTTGGATTCTTAACCAGACCCCAGATAATCACTTGATCTGGGATTAACTTATGACTCTGGGCCTCTGTTTCTCACATTGTAAAATTGAGAAAGTTTGTTCTCTAAGCATCTACCAGAATTATAATTCTGATACTGTGTTTTCATTGACTTTGAAATTTGTGATGGAGTGGGTATTTTCAACTTGCAATCTCTTTTTAAATCAAGTGGGTTATAACTTTGGGCAAGGTCGGGCATGTTGATCTCCCCCCCCTACCCTTTTTTTTGGTCTTTTCCTTTATTGAATTATTGATTTCTCACTTTCAGGAGCATTAGAAGAGAATGATATCACACCAGAAGTTTGAGAATAATGCCTTTATGTGCTTGGAGAATGTTTTGACTTCTATAAACCATAGTTGTTTTATGTTTTACTATTAATATATGGAACCAGAATAACCACTGAATTAGTAAGAGCAAAAATAATATAGTATGGATCCTTAGGTACGGCCGCCTTAGGTAGGAAGTACTCACTTCTCTTTCTGAAGAGAAGATCTGAACAAAGTTACTCAGCTAATTTGGGAAGTAGGTAAAAACATCACTTCCATTTAGAGCAGTTTATCAACATTTATTCCTCATTCTTAACCGAGGCCTTGCTTCCTATTTTCTTGAGAAAATAGAAGTAACAGAGGAGACCACTGCATCTCCCCACGGCCGGCATCTGCTGCCACGTGGCTTGCTTTCCCTACCGTGAGGCAGATGAACTGTCCACGTTCTCAACTCTGGCAAGATCTGATGCTGCATTTCCCGGTGCCTATGCCAGGCCATCACACTAGCAGTCCCCCCGCCCCCGCTTTTCTGCGTTAATTTTTCCCTCTTTACTGGATCATTTGCACCAGCGTATAATGCTTTTGTTTTCCTGTCCTGAAAAAAGAACTCTCTTTGACGCTGCTTCCTCCTGCAGCTGGTTCTCCATCTCTTTGCCGTCCTTCAGCTCACGTCTCCTGAACATCCGCAGGCTCTAAGCACCTCTTTTATAGACTCAGGTTTGCCTCATGAGGCTTTCATTTCCCACCTTGCCACCAAAACTGTTTTTGCTTCTGTGAGGTCACTTTGTTGTTCAGTCGCTAAGTTGTGTCTGACTCTTTGCGACCCCATGGACTGCAGCGCGCCAGGCTCCCCTGTCCTCCCGGAGTCTGCTCACGCTCATGTCCATTGAGCTGGTGGTGCTCTCTAACCATCTCCTCCTCTGCTGGCTCCTCCTCCTGCCCTCAGTCTTTCTCTGCATCAGGGTCTTTACCAGTGAGCTGGCTCTTTGCGTCAGGTGGCCAGAGTATTGGAGCTTCAGCATCTGTCCTTCCGATGAATATTCAAGGTTGATTTCCTTTAGGATTGACTGGTTTGGTCTCCTTACAGTCCAAGGGACTCTCCAGAGTCTTCTCCAGCACCACAGTTAGAAAGCATTAATTCTTTGGCATTCAGCCTCCTTTATGATCCAACTCACATCTGTACCTGATGACTGGAAAAACTGTAGCTTTCACTATGTGGGCTTTTGTCGGCAAAGTGACATCTCTGCTTTTTAATACTCTATGTTTGTTATAGCTTTTCTCCCAGGAAGCAAGTGTCTTTTAATTTCACGGCTGCAGTCACCATCCACGGTGATTTTTTTAGCCCAAGAAAATAAAATCCGCCCTGCTTCCACTTTCTCTCCATCTATTTACTATGAAGACATGGGACTTGATGCCACTATCTTAGTTTTTTGAATGTTGAGCTTTAAGCCAGCTTTTTCACTCTCCTCTTTCACCTTCATCAAAAGGCTCCTTAGTTCCTCTTTGCTTTCTGCCATAAGGATGGTGTCATCTGCATATCTGAGGTTATTAATATTTCTCCTGGCAATCTTGATTNTTTTTGAATGTTGAGCTTTAAGCCAGCTTTTTCACTCTCCTCTTTCACCTTCATCAAAAGGCTCCTTAGTTCCTCTTTGCTTTCTGCCATAAGGATGGTGTCATCTGCATATCTGAGGTTATTAATATTTCTCCTGGCAATCTTGATTCCAGCTTGTGCTTCATCTAGTCTAGCGTTTTGCATGATGTCCTCTGCATACAAGTTAAATAAGCAAAGTGACGATATTCAGCCCTGTTGTACTCCTTTCCCAGTTTTGAACCAGTCATTTTTTCCACGTCTGGCTCTGCCTGTTGCTTCTTGACCCACATACATGTTTCTCAGGAGGCAGGTAAGGTGTTCTGGTATCCCATGTCTTTAAGGCTTTTCCATAGTTTACTATGATCCACATAGTGATAGGCTTTAGTGTAGGCAGTAAAGTGGAAATACATGTTTTTCTGGAACTCTCTTGCTTTCTCCATGATCCAGTGAATGTTGGGAATTTGATCTCTGGTTCTTCTGCTTCTTCAAAGCCCATCTGTACATTTGGAAGTTCTTGATTTGCACATTGTTGAAACATAGCTTGAAGGGTTTTGAGTGTAAACTTACTAGCATGTGAAATGAGCATAATTTCACAGTAGCTGGAACATTCATTGGCCTTGCCCTTCTTTGGAATTGGAATGAAAACTGACCTTTTTGAGTCCTGTGGCCACTGCTGAGTTTTCCAAATTTGCNAGGGTTTTGAGTGTAAACTTACTAGCATGTGAAATGAGCATAATTTCACAGTAGCTGGAACATTCATTGGCCTTGCCCTTCTTTGGAATTGGAATGAAAACTGACCTTTTTGAGTCCTGTGGCCACTGCTGAGTTTTCCAAATTTGCTGACATTTTGAGTGCAGATTTTTAACAGCGTCATCTTTTAGGATTTGAAATAGTTCAGCTGGAATTTCATCACCTCTACTAGCTTTGTTTGTAGTAATGCTTCCTAAGGCCCACTTGACACTCCAGGATGTCTGGCTCTAGGTGAGTGACCACACCATTGTGTTTATCTGGGTCATTAAGACCTTTTTTGTACAGTCCTTTGTGTATTCTTGCCACCTCTTCTTAACCTCTTCTGCTTCTGTTAGATCCTTACTGATTATGTCCTTTATCATGCCCATCCTTGCAGGAAATGTTCCCTTGATATCTCCAGTTTCTGTGAGGCGATCTCTAGTCTTTCGCATTCTGTTATTTTCCTCTATTTCTTTGCCTTGTTCACGTAAGAAGAATTCACCACTGATTTTAGTAACTTCACTACTTTTGCTAAAGTCAGTTGTGAGTTTCCTCTCGTTTGACTCACCCGGGAGCATTGGCCAGCCCACCATTCTCTTCTCTAAGAAGCCCTTTCTTCCCCCAGCTCCCAGCTGGCCTCTCGCTCCTCCGCCTCTGCTCCTCCCACTCTCTTCTGTTGGTCCCTCCTCACCCAAGTCCCCCACCCCAAGTCCTTGCACTGCCTCTCTCTCTGCGTCCCGCTCATGGCAGCCTCATCAAATCCCAGACGATCCCCAGAGGTACACACTCGCCCAGACCTCTCCCTGGAACTCTGGACTGCTGCCCGCATGACACTGCTGCCTGCCCCAGCTAGACGTCACGGCTCAGCGTGTCCATAGCCAAAGTCTGGATGTTCCTCACAGACCTCCCTGCTGAGTCTTCCCCTCTCCAGTAAAGGAAACGCCCATCCTTCCAGAGACAAGGGTCAGAAACCTGGGAGTCCTCCTTACTAGCTGTTACTCCCTCACACCCCCACTGCGGTACCAACTGCCAAAATTACGTTGATTCAGCCTTCAGAGGCAGACTCAGCTCTTTTCAGCACCTCTACTTGCCACTGTGGTGGTTCAGGGCATCATCGTGTCTCCCTTGAAGGACTCCAGGAGCCACGTCCCTGGTCTCCAGCTTCCGGCCTCGTCTTTAGTCTCTTTACGCAGGCCAAGGGCTGTTTCCCATCTTGCTGATGATAAAATCCAGAGTCCTTACTGTGACTTTTTTTTGTTTTAACTAATAGGCCAGTCACCTTTGTTTTAACTATTTGTGGATCTTTTCTTTTTTTTATTTCTGCCGTCATAGTTTTAATTTCCAAGAGTTCTTTTTTTTGTTGTTGTTCTATGAATGTTCCTTTGAAAAGAAAAAGACTTCCTTGGCGGTCCCTTGGTTAAGACCTTCACCCTCCAATGTAGGGAATGTGGGTTTGATCCCTGGTCAGAGAGCTAGGATTCCACATGCCTCGCAGCCAAAAACCCAAAACATGAAATAGAAGCAATATGGTAACAAATTCAATAAAGACTTCAAAAAGTAATAATAATGGCATCCTCGAGGCTCATAACTTTTTGAGGTTAATATCGTGATTCGTTTCTAAGACTTTTGCTCTCTTCTACGCTGCTGTTTTGTGTGTGTCTTTGTTCACTGTCGCATGTCAGAGCCTTTCCTCAAACATCAAGAGATCTTTTTATTGTCAGCCCACGTTTAAGAGTTAGGCACTAAAACTCCAATTTAGCAGATAGATACTTATATTATATGCATAGAGACTTGTAAATTGAGGGTTTCCCTTTAGGCTTTTGACAGTTTTCACTGGGAGACCTCCATCTTTCAGTATCGGAAGGCTTTTTCCCTTAGGCTGATCAGCTTTCTCCAGAGGAGAGAATCCGCCAGACTCCTTCAGGGTTGAGGTGGAGTGGAGTGGAATGGAGGCAGAGGTTACAGACCTGGCGGAGGAGGGGGAGTGTGGGTCTCACTGTTCGGTATGTAGACTCTCGGTTTAGGACCATCCCTTGGGCTCTGCCTGGTGTTGGAGGGTGCAATGCCACTCAGGTTCATTCTCTCCAGAAAACCCTGAGTCTCTGCCCATGTGAATAATGGGGTCCAGGCGCCTAACCTCCTCTTCCAGGCCTGCAAAAGAATCCTGTGTTTTCTTCCCAACCCAGGACCCTGCACTTCCTGATGCCGCTCATTCTCACCCCTTTCCTGGGTCTGTGCCACCGTGCCCTTGCCTCTTGCCCCCCAGAAACTGAGCTCTCTCTCTCTCACCTGTCGATTCAGTTGCCACCCTCCTGCCTGCTTCCCGTTGTCTAAGATTTGTTGGCGTCTCTTGTTCAACATCATTGTCTCTTTTCTCTTTCTTTGTGGGCTTACACCTTTTTAAAGTATTCGCTGTTATTTTAGTGAGGTTTTAGGAAAGAAAGGAAATAGATGGAGAGTCGATGGAAGAAGGAAGTACTTGTGCAAAGGGGTGTGGTTCTTTTCCATTGAAAGTTATGGACAAAGCTGTTCAAAATTTTTTCAAACAAAAGAAGTCTGTAATACGGGAAACATCGATCTCTTGTAATGCCTCCCTGAGAGAGAACCGCTAGTAACAGTTTGGTATTCTGGAGGTCTTTTCAGGATTTTAATATATACAATAATTTCTGTCTATACACATACATACATGCATATGGACATGTTTTTGTGTATACGTACATTTTATACATATTTATTTGGTATGTATTCTAACATGGGTACTGGAAGTACAAAAATTACTAATAACTTTTTTTTTCAAGTTACACATATCATTTTACCTGCCACGAGGTGGTGGCTGTTCAGTCGCTCGGTCGTGTCCAGCTCTTTGAGACCCTGTGGAGTGCAGCCTGCCAGGCCAGGCTTCCCTGTCCTTCGGCATCTCCCAGGTTTGCTCAGACTCATTGAGTTGACGATGCCATCCAACCTTCTCATCCTTTGTTGCCCCCTTCTCCTCCTAGACTCAAGCTTTGTTTTTCATCCAGCAGGTTTTCTGGAGTACCTTCCATTTCAGTATCTTTAGTTCTAGTCATAAAAAAATGACTATGCATCGTTGATTGAATTTGACTTTGATTAGAATTTAAGCTGTTCTCTTTTGATAGGTATTTGTGGTGATTTTCTCTTATTTATTATTATGAAAATAGAGAGGTGAATTTATTTTCATTTTTTTCCATTCTTTTTCAAATTTTTTTCATTTATGTTGCAGAATATTGAGCAGAGTTCCCTGTGCTGTACAATAGGTTATTGCTGATTGCCTGTTTTAAGTATAGCAGTGTGTACATGTCCACCCCAAACTCCCAGTCTATCCCTCCACCCACCCCCCTCCNGAATTTCTTTATTTTCATTTTTTTCCATTCTTTTTCAAATTTTTTTCATTTATGTTGCAGAATATTGAGCAGAGTTCCCTGTGCTGTACAATAGGTTATTGCTGATTGCCTGTTTTAAGTATAGCAGTGTGTACATGTCCACCCCAAACTCCCAGTCTATCCCTCCACCCACCCCCCTCCCTCCTGGTGACCCAAAGTTCATTCTCTAAGTTTGTGAGTCTTATTTCTGTTTTGTAGATAAATTCATTTGTATCATTTTTCAAAAGATTTTGCATGTAGGTGATATCATAGGACATTTGTCTCTCTCTGTCTCTTCACTTGGTGTGATATCTCCAGGTCCACCGATGCTGCTGCAGGTGGCATTATGTCTTTTCTTTATGGGCAAATAGCATTCCATTGTGTGTATATCCCACATCTTTATCAGTTTATCTGTTGATGGACATTTAGGTTGCTTCCATGTTCTGGCTATTCTTAATAGTGCTGCAGCCAACATTGGGAGTTTAATTTCTCTGAGTATATTTTTGCCAGCCAGTTTTTTAAAAACCTATAACTGAGTGAGGTACCCTGCAGAACCAGGGAAAGATTTGGAGTGACTGACAGGGCAGTTCCCGAGTAACCAGTCTTCTTGGCTGTGCTTGTTAACGTCAGTACACTCACTGCTCCACTGTTTTCTCAGTAGGTTTTTCCCTTCTTACTTTATCTTGCTTCTGTTTTGCTCTTGTTATAAATCCCCTGGCCAGATTTCAGTTAAACTAATGCACTGTGTTCTGTTAAGTCCTAGGAATGCCATTATGCATTTGCTTATTTTACAACTTTTAATCTCCTGGGTATGTAAATGAAAAGTGAAGCTGCTGTCTTTTACTAATCAAATATTTTTCAGTCCTGTGAACGAAAAAAAATTGAGAATGTTAATTCTCAACTCACGGTATTTGAAAAGTCAGATTTTTTTAACTTTTACCTCTTTAATTGCTAAGAACTAGAGGATAAAATTTTTTAGCTTTATTTCTAGTTTAAGTAGATCTAAGATTCTGACATCAGAGTACATCATGAGAAACGCTGGACTGGAAGAAACACAAGCTGGAATCAAGATTGCTGGGAGAAATATCAATAACCTCAGATATGCTGATGACACCACCCTTATGGCAGAAAGTGAGGAGGAGCTAAAAAGCCTCTTGATGAAAGTGAAGGTGGAGAGCGAAAAAGTTGGCTTAAA
>SJYX01020625.1:227125-286392 GCA_006410675.1 Oreotragus oreotragus | reverse complement strand
CCCTGGGATTTCTTTGGAAGGAATGATGCTAAAGCTGAAACTCCAGTACTTTGGCCACCTCATGCGAAGAGTTGACTCATTGGAAAAGACTCTGATGCTGGGAGGGATTGGGGGCAGGAGGAGAAGGGGACGACCGAGGATGAGATGGCTGGATGGCATCACGGACTCGATGGACGTGAGTCTGAGTGAACTCCGGGAGATGGTGATGGACAGGGAGGCCTGGCGTGCTGCGATTCATGGGGTCACAGAGAGTCGGACACGACTGAGCGACTGAACTGAACTGAAGATTCTGACCTGAAAAAGTTAAATATGTGTATTTTAAATCTATATTTTGGTGTTATCAAATAATGAGCCAGTTTTCTATGAGAAAGCAATGACCACAGGAAACAGTAATTTGGGAATAGATATCAGCTCCAACATCATCAGGTGTGTCTCTCTAATTTTTTATTTTTCACTGCCGTAGGCTTTACTATGAACAAAAGATTCTACGAAAGGTCTTTGAAGAGTGGAAAGAAGAGTGGTGGGTTTCCCATCGAGAGTGGAAACTCCGTGTTCGAGCTGACTGTCACTACAGGTCAGATTTCATGTTCCATTACTATAATTTTACTGGTGAAGTGAAAGTCACTCAGTCTTGTCCAGCTCTTTGGAGACCCCATGGACTATACAGTCTGTGGAATTCTCGAGGCCAGAATACTGGAGTGGGTAGCCTTTCCCTTTTCCAGGGGATCTTCCCAACCCAGGGATCGAACCCAGGTCTCCCGCATTGCAGGCGGATTCTTTATCAGCTGAGCCACCAGGGAATTTTACTGGTACACATTATCAAATAATTACTTGTTGGCATGATCCTAGATCAAAGGAAGATAAGTCTTTTTTTCTAGTTTTATTGAGCTATAATTGATATATATAATTATTAATTACTATATATATACATATTTATTAATTACTGTATATATATACACATATATATTACTGTATGAGTTTTAGGTGTACAGAATAGATTTGACTTACATATTGTGAAATGATTGCCACAATAAATTTAGTTAACATTCATCATCTCATATAACTGCGATAAAAAACAATGAGGAAAAAATTCTCTCCTTGTAATGAGAACTTTCAGGATTTATTCTCTTACCAATTATCATATATTCTCTTAACCACTGTCATGTATATCATACCGTAGTGGTAAGTGTAGTCATCATATTGTACCTGTATCCCCAGAACTTATTAGTGTTATACCTGGAAGTGTGTACCTTCTGACCACTCCCCTAACCCCCATGCCTCTGGTAAGCCACAAATCTGATCTTTTTCTCAGTTGTTTTTTTTTAAAGAGTTCACATGGGAGATCAATGTTTGTCTTTCTGTGACATACTTCTTTTTTTTTTTTTTTTTTTATGCAATCAGCAAGAGGATTTATTAAACCGGCGCGCCGGGGTTCGATCTTCCTCGAAAAGAACGAACCTGTGACATACTTCTTTTAGCTGAATGCCTTCAAATTCCATCCATGTTGTCAACGACAGGATTTCCTTTTATATATATATATATATATTAGTTTTTGTGGCATTTCCTCATTTTTAAGTGGCTGAATAGATTCCACTTTATGTGTCTGGGCTGGCCAGAACGTCGGTCGCTTTCTCCGTGACGAGCTTGCTGGCCACTCACCCGTCTGTGGGCTCTTCCTTTGTTGCCCTGTCTTGGCTTCGGTAAATGATGCTGCTGTGAACATGGTCGCGCAGATACATTTTCAAGTTAGTGTTTTTGTTTCCTTTGGATATATTCCCAGAAGTGGGATTGCTAGATTGTCTGGTAGTTCTATCTTTAATTTTTGGAAGATCCTGCATACTGTTTTCCTTAGTGGCTATTAGCAATTTACAAATCGTACCAGCAGACCGCAGGGTTCCCTTTTCTCTGTATCTTCATAAGCATTTATCTTTTTTTTTCTAAATCTCTTATTTTAGGGAGACCCAATTTCCTACTTTTTTTTAAATTGAGGTAAAATTGGTTTATAGCATTATATAAACTTTGGATGCACAGCATTATTACTCTATCTTGTCCTTTCGGTGATGGCCTAGAGGTGTGAGCTGATATCTCATTGTGGTTCTGATTTGTATTTTCCTGACGACTAGTTATCTGTAAGTATCTTTTCATGTACCTGTTGGCTGTTTGTGTATCTCCTTTGAGAAAATGTCTGTTTAGGTCATTTGCCCACTTTTATTTATGTTTGTTGAGAATTAGAATATTAAACACATGCAGTGCATTAATGCTCATTTAGAAAAAGAATGGTTAAAGGAAGTTGTATAATTTTTAGATTGGATAAAGATGGAGACAGTGCGTATTCTGGAACAGTATTTGCTTCCATTTAATACATAGTTATTTTTCCTGCCACAGGACTTTTGAGCGCCCAGAGGCTTAGTTGTTGTTACCTATTAAGAAAACGAGCCTCGCTTTTCGGTCTTTTATCTTTACCCTTGACCACGTCCACTCACCCGTCTGTGGGCTCTTCCTTTGTTGCCCTGTCTTGGCTTCGGTAAATGATGCTGCTGTGAACATGGTCGCGCAGATACATTTTCAAGTTAGTGTTTTTGTTTCCTTTGGATATATTCCCAGAAGTGGGATTGCTAGATTGTCTGGTAGTTCTATCTTTAATTTTTGGAAGATCCTGCATACTGTTTTCCTTAGTGGCTATTAGCAATTTACAAATCGTACCAGCAGACCGCAGGGTTCCCTTTTCTCTGTATCTTCATAAGCATTTATCTTTTTTTTTCTAAATCTCTTATTTTAGGGAGACCCAATTTCCTACTTTTTTTTAAATTGAGGTAAAATCGGTTTATAGCATTATATAAACTTCGGATGCACAGCATTATTACTCTATCTTGTCCTTTCGGTGATGGCCTAGAGGTGTGAGGTGATATCTCATTGTGGTTCTGATTTGTATTTTCCTGACGACTAGTTATCTGTAAGTATCTTTTCATGTACCTGTTGGCTGTTTGTGTATCTCCTTTGAGAAAATGTCTGTTTAGGTCATTTGCCCACTTTTATTTATGTTTGTTGAGAATTAGAATATTAAACACATGCAGTGCATTAATGCTCATTTAGAAAAAGAATGGTTAAAGGAAGTTGTATAATTTTTAGATTGGATAAAGATGGAGACAGTGGGTATTCTGGAACAGTATTTACTTCCATTTAATACATAGTTATTTTTCCTACCACAGGACTTTTGAGCACCCCAAAGGCTTAGTTGTTGTTATCTATTAAGAAAACTAGCCTCGCTTTTCCGTCTTTTATCTTTACCTTTGACCACTTTTAAGTTGGAGCATTTGATTTTTTTGCTTTTGAGTTGTGTGAGTTCTTTATATATTTGGATATTAATCCCTTATCAGATATATGGGTTGCAAATATTTTTTCCCATTTTGTAGGTTGTCTTTTTCACTTTATTGACTGTATTTTGCTGTGCATAAGCCTTTTGGTTTACTGTAGTCCTACTTGTTTATTTTTTATGTTGTTGCTTGTGCTTTAGGTATCATCCAGAGAATCATTGCTCAGATTCTTTGCTTCACATTGGTGTGTGAAGGAGCTTTTTTCTTGTGTTATGTCTTCTCCTGGGTCTTCCATTTAAGTCTTTAACCCATTTCTATTTAATTTTTGTGAGTGGTGTTTGATAGGGGTCTAGTTTTATTCTTTTACATGTGACTGTTCAATTTTCCCAGCACCATTTATTGAAGAGACTGTGTTTTCCCCCGTTGATTCTTGGCTCTGTTGTCAAGTATCAGTTGACTGTATATGTTTGGGTTGATTCGGGGGCCCTGGGTCCTGCCCCATTGGCCTCTGTGCTTTTTATGCCATGACATTGTATGTGCTGTGCTTAGTTGCAAGCTCATGGGCTGTAGCCCGCCAGGATCCTCTGTCCATGGGGATTCTCCAGGCAAGAATTCTGGACTGGATTGCCATGCCCTCCTCCAGGGGATCTTCCCAACCCAGGGATCGAACCCGAATCTCTGGCACTGCAGGTGGATTCTTCACCGTCTGAGCCACAAGGGAAGCCGTTGTATACTGCGTTGCATACTACTGCTTTATAGCATAGCTTGAAAACAGGAAGTGTGATGTCTCCTGCTTTGCTCTTCCTGAGGACAGCTTTGACGATTTGAGGTCTTTTGTAGTTCCACATAACTTTTAGGATTGTTTTTTCTACTTCAGTAGAAATGAGATTGGAATCTTGGTCGGGGTTGCATTGAATCTATAGGTGACTTTTGGTAGTATTGACATTTTAACAATATTCTCCCAGTTTATGAACATGGACCACCTTTCTGTTTATCTGTATCTTCTTTGATTTCTTTCATTAGTGTCTTGTAGTTTTCAGAGTAGAGACCGTTCACTTCTTTGGTTAAATTTCTTCTTAAATGTTTTGTTATTTTTGATGCTATTGTAAATGGGATTAATTTACTTCTTTCTTTTTCAGATAATTTGTTGTTACTGTAGAGAAATGCTACTTATATTTTACATTAATTTTATATCCTATGGCTTTACTGAGTTCATTGATTAGATCTAAAAGTTTTTTGGTTGAATCTTTAGGAGTTTCCATGTATAAAATCATGTCATCTGCAAATAGAGACATTTAACTTCTTTCTTTCCAATTCTGATGCCTTTTATGTCTTTTTCTTGCCCAGTTGCTCTTGCTGGGACTTCCAGTACCATGTTGAGTAGGAGTGGTGAGAGTGGGCACCCTTGTCTTGTTCCTGATCTCAGAGGAAAAGCTTTCAGCCTTCTCCATTGAGTATGGTGCTAGATGTGGGCTCATGACATGTGGCATTTATTCTATTGAGACAGTGATGATCTTATGGTTTTCTTTTTTCATTCTAGTAACGTGGTGTGTCATATCGATTGAATTCGTGGTTGTTGGACCATCCTTGTAAGGAGAAGAGTTTTGTATTATTTTCTGTTTTTCTTCAAATTCTTTTTAGAGTGAGCAAGATCAGAGTCCTAAATTAAACCCAAGGACACAGTACTGTATGCATGTGAACTTATACACTCAGAGGTAACCCCCTAATTCAGGTAACCATTATAGACTGATCATGCTAATGATTAGAATAGACATTTCCTCACCAACTCCCACTGCTGTATAATTTCCAATTCTGTTTTCTAAACCAGTAGAGTTGCTTTAATTTATATTGCTTGGGAGGAAGTATATGCCCAATATAGAACCTTAAGAAAACAGAAAAGAGGGACTTCCCTGACACTCCAGTGGTTAAGACTCCATATTCCCAATTGCAGGGGTCATGGGTTTGGTACCTGGTTAGGGAACTGAGATCCTCCATGCTGCACAACACAGCCAAATAAAATAAAGTTTAAATTAAAAAAGAAATAGAAAAGAAAGGAAAAAAAAACTTTAAAGAAATTATTTTTTAGTGATAGAAGAAACTCTTAATCCGTGACATTTGTATTCCCAGGGATAAGTGAAAAAAGTAACAATTGGGAATTCTATCACATACATATTTTCTGTACCTTTTTTAAAAGTAAAAAATGTGTCCCACACATTGTGTCGTTTCCAGATAGCAGTCACGTCCTCAGGCTCGCTGGGGCAGGGTTTCTGACCTATGGATATTGCAGGTAAAGTAGAGACAGTGTTTTATTAGGAGCTTCCCTGGCAGCTCGGTTGGTGAAGAATCTGCCTGCATTGTAGGAGACCCCAGTTCGGTTCCTGGGTCGGGAGGATCCGCTGGAGAAGGGATAGGGTACCCACTCCAGTATTCTTGGGCTTCCTTTGTGGCTCAGCCGCTAACGAGTCTGTCTGCAATGCGGGAGAGCTGGGTTCCCCTGGAGAAGGAAAGGCTACCCACTCCAGTATTCTGGCCAGGAAATTCCATGGACTACATAGTCCGTGGGGTCACAAAGAGTCAGACGTGACAGCGATTTGCACTTTCACATAGACAATGCTGAATGGTTCTAATAAGCTGGCAGAGTATGAAATCAAGTCTTAGGAAATGGAATCGTGAAGAGATGGAGAGACTGGCAGTCCTGTGGATGACGTATGTATTGAGGAAGGGAAGGGAAGGGGAAGTCGCTCAGTCGTGTCCGACTCTTTGTGACCCCATGGACTGTAGCCTACCAGGCTTCTCAGCCTATGGGATTTTCCAGGAAGAGTACCGAAGTGCGTTGCCATTTCCTTCTCCAATGTATGACAGAGGAGGACACTGACCATGTGTTAGTGCAGAGGAGAACTGGTGTTTGCCGTGGCGTGGGTGAGTAAGAAATGACTGCCATTCCAAATGCTGCAGCTCTGTGGATGCTGAAGGTGAAGTCACGCTCAGGTAATTCATGCCTTTTTCCCCTTAGTGATAGCATAAGGTGCGGAGAACAGCCCTCCATCAAGGAAGACAGATTTCACCGTGATTGTAGGAAATGCAGCTTTAGCTTAGGGTATGTTGATGACCCATGGACTGTAGCCCTCCAGGCTCCGGTGTCCACGGCATTTTCCAGGCAAGAATGCTGGAGTGGGTTGACATTTCCTTCTCTAGGGGATCGTCCCAACCCAGGGATTGAGCCCGTGTCTCCTGCTTGGCAGGCGGGTTCTTTTCCGCTGAGCCAGCAGGGCAGCCCAGCTTAGGACGTGGATCGGCTTTTCTGGGTCAGAAGTGTTCTGCTAATTTTTCCTGTGTGCAGAGCGGACTGGGTATGTCAGATTAAGAGTTGTTTTGTTTTAAAGAAACACCACTTGCTTTTGTGGCTCCTCAGATATTACTTGTACAGCCTGATGTTCCAGACCTGGAAGACCTACGTGTATCAGCAACGGGAGATGAGGAGCAAGTTCCTGAGAGCCGAGAATCATGGTGAGAAGAGGAAGTACATACTAAAGAAAATGCCTCCATTTACTTGTTTTTGCTTTTTCCCCCACCTTTATCAAGACCTTATTGGGCGTTCCCTGGAGAAGGCAATGGCACCCCACTCCAGTACTCTTGCCTGGAAAATCCCATGGACGGAGGAGCCTGGAAGGCTGCAGTCCATGAGGTCGCTGAGGGTCGGACACGACTGAGCGACTTCACTTTCACTTTTCACTTTCATGCGTTGGAGAAGGCAACGGCACCCCACTCCAGTGTTCTTGCCTGGAGAATCCCAGGGACGGGGGAGCCTGGTGGGCTGCCGTCTGTGGGGTCGCACAGAGTCGGACGCGACTGAAGCGGCTTAGCAGCAGCAGCAGTGGGAGTTGCCTGGTGGTCTCACGCTTAGGATTTGACATTTTGTCTGCCATGGTCTGGGTTCAGTCCCTTGGTCGGGAGCTTGAGATGTTGAATAGAGCTGGTGAGAGGAGTCATCCTTGCTGTATACTTGGTTAGCAGAAAAAAGTATGGTATAGGCTTCTTGTAGATATTTATTATCAAGTTGAGTAAGATCCCTCCCTTTCCCTAGTTTACTGAGAGCCCAGAGTTACTTTCAGAAGGAAAGTTTTCTGTGAAGGACAAGTACATTGTCTTTGGGAGAGAATAACTGAGTCAAAGGGAAGAGTTGCTTGACTCCCCTTCCTGTGCCCGGATGTGTGATTTCTCGGTAGGACCTCCTGTGACCATATCCCCGTGGTTTGTCTCCATGCGGCATGGTTTGTGTGCACAGATCAGCAGGTTCCCACCCTGCTGGTGCAGCGTGCTGGCCGTGTTTCTCCCACAGCATTTGGGGCTGCTGTCTGTCTTGCCAGCACGTGTCAGATCACACTGCTGGCTTCTGGTCTTCTTGGTCCAGGTTGGCCCTTAGTGATCTTGTGACAGGTCAGCTCTGGTTGTTACCTGGTTCCTCTGTGAGTTGCACTCAGAAACCCGTATGGGTAAATCTAAGGGAAAAAGGCATATTGAATGATAATGTAACCTCCTGCTATTTCCCATAACCATGAACGCCCTGTGGGCCCCTCAAACTCAGCAGGTCCCTTGGACGCCTCGTCCACTGCACCCTGTGTAGACCTGCTCTTCCGATAGCTGAGAGAGAAACCTCACTTGGGAATGGCCTCCCCATGCCCACAGCATTCAGCTGTCTTGTCTTACAGCACATCTCTCTGAGCTGCCACTTGCATTCTTCTCTGTCACTGCCTGAGAGTAAATGTTATATAAGGCCCTCTTCTTTCATCTTTTTTCATTTATTTTTTCCTTTTCATAGACAGTCTCATTTCAGTTCAGTCGCTCAGTCATGTGCGACTCTTTGCGACCCCATGAACCGCAGCACACCAGGCCTCCCTGTTTGCAAATGTACCTCTAAAGGAGGCGCCTGTTTGCAGGTGAGGAACTTGTGTGGGGTCACTTAGCTAAGTGACAAGCACAGTACTCAGGCCCAGCTTGTCTTACTTAGCAGCCTGTACTCTAAAACCACAGTGCCATGCTAGTCCTTCTTGCCTGAGATGTGCTGATTCCGGAAGTCTGGGGTGGGCCCACAGGAAACTGTGAAGTGAGTCGCTCAGTCGCGTCCGCCTCTTTGCAACACCACGGACCTGTTGCCCACCAGGCTCACCTGGTCCATGGAATTATCCAGGCAAGAATGCTGGAGTGGTTTGCCATTCCCATCTCCAGGGGATCTTCCCAACCCAGGGATCAAACCCGGGTCTTCTGCTTTGCAGGCAGATTCTTTATCTTCGGAGCCACCAGGGAAGCCCAAAGAAGCTACATATTAAATTCTTTTTCATCTTTTGATGTGATTTGTCAACAGCTATGAAATACAAAGTAGAGCTATAGTCAGTCCTCCTTGTCCACATTTTAGAGAATGTGCTGAAAATGTTTTACATATTTTTATTTTCTCCTTTGTATTCTAAAAAAAAAGCCACCAGTAATGACTCTCACAGTGAAAATGGAATTTACTGTAAAGGGAGGCCTGTCCTTTGCACCTCCTGTATGTAGTAAATTCTCTTTGCTCTGGGCTCATTACTGGCCATTTTTATTTTGTCTCAAATAAATACAGATACTGTCCTTTCCTTTTTATCTTGCCTATTCTACTTTACAAATACTGTTTCAGACAGCAAATTTTATGACTTCCTTTTTACCCTTATATTGCTAAGTAGCTTCAGTTGTGTCCGACTCTTTGCGACCCCATGGACTTAGCCCACCAGGCTCCTCTATCCATGGGGATACTCTAGGCAAGAATACTGGAGTGGGGTGCCATTTCCTACTCCATTAACCTTATATTAATGGAAATTTTAAAAGTCTACAAAATGGAAAGATCGAATAATGAACTTCTGTGTACCCATCACCCAGCTTCCAGTTACTGTCAACTCACTAGTCTTGTTACATCCATGTCCCCATTCACTTCCCTGCTTCCTTTGTTATTTCGTGTGTAGATACTGAAGAGTATATAACTCTACAAAAAATACGGACTTTTAGAGATATCCGCACAGTGCAGTGCATTGGTTTTCCTTTCAATGTTTTGTAAATGTCTTCACTTACATAACTGTTCTTTGCATCTTGCATCTTTATCAACTTTGCAGAGCTTCACAGCTTTTCCAGCAGAGGGCACTGGAAGTCTGGAGGAATTTCGATGCTCAGAGGAGGGACCCGTCTGAGGGCCTCTGAGCCTTTTTTGTCTTAAGCCAGAGTAATCTATCTCTCCTAACCCCTTCTTGGAAATCTCTCTGGTGCACCTAGACGCAAAGCGAAAGACGCGACGGGCCTGGAAGTGCTGGCTGATCTACGTGGTGTTCCGCAGGACTAAACTTGAGATGCAGACCGCTGCCCTGGAGTTCAGGCAGCGGAGTCTTCTGTGGTGAGTGTGCTGCATGGCCCTGCAGATCAGCAGCATTCGTTTTTGCCTCCTCGTTGCTTCATGCTGCCGGAAAGCCAGCACAAAAACCCACCTTAAAACAACATTTTGACTATAAGTGATACATAGTAAATATTTACTGGTACATTGTTCAGCATTAAGATCAGGTTTGCACAAAATCATGAGTAACACTAATTGAGTATTTACTGTTAAGCCTTGTGTTAAGTTTCTGAGTATGTTCATTTTTTAGTGGAAAGTGTCCCATTTACTCCTTACCGTAAACTGTATGATAAACACTGTTATTGCACAGATGAAGATACACGAGCTCAGGCAAGTTACTCAAGCTTTCTACCGTGTGTGAGGCATAGTCAGCAAAACTAGGGTTCACCCATGCATCTTCCGATGCCACAGCTCACACTTTTACCTGCTGCCCTGCACTGCGTCTCAGCAGCACCGTCCTCCACTGGAGCGGCCACCTGAGTCAGTCCACTTTGAACGCCAAAACTTATAATGGTCCTGATGCCTCCGCGCACCGTTCCCAGCAGTTCTCTGGTTTCCCGAACGGCAGCGCACTGAACGCTCAGTTCCTGGCCGAGAGAGCGGGGCCTGTGTGTAGCGAGTAAGGGCAGAGACCTTGCAGCTCTCACAAGCTCTGGGTCATTTCACTTCTCCAGGCCTCACTGTCCTCACGCCGTGAGCTGTCTCTCTCCGGTTGTCATGGGAAACACATGAGGTAGTACTTGTGAGGTATTTAGGCTAGTAAGAAGCTATTTAAAGTGTTTGTTATTTAAACTTGATTCAGCAGATATTTGTAAATGCTTAGGAGGATGTAGTTTCTCTAGAGTCAATGGGAGATATTTCTTCATAATTTTATTTATTCAGTGTCTGTTACGGGCTTAAAATGTTTCTGATTGAGTCCTGAGGGACTCAGGGAATTTATAATTTCCATTCAAGGAAATTATATTTACATTACAATTTGCATTCAGGGAATTTGTAATTTCTCTAAGTGCTTAAAAAAATAAGTAGTAATGCCAGATAGGTTGAGAGTTTGAAGAGATACAGCTAAGCGTGGCTTAAGTTAGGAGGAAGGAGATATTGGTGAGTCAGAGTGGCCAGGGTAAAAACAGAAGCTGCGAACGCTCTTTTCCACATTGCTGCTTTTCTGAACAAATCAGAGAATAGGTAGGAAGGAACCCAAGGCTAGAATGAAACCTGGCCCGGACAGGAGGAAGGGAAGGGATCCATCAAGACTGGAAATCTAAGAGCCATTACTGGGTGACTTCCCCGGGGGTCCAGTGGTTAAAACTCTGCTCTTCCACTGCTTAGGGGCGTAGGGAACTAAGGTCCCACCTGCGGCATGGAGTGGCTGTAAATAAATACCAGCAGTTTTGCAGTTTATTCTGTGGAATCTCCTGAAGTAGTTGGCAGTGATTTGTTTTTTTAAACCCACGTTGGCCAAACAGCGCATCTAAAGTGTCTCAGGCCGGGTCTGACCTTGTGTGCTAAGTCACCTTGGTTGTGTCTGACTCTGTGAGACTCCACAGACTGTAGCCCACCAGGCTCCTCTGTCCATGGGATTCTCCAGGCAAGAATACTGGAGTGGGTTGCCGTGCCCTCCCCCGGGGGGTCTGACCTTAGGGACCATCAGTTTCCAACCCTTAGCTGGCAGCGCTAGGACTGTTCCTTGATTGCTTTTTCTGGCAGCAGATCTAATGGGGTTGGTCTTAGGGAGCGGGACCTGAGCCGGGGGTCTGAGGCCCAGCCCTCACTGCCCTGCTCTTCTGCTGACTGTGCTCTGACTGGTCCCGTCTTTGACTTGCTCTCGGCAGGGTGTGGTGGAGTGCGTGGAGACGGCGACTGGGCCAGGCCCGCCAAGGCCGAGCTTTGATTGCTTTTTCTGGCAGCAGATCTAATGGGGTTGGTCTTAGGGAGCGGGACCTGAGCCGGGGGTCTGAGGCCCAGCCCTCACTGCCCTGCTCTTCTGCTGACTGTGCTCTGACTGGTCCCGTCTTTGACTTGCTCTCGGCAGGGTGTGGTGGAGTGCGTGGAGACGGCGACTGGGCCAGGCCCGCCAAGGCCGAGCCCTCCAGGCCACAGCCGTGAGGCACCGGGCCCAGAGCCTCCAGCTGCAGGTGAGTCCGCAGATTCGGGCTTTGGGGTCCTCTGTGCGTGTCGTCAGGCCCCCACCCACAGAGGACGCGCCCGACTCCTGGGCGGGCGGGGGGCACAAGCGGCGTGGAAGGCGGGACTCCAGCGGAGAGGCTGTGGGAGGGAGCACACTGGGTGTGATTTTTGTCGGCACTTTCGGCTGCTCTGGGTCTTCCTTGCTCGGTGCGGGCCCTCTCTAGTCGTGGTGAGCGAGGGCTACTCTGGTTTCAGGGGGGTAGCTTCTGTTGTTGCAGAGCACAGCTCTAGAGTGTGGGGGCTTCAGTGTTTGTGGTGCCCAAGCTTAGTCCCCCTGCGGCATGTGCACTCTTCCCAGGCTGCAGAGCAAACCTGTGTCCCCGGCATTGGCAGGATTCTCTGCCATTGGACCACCAGGGAAGCATGCCCCGCCCCAGGTTTATTAGACAACCTTTTGCGTCATCTCCGCAAGTATATGTAATATATGGAGATCGTGTGCAAACAGCGTAGGTCAGGGGTCAGCCCACTCGGCCACGGATCAGGTTTGGCCAGCTGCCTGTTATAAAATTTTAACTGGGATGCAGTTACACCTGTCCATTTATGTATTGTCTAAGCTGCTGTCAGGCTACAACGACAGAATTGAGTAGTTGCAACAGAGACCACAGGGTCTGCAAAGCCTAAAATAGTTATTATCTCACCCTTTAAGAGAAAAACTTGTTGACCTCTGGATTCACAAGGTTTTCTGAAGCAATGGACAGAGGAGCCTGGCAGGCTACAGTCCACGGGGTTGCAGAGTCGGACACGTCTGAGCGACTTCACTTCTGAGGCGATAGGAAGGAAGTAGACTTAGGTGTTGCCAGTGATGGTGTTTCTTACTGTCCTGCTGCTGCCGCTAAGTCACTGCAGTCGTGTCCGACTCTGTGCGACCCCAGAGACGGCAGCCCACCAGGCTCCCCAGTCCCTGGGATTCTCCAGGCAAGAACACTGGAGTGGGTTGCCACTTCCTTCTCCAGGATGCTGGACTAAGGCCCTTACATGTGTTATCGCAATTTTCAAAATTATTTTTAAAAGCCCATATTATTACTTTGCCAACAAAGGTCCATCTAGTCGAAGCTAAGGTTTTTCCAGTCGTCATGTATGCATGTGAGAGTTGGACTACAAAGAAAGCTGAGTGCCGAAGAACTGATGCTTTTGAACTGTGGTGTTAGAGAAGACTCTTGAGAGTCCCTTGGACTGNTTTAAAAGCCCATATTATTACTTTGCCAACAAAGGTCCATCTAGTCGAAGCTAAGGTTTTTCCAGTCGTCATGTATGCATGTGAAAGTTGGACTACAAAGAAAGCTGAGTGCCGAAGAACTGATGCTTTTGAACTGTGGTGTTAGAGAAGACTCTTGAGAGTCCCTTGGACTGCAAGGAGATCAAGCCAGTCCTAAAGGAAATCAGTCCTGAATATTCATTGGAAGAACCGATGCTGAAGCTCCAATACTTTGCCACCTGATATGAAGAACTGACTCCTTGGTGAAGACCTTGATACTGGGAAAGACTGAGGGCAGGAGGAGAAGGGGACAACAGAGGATGAGATGGTGGGATGGCATCACCAACTCGATGGACATGAGTTTGAGCAAACTCTAGGTTGGTGATGGACAGGGAAGCCTGGCGTGCTGCGGCCTATGGGGTCGCCAAGAGTCGGACACGACTGAGCGACTGGACTGAACTGACTGTTACAGGTTGAATAACTCCGATACCTGGCCCTGACCTTTGTCGTGCAGCTGGCAAAGGCCAGGGGCAGCATTTGAACCCAAGCAGCCTGAAAAGTGCAGAGTCGTCCCTTGACCATCATGCTGCCTTATCCTCGTGGGCTGGTGCTCTCAGGAGGGAGAGGGATCCAGGTGAAAAAGCTGAAGCACAGGAACGGAACGAGGCTGGTTTGCCGTCACTGAGGGACTCGGGCTATGTGAGTGCTCGTCCGTCTCAGGCACTTTGAGAGCCTCACTCGTTCTGCTGGTGACGCTGTTGCTCAGCACGCTTTTATTTATTTTTTTATTTTTATTTGTTTTGCTCAGCACGCTTTTAGAATTCCTTTTTGACTTTTGCCCTCAGAGCTTGCAACCGCGGCTTTGAATGACTATCTTCAGTGGTAGGTTTTCATGATTTGAGGTTGGATTTAACTTAGAAGACAAAAGTCATTCAGAATCAAATCCAATGAAAAACATGAGCAATAAGAAAGCACTGATATGGACCAAAAGCTTTGTGAGACTCTTAAGACAAATTTTATGCTGCAGATTATAAAGAAAATCCTTGTGTCTGGTAAGTACTATATGATTTACCAAGAACCTTAAGTCCTTCCTCTCAATCCTCACATCTCTGAACTAGTCAGGACAGACATCATGACATGTGTGAAGTTATAAAAAATGAAGTTTAAGCATAAAAACATGAAATATGAAACACTTGTTAAAAATATTAACAGGGATCTTCCCTGGCGGTCTGGTGGTTAAGATTTCACTTTTTAGTGCAGGTCCAGTCCCTGGTCCAGGGGATAAGATCCCTCAGGCCTCACAGTCAAAAATCCAACACATAAAACTGAAGCTATATTATAACAAGTCAGTGAAGACTTTAAAAATGGCCCACAACAGAAAACTTAAAAAAAACTAACAGTTAGTTATCCGCATCTCCAACATACAAATTTAAAAGCTGTTAGCATTTTTCCATCCTTGCCCCAGAATTTGATGTAATTTAATGTAGTTAAATTCACATTTCAAGCCCTATCCATCCTTCCTTCTGCCACCTTTCCTTCTTAGAGATAACTCCACCCTGATGTTGAAATCCTTGTTCTCTTATATTGTTTTTCACTTGTAAAAGTGTATGTATACGTGTACATAGAGAATAAATGTTCTGGCTTTGTGTGGTTAGGAAATTTATGAATGGCATCACACTTTACTTTGCAACTTGCTGCTTTTTGTTTTTAATGCAGGAGTATATTTTTGAGGTTTATTCATGTTGATACAGAGATCT
Source organism: Oreotragus oreotragus (assembly GCA_006410675.1). NCBI lineage: Eukaryota > Metazoa > Chordata > Mammalia > Artiodactyla > Bovidae > Oreotragus > Oreotragus oreotragus. The sequence continues at coordinate 271,536 of SJYX01020625.1, read as the reverse complement.
ATTAACTGCGAACATTGATCCATTTTGCTGAGGAAGACTCAGTTTATCTGCTCACTGCTGCTAAACTGTTATTTCTTCCTGATTACCTTTTTTTTTTTTTTAACAATTACAAAAGTGTTGCAGAAAGCATTCTTTTTAAAATTAGTTTACTTTTGGTTGAGCTGGGTCTTTGTTGCTGCCGCAGGCTTCTCTAGTTGTGAGCTGGGGCTACTCTCTCTGAGAGTCTCCATGCGTGTGCTTCTGATTGTGGTGGTTTTTCTTGTTACGGACCACAGGCTCCAGGGTGCGTGGGCTTCAGTAATTGCGGCATATGGGCTCAGTAGTTGTAACTTTTGGGTTTAGTTGCTGTGTGGCATGTGGGATCTTCCCGGACCAAGGATCGAACCTGTATCTCCTGCATTAGTGGGCAAATTCTTTACCATTGAGCCACCAGGGAAGCCGCCTCAGAGAGCATTCTTAAACACACATCCCTGTATGAGAGTCTGAGGGTTTCTCGTTCCTGGAAGTGAAGCTCTTGGGTCTTTGGGTATCATCTCGTCATCCTTATCCAACATCACCCGTGTGCTCTCCACCGCTGTGCCAGTTTACATGCTGAAACTGTTGTTCTGGTCTCTTTGGGACTCATCAGCACTTTGCATTGCCAGACTGGGTCATTTTCACCAATGTGATACGTGTGAGGTGATTCTTCATTGTTGCTTTAATTTTCGTTTCACAGATTCCTAGCGAAGCCCAGTATCTTTTCGGATGCCTGATTGTCATTAGGTTTCTGGTTTTGAGCTTGTTACCATCCCTCCCTCCTTTTTTCTGTTGGGTTATTGAGCTTTTTCTGCTCCGTGCACATGGTCATAGGTTCTGCTTTCTAATCTTTTGAACTACTAGGTACACTAACTGTTAGGTATTTCCCTCTAGCCTATAGCTTGTTTATTTGTTTATTTGCGGTACCTTTTTTTTTCATACAGGTGTTTTCTTGAATTAGGCATGTATTTTACTCTGAGGCGGGTTCGTGGCTGTGTGGGCTCTTCTCTGGTTGTGGCGAGGGCTTCTGATTGTGGCTGCTGCGGTTACAGGGCCTGGGCTCTCGGGAGCATGGCCTTCAGCGGTTGTGGCTCCCGGGCTCGAGAGCACGGGTTAGGCAGTCACGGTGCTCGGGCTTAGCTGCTCCGTGGCACAGGGATCCTCCCGGATCCGGGATCAAACCTGCGTCTCCTGCACTGGCAGGTGGATGAAGACCCCCATACAAGTGCTGTTAATTTCACTGTAGCCTAACTTATATTTTTATAAATTGTGTGAGACAGGAGCTTAGTTTGCCATTTTCCTTATGGGTAATTAATTTCCGCAGCACTCTTTACTGAGTAGTTCGTCTTTTACCTTTTTTATACTGATCATTAGTCCACTTCCATTTGGGGCAAGGTCCCATTTGTTCAAGGGACTGTTCTGGGCTCTCTGGTCCATTGGTGTAGCTGTCTGTCTCTGAGCCAATATCACACTATTTTAATTACGATCTAATGAAGCAGGTAAGAAAGAACAAAGGTTCTCTCGTCAGAATACCTGGGTGGAAATTCTGCTGCCATCACCTGTTAGCGTCCTGCCCTTTTAAAATGAGTTATCTAATCTCCTTGTACCTTACATTACTTATTTGTAAGTAAGTAATAGTGTTGGCTTGCCAGCCCAGTGGTAAAGAATCTGCCTGCCAGTGCAGGAGATATAGGTTCAATCCCTGTGTCAGGAAGATCCCCTGGAGAGGAAATGGCAACCCACTCCAGTATCCTTGCCCGGAGAATGCCATGGACAGAGGAGCCTGGCGGGCTACAGTCCATGGGGTTGAAGAGTTGGACTTTACTGAACGACTGATCGTGCATGTAAATAATAATGGTACGACCTCACAGGGCTGTTGAGGATTAAGTGTGATGAGGCATGTAATACGGTTAGAATGATGCTTGGAATATGGAATCCTCAGTAAATGCTAACTGCTTATTACCACTACTGATCTGACCGTATAGCTCTTAAGTCTTCATATGTGGAAAGAGATCTTCTTTACTCTTGTTCTTTTTCAGAACTGCCGTGGCAGTTCTTCCCTCCTCTTTAATTTCAGTGTCAACTCATCAAGTTCCACAACAAAGCCTGCTTGGATTTTTATCGCAATACACTGACTTTTCACACTAGGTTGGAGAAAATTCTTTATGATAGTCTCCCCACCTGTGAACTTGATGTAGCTCATGATATATTGATAAATGTGAGAGGAAGAGTAGGAAAGGTTAGGTGTAACAAGGCAGGCCGAGTAGGCTTTGCCCACAAAGGCTTTGCAGGCTCTTTTTCCAGGGGGAGGGCGAGCTCCTGGCTTTGTGTAGAGAAGAGATACACTCACACTTCCCTCTTAACAGGCTCCCTCTGGTTCATTGAGTGCTGCCTTTTGGGGAAGAAAGGGAAGAGAGAGTGTGTGTTTTCTTATATTTTCAAGAAGAAATAATGGAAATATAAACCAAAAACGGAAGACTTGTTACCTATGAGGGAAGGGAGGGAACATATAGGAACAAAATTTCAATGAATTTGCTTTGTTACAGAGTTTTAAGTTTGGAACCATGTAAGTATTTTATATAATTAAAAAAGAAAATAAGTCAGGAAGTAAAAGAACCAAGCCCTAGGATTTTAGAACACTCTGAAAACAAATATATCAAGTTTGTAGCAATGACTACAAAGAGTTACTTTAAAATATGATACGTTGACTCTTCATCCCTAGCTGGGAGTATTCTAAGGACACAGAGCTAAGAGCTCTAACATCGCATTCAGTGGCCTTGTTGGCAGCAGGTTTGGATTGTTGCCTTGAACTATTAAGGCTACTTTGTAAGATAAAGCAAACAACCATGACAGCGTTATTAAGAAGCAGACTTTCAGACAAAAGGGAAAGTTACAGGCATAAAATCAGAGGCAGAAGCCCTGTAATCTGAAATTCGCCATACCGGTATCAACATGGACCCGTGCGTGCTAGTATCAACATGGACCCATGATGTTTTTTTTTTTTACCTGAATTAGTGAGATTCTAACTATTGGCTGAAAAGACATAGCCAGTGGCAGTGATACAGCAGTTAGCATCCCCAGTTCCTAAGCTGTGGCCTCTTACTCCCTTTTATTTGCCACTAAAAGGAACTGAGGTGTTTTTTGGGGAAATGACTGACTCCAGGAATAGAGCAGGAACTAGGCATCAGAAGCCTAAGTCCTAGGCGATGGTGTGCAGGACGGTGAAGAAATAAAGAGCTTGATGGGCGTGTGTCAGCAGGCCTCCTGCAGGCTTAAGACAGGACAGTTTGAGCACCAAAAAGCATAACGACTATAGTGGATTGAAAGCATACAAAGTATATAAAAATTCATGCATTCATTAGAGGAAAAAAAGAGCTGATTGGTCACAATTTTGGGTTGTTAGAGCTTTAATTTTATTCTTTGGAAATTAATGAAGACCAAAGTCAAGCGTTTATCCTGCCTTTCCTGTATAGACTAATCTCTGAGAAATGAGAGGGTTAATGAGAGAATAAAGCTTTAAAAAAAAAAAAGAATTCCAGTTAATAAAACCAAATGCAGGAGTGTTAGAATTCGAAAATTGCTGTTTTTCCTCCCAGTGAGAAAATGGACCTGGGCAGTCGGGGAAGGCAATGGCACCCCGCCCCAGTACTCTTGCCTGGAAAATCCAATGGACGGAGTAGCCTGGTGGGCTGCAGTCCATGGGGTCGCTAACAGTCGGACAGACTGAGCGACTTCACTTTCACTTTTCTCTTTCATGCATTGGAGAAGGAAATGGCAACCCACTCCAGTATTCTTGCCTGGAGAATCCCAGGGACGGGGGAGCCTGGTGGGCTGCCGTCTGTGGGGTCACACAGAGTCGGACCTGACTGAAGTGACTTAGCAGCAGCAGCAGCAGNTCGCTAACAGTCGGACAGACTGAGCGACTTCACTTTCACTTTTCTCTTTCATGCATTGGAGAAGGAAATGGCAACCCACTCCAGTATTCTTGCCTGGAGAATCCCAGGGACGGGGGAGCCTGGTGGGCTGCCGTCTGTGGGGTCACACAGAGTCGGACACGACTGAAGTGACTTAGCAGCAGCAGCAGCAGTAGTCACCCAGTGGAAAGCTAATAGAGAAATATAAGGGAGGGGTCAGACTGATGCCATCTGAAGCCACTGGACAGTCTTGGCACTGAACAGTCACAGGAGGGAATCCGCAGCACTTGGAACATGTCCCTGACTAAAATTTGAACACGATTCTAGCCAAGCCTAACGTGAATCTTACTATCAGTTCGTGGGAAACATGGAGGGACAATTTAAAGACACCAGGAGGAGACAGTTGGCGAAATCTAAGACGTGGAACAGTTTATAGGGTATGTGACTTGGTTTCTCCTTAACAGGTTGGTAGCACGGAGAGAAAAAAGGCAGAGAGGGAAATTGTTGTCATAGAAATGGAGAGATTTAGGTACTTCCCTGGTGGCCCAGTGGCTAAGGCTCCAAGCTCCCAATGCAGGGATACCTGGTCTGGGAACTAGATCCTGCATGCCCCATAAAGATTCTAAGGTTGGTGCAGCAGTAATTGTGGTTTTGGATCCTGAATTTTAAATCATCATACCTGGGCTCATATACATCTTTATTAATTAACCATTACCGTCAACACATTTTTGCCAACAAGAAATGAGTTTGTTTATTCCTGTAGCGTAAAAAGCCATGCTTCAGGATTTGATGAACTCTTGGAAAGCATTTTCTGTGTCCTCCTGGTTATGGAAGTGTTTTCCCTGCGAAAGGTTGAGATGCTTGAAGAAGTGGTAGTCGATGGGCAAGAGGTCAGGTGAGTCTGGCGGATGAGGCAGAACTCGGGACCCAATTTGTTCAGCTTTTGAAGCCTTGATCATGTGACGTGCAGTCAGGTGGTGTTGCTGAGAAGAACTGGACCCTTTCTGTTGACCAGTGCTGGCTACAGGCGTTGCAGTTTTTGGTGCCTCCTGATTTGCTGAGCGTGTTTCTCAGATGTGATGGTTTCACTGGGATTCAGAAAGCTCTAGTGGATCAGATAGGCAGCAAACAGTGGCCATGACCCCGTTTCTGATGCAAGGTGGGCCTTGGGAAGCTCTGTGGAGCTGCTGCTCGGCCAGCCACTGAGCTGGCCATCAGCAGTCTTATGAAACCCATTTTTTGTTGCACATCACAATCCCATTGAGAAGTGGTTCATTGTTGTTGCGAGGAATAAGAGAAGACAGCACTTCAAAATGCTGAGCTTTTTGATTTTTGGTCAGCTCGTGAGGCACCCACTTAATTGAGCTTTTTCACCTTTCCAGTTTGCTTCAAATGCCAAATAACTGATTTAGAATGGTTGATGTTGAGTTCTTTGCCAACTTCTCGTATAGTTGTAAGAGATCAGCTTTGATGATTCTCTCAACTGCTGCTGCTAAGTCGCTTCAGTCGTGTCTGACTCTGTGCGACCCCATAGACGACAGCCCACCAGGCTCCGCCGTCCCTGGGATTTCCTTAGCAGCTTCTGACCCAAATGCATTGTTGATGTTGCGAGCTGTCTCCACTGCATTGCTACCCATTTTGAACTTGAATAAGAAAACTGCTCGATTTTGTTTTTTGTCTAACAGCATTTCCATAGTCCAAAATAAATATAAACAGCAAGTAATAGGTCATTAGGGAAAAAATAAAGCAAGAAATGCACATTAAATTGATGTATAGCATAATCACATTTAAGAATGTATTCCAGTATCAAGTGGCAAAGTTCAACAGTGGAAAACCACAATCACTTTTGCACCAAACTAATAGAAGATCCCAAGTGCCACAGCTAAGACTTGGCACAGCGAAATAAAAAATAATTATTTAAAAATAAGTAGCAAAATGGAGAGGTTTAACTTACCAAGCAGTCATAACTAATGAAAAAGGACCACTGGCTGCTGTGCTAAGAACAGACCACGGAAAATCAGGAATAAAAGCAGGGGGGACAGTTAGGAAGCGATTACAAAGTTCCAGGCGAGACTCTGGGCCAAGATGAGAGCAAGATGGTGTTGGATTCTGGATATGTTTTGAAGGAATTGCCAACAGGGTTTCCTACTGGATGGATAAGGTGTGAACCTTCAGAGAAGTCTGAGAGGACTGCTTCGGCCCGAGCCACTGGACCTGTGAAGTTGCTGTTCACTGAGATAGGGGAGGTGAGGGGAGGGAGAGGCAATTTTTTGGGGAAGGACGGGGAGCAGCTGCATCCTGAGCTCCGTAACTTCAGCCTGATGGGCCTTTCGCGTGACCATGAGGGGCTGTCGGGGAGGAGCTGGGTGGGTATGTGTGGAGTGTTGAGTCCACACCAGAGAGGTAAACTCGGGAGTCCTCAGCACACAGGTTTCCTTTGGAGCCATGAGATGGTGAAAGCACAGAGGCAGTGGGTGTAGCCAGTGGCACTGAGCCTGCCATCAGTGGTGGAAGAGAGGAGAGGCGGAGGCAAGGAGGCCGGTGGAGATGATGAGCTGTCAGATGCTTCTGGCAGGCAAGGGCTGTGGTTTGGCCTTTGGATTGAACAACGTGGAGGTCATCGATGCCCTCGATAAGAGCAGTTTCAGTGAAACCAAGGAGGAGAGGATCTCCCTGCTTATTGCGGGAAGAGAAGAGAGAAAGTAGACAGCCCTTCTGAAGAGTGTGGAAAGGGAAGGAGAGCACCTGGGTGTTGGTGGGTGGTTCGAGGATCACTGATCTGTTCTCTTCCGGAAGTGTGTGTGTGACATAATCTTTGGACAGGTCTTTGTTGCTGCGCCCGAGCTCGCGGTCCTTGCAGTGCACGGGCTTCCTGCTGTGGTGGCTCTCCCGCTGCAGGGCGTGAGCTCTAGGCCTGCGGGCCCAGGAACAGGCTTAGTTGCCCCGAGGCTTGTGGTGGCTTCCTGAACCAGGGATCAAACCTTTGTCCCCTGCATTGGCAGGCAGATTCTTAATTACTGGACCAAGAGTGAAGTCTAGTGCCGCACCAGTCTGCAACTGTTGCCCTCAACTTTTTAATTTTGACAAGTACCAAATCACAGAAAAGCCGGATACTGGCTTCTCTTCACCAGGTTAACCCCATCCTTAGCATCTTCCCACATTTGCTTTCTCAAGTGTATCAGTGTATTTCTTGTATTTTCTGAGTCACTTTAAGGTTGCAGACATCAAGTTTAACCCTGAGTGAAAGTGAAAGTCACTCGGTCGTGTCCAACTCTGTGTGACCCCATGGACTCATACAGTTTATGGAATTCTCTAGGCCAGAATACTGGAGTGGGTAGCCTATCCCTTCTCCAGAGGCTCTTCCTGACCCAGGAATAGAACCAGGGTCTCTTGCAGGTGAATTCTTTACCAACCGAGCTGTCAGGGAAGCCCCCACCCTGAACACTTCAGCCTGTATCTCCTGGAACAAGGCTGTTTTCTTATATAACCACATCCATCTAAGAAGTGAAATGTTGGTATGATAATAGCGAGACTACAGTTTGTATTGGTGTCAGATCCAGGGCCCGGTCGAAGGTCTCCCATTGCTTTTGGTTGTCACATCCCCAAAGGGAGAAGTAACAGCACGTTTGAATGCTGATTTTAAAAATCTAGCAGAAAAAAAAAAAAAAAAACTAGCAGAGAGTGAAAGCTGACGACGCAGGAAGGGAATGGGGGTAATTGCCAGAGTGATAAACTTGAGAAGGTGAGAGAAGATGGGCAGGGTGGGGGGACCTTTGTTGGGAGTGTGCAGAGAAGCAAGAGCCCCTGGGGGATGTGGGGAAGCTTGAGAACATTGTCTTTTGATTGCTTTTATTTTCTTGGCGAAATAGAGAAAATGGCATTCAGATGAGAGCAAGGAAGGGAGGAGGGATGTCACAGGTTTACAGAGGCGTGAAGGTATAAAAGAAGATATCAAGTCATCTATGACAGTTACCTTCAGAGTAGGGCAGGCGTATTGCTGGGTGTGCATGAAGACCTTCCCAAGGGTGCCCGTTGATGGATAAGCTTAAGGGAATCCGTCCGCAGACCCTCGGTTTCTGTAGGTCCATGTCCTGGGGACTCCCGTGCTGAGAAAGGGCCTCGACCGTAGGCTTCCTCCCCCTTTGGAAGAAAAGACAGAGCCTCACCTGTCCCAGATCTGAATTAGTTTTACCACCCCTTGGATTGGCCCAGCTTGTTATTCCTCCTCTTTGTCCCCTCAGTCCAGGAAAGAAGGGCTGAGCAGGGCCCGCTCCCCGGTGGTAGTGCACGGACTCTAGGTCCGGTGGCTTCTCTCGTTGCAGAGCCCGGGCTCTCGGGCCTGTGGGCCTCTGGAGTTGCCGCACACACAGCCTTCGGTCCCTGTGGCGCCCGGGCTCGAGAGCACAGGTTCAGTATTCGTGGCGCACAGGCTTGGTTGCCCTGAGGCGTGTGGAATCTTCCCCAGCCAGGGATCGAGCTGTGTCTCCCGCATTGGCAGGCAGATTCTTTACCACCGGACCTCAGGGAAGCCCCGGAATGCCCTTCTCAAAGATCCTCTCAGCCCACATCCCCATCACTTACGATCCTGCTTTGGAATCGCCACTTCCTCGTTTTCTGATTTCACCCTTTGCGGCGTGTGGGTTTCTCTTTTCCCTCGCCTGTATGTCACCTCTGGTTTCCTGCCTCCCTTAAAGGTTGTCTTTTCTCTGGTTTTCAGGCTTGGTCACGGTGGCAGGAGCAGCTCCTCTTTGTCCGGAGGGAGAGAAGGAAGACGGTCTCCGCAGTGAAACACCTTCAGCGCCGGCAGCGGTGGAGAGCCCTCAGGGCCTGGCTTGAGTACCTGCAGCTGCGCAGAGAGAAGAGGCTGCAAAACCGTGAGTCCTGGGCACCAGGGGCGGAGGGGGGTCGCCACGCCCACTGCTGCCAGGGGGGTCATGTATTGACGGGGGCAGTAACAGTCACACCACAGATTTTGAAAGGAGAGATCGAGGAGGACAAGAAAGCATCCTTGATTCACGGTTATTTCCTTCTGTGTGTTTTTTTTCAATATTTTATTCAATTTTTTCCCCCTTATTATTGTTTTTTATTGAATGAAAGGTTCTTTGCGTTCTGTAGAGCTTTACCGTTTTCGGAAGTTGCGCACACATGATTTCGTATGATCCCGTACAAGCCCCTCCCGCTGGCAGCCGCCAGTCTGTCCTGCACACAGCCGAGTCTGCCTCTTTTCCTTGATTCGCTAGTCTGGTGTATTTTTAGATCCCACGCGTAGGAGACTTCGTACAGGATTTGTTGTGTCTGACTTGTTTTGACAGTGGTGTTCTGTGTCCTCTTCCCCTCAAGGGACCAGCATTCTCCAGAAAGGGCTCCTATTCAATGTGTTTAATCCAGTAGGATTTTAATTACGCTATAAGTACTGCGATTATTATGATTACTATGATACGTACAGTTGTGTATCTTGCTTTTTTTCCATATAACTAACTGATGCTTTCCTGTGTCTTTAAGTTATTTTTTATAAAAATTTGTGTGTGTGTGTGGACCATTTTTAAAGTGGTTGAATCTGTTACGGTATTGCTTCTGTTTTATGTTTTGGTTTTTTTTTGGCCACGAGGCATATGAGATCTTAGCCCCCCAACCAGGGATTGAACCTACATCCCCTGAATTGGAAAGGTGAAGTCTGTTTTTTTTTTAACTTTTTATTTTATTATGGGGTATAGCCTAATGAACATCATCACGATAGTTTCAGATGGGATCTCAGCCATACATGCGCATGTATCCATTCTCGCCCAAACTCGCCTCCCATCCAGGCTGCCAGGTAACGTGAGCAGAGTTCCTTGTGTTATACAGTAGGTCCTTGTTGAGTATCCATTTAAAGTGCAGCAGAGTGTACATGTCCATCCCAGACTTCCTAGCTATCCAGAAGACGAAGTCGTAACCACTGGACCACTAGGGAAATCCCATAACTTTTTTTTTTAATGACCGTGTTTTACAGGGGGAGCTTACCTTAATCTACTTAGTCATTCTTCTGTTAATAGATATTTGGGGGAATCCGTGGTAGTCCAGTGTTAGGACTCCATGCTGTCACTGCTGAGGGCAGGCTTGATCCCTGGTTGGGGAGCTAAACTCCCATAAGCTGTGTGGTGTGGCCAAAAAGAGAGAGAGGAAATGGGTATTTGGATCGTTTGTCCCTCGTTATGCAGACGCATGATTTATGATGTTGAGTGTTCTGAGCACTATCCTGGTTTAGTTTTTCCACAGTAGGTCAGAAGTAACAATAAACTGGTCATAAGGCCAGGACTTTTTGGCCTTCAGTTTCTCGAGCCCACACGGAAGTCCTGGCCACAGGGTTAGGCTTCCCTGCTTTCCCCAGGCCTCCCTGCAGGATTCCTAGCCTTCCAGCACTGTCTCCTGGGAGAGCTGATGTGCCCACTTGAAACTAGTGATGAGGGACCTACTGTCTGGATGCCCAAGCCTGGAAGTTGAAGGCGTGAAGCTATTTAGTGATGGGCTGCAGACTAATACACGCGTCCACCTAAGGCATTCTCATCCCAGGACCAGTGCCCTTCCCCTCTCGGGCCTCAAGCTCATCAGGCCATTAGCTAATTAGTCTTAAAAGGAGATGGAGCTGGCGGCCTGTATCAGCCTGGCTGGCGGCTCACAGAAGCTTCTGCCAGCATGTCGACCGAGTCGTGTGTCACTGACCCATTCCCTGGGTCCCGAAACGCTGGTAAAGAGGCAGGAGTAAAATGGGGTTTTCTTTAGAGACAGCCGTCCCCATTCCTGCTCCCTGGTCACTAACCAGGAGCTCCAGTCCTTTGACAGAATCCTTTTCTCTTTCCTTAGAGAGCAGAACTGTAGCTAAGGAATCCATAGTAACCCTCCCCTGTTCAAAACCCTTTTTTTCCAACGTTCTCTGTGGAGCAGCAACCTTGAATCGCAGCTGTGTGCCAGTGGTGGGTTTCAGCCCATCCTAGAGATGCCTCCAGTTCGTGGCCCAGCCTTGACGGGGCAGCACTGAAGCTCCTCTCTCTGTTGCAGAGATGGCCGAGCAAGTCCAGCGCACCACTCTGCTCCAGACGCAGTTCCATGCCTGGCGGCGTGCCTGGGTGCGGAGGGAGAGCCTGCACGCCCAGCACGCGCGGGTGGAGGGCCTGGCCAGGAGGACGCTGCTGCGCAGGGCCTTGACACACTGGAAACACTGTATCCTTTGCATTCCTCAGGCCTGTCCTCCGGCCCAGAGAGAGCCCGGCAGCCTGTAAGACAGTCAGGAGACACGTGGGAAATGGCTACCCAGCAGTTTCGGGCAGTCCTAATCTCTGGTCGGCTGTTTTTAAAAAAATTTTGTTCCATTCTGGGAATACTCATACAAAAGAGTGCGTATAACAAATATTTGTAGTTTAAAGAATAATCGTAAAATGAGCACAACTCAGTAGAACATCGCACACGCCCCAGTCCACTCCTCCCTGACTGTATTCCCTTTCCTCCCCCTCAGAAGCATTCCCACTGCCCTGATTTTGTTATCATTTCATCCTTTTCTTCCTGCCCATTAGATGGTGGAAATAGCCATGCCATTTCTGCTTCAGAAATTTGTTTCATTTCACTTCTGTTTCAGGAAGCTTTCTGTCCTTGGCGGCCTTGTTATGATCCCAGTTTCCGTTCATTGAGCTGTTGCTATGTGCAGACATTGTGATTATCTCCTTAATCCTCATAGCAACCCTGTGGAGTGGGTGTCACCTTCTCCATCTCACAGATGAGGAAGCGGAGTCGGGGATGCTAGTGATTTTCAATTTCACTGGCAAAGCCAGTCTTCTGACTCCAGTGCGCTTTCTTAATCCCTCCCCCTGCCCCAGTCTGTGCCCAGGTCTGGGTTAAGTCCTGCTAGAGCTGCTGTGGAGACCTAGCCGAGGAGGTAATTGATGTTTGAGCTGCATTTAAGCCTTGCGGGCTGACACGTTCTCCTGACAGGGGAATCGGGAGAGGCGGTTCAGGTGTGAGGAGTGGCATTTACGCAGGCGTGGATGAGGAAGACCACCAGGGCTGATGACGAGGGTCTGCACTGTCTTGTGGGGTGTTAGGGGCAGGCAGATACAGGCTGGGGACTGGCTCGTGGGGCCCTCGTGTGGGTGGTCAGGACTCTGGGCTTCATCCCGGGACACTGAGGATCCCCTGCAGGTTTTTGAGAAGCGATGCAGCAGATCTGTACTTTCGGAAGGACGAGGCTCGGTGGTGGGAGTGAAGCTGGCACAGGGGACCCAGTCTGGTGCACGGCCCAGTGCTGGGGGTGGGGGCAACGCGGAGACAAGGAGGGGAGCAGATGGACTTGGCTGCTGAGAGATGGAGGGGTAGGAGGAGAAAAGGATTCAAAATAACTCCAAGGGTTTTAGCTCAGACATCTGACCGGATTGTGCTGCCAAAATAGAGTGCGGGAGTCTCAGGTTCTGCTGAGATTTTGAAATGTTTACTCTGACGGGTAGCAGTTTATCTCAACTATTTTTGCCCCTCATGGAGCAGGCATCAGAGGGGAGAAAGGCAGATAAATAACTCACATGGTGGTTCCCCTCAATCCTCTCTTCCCTGGGTCATCAGGCGAGACGAGGTGGACACCAGCCCTCCTGGCTCGCCCATTGTCGCCTGCAGCCGGGACCCTTGGGACGGGTCACTGGGGTTGCACTGGGCTGGGGCGGGGCTGTGTCGAGATGAGAAACCTTGACTTGGGCAGACACGCTGCTGTGCACAGAGGAAGCTGAGCGGTGGAAGGCGGCGGGAGAGCACCACAGGCGCGGCCTGCTGGTAAGGGCGCCGCGGCCGTGCCCGGGCGTCCCTCCTCGGGGGGCCCGGCCCACATCATGGTCTTTAATTGCATCTGGTTGTGTGGTGCCATTCGTCATGGAAGCCCCCTTCATTGTCATGTCCTGATTTTAATTTTGGTCAGAGACAGCGATGGTGTGGGGTCAGAAGTGTTGGGAGCTGCAGGGGAGCCTTAGAAGCGATCTAGTCCTGGGATATCAACGCTTCAGGCCCCTCTTTAAATGGTGGAGGCCTAGTCTTGAAAATCAATCCAAGTTGAGGTGCGGTGGACGAAGCCAGGTCTGGGAATAGTGTCCATTTTGCCGGCTGCTCTCCCCAACTCTCACCACACGAGGTGGCCTCCAGACACTGCCGGGAGGCTCTGGGGCCCACAGGCCACTCTGTGGCCTCCAGACACTGCCAGGAGGCTCTGGGGCCCACAGGCCACTCTGTGGCCTCCAGACACTGCCAGGAGGCTCTGGGGCCCACAGGCCACTCTGTGAAAACCCCTAGGTGCTGCTTCTCTGAAGCCAGCCTGTGGACCATGGGCTCTGCTTAGGCACTCATGAAGCGTTTTGGATGGAGCTGGAGCCAGGCCCGCGTGTCTTGCCCGTGTCCCCCCACCTCAGTCTGCGTAGATTACTTCTTTTCCTTCTGTTCTACTCTGCAAAACTGCATTTGCAGTTGTGTAAGTATACAGGATTGCCAGGAGGAACAGCAACAACTGCAGATATACAGGTGATGCCACCCTAATGACGGAAAGCGAGGAGAAACTAAAGAGCCTTTTGATGAAGGTGAAAGAAGAGGGTGAAAAAGCTGGCTTAAAACTCAGCATTCAAAAAACGAATATCGTGGCATCTGATCCTATCACTTCATGGCAAATAGATGAGGAAACAATGGAAACAGTGACAGACTTTATTTGGGGGCGCTCCAAAATCGCTGTGGCTGGTGACTGCTGCCATGAAATTAAAAGTCACTCACTCCTTAAAAAAAATCTTCAACTGAGATAACATATTAAAGAAAAGAGATAACTATTAAGAAAAGCTGACAATCCAAGACAGCATATTAAAAAACAGAGACATCAATTTGCCAGCCAAGGTCCATCTAGTCAAACCTATGGTTTTTCCAGTAGTCGTGTACAGATATGACAGTTGGACCATAAAGAAGGCTGAGCGCCGAAGAACTGATGCTTTCGAACTGTGGTGCTGGAGAAGACTCTTGAGAGTTCCTTGGACTGCAGGGAGATCAGTCTATCCTAAAGGAAATCAACCCTCAGTATTCATTAGAAGGACTAATGCTGAAGCTTGAATACTTTAGCCACATGATGCGAAGCACTGACTTATTGGAAAAGACCCTGATGCTGGGAAAGATTGAAGGCAGGAGAAGGGGGCGACAGAGGATGAGATGGTTGGATGGCATCAGTGACTCAGTGGACATGAGTTTAGCAAACTGCGGGAGATAGTGAAGGACAGGGAGGCCTGGCGTGCTGCAGTCATGGGGTCACAAAGAGTCGGACGTGACTTAGCAACTGAACCAAGTGTACACGTTGACCCCACATGGTAAAAAAAGGTAAACCCACCATAAGCTGAAGGTCTGTCTCTCTTCTGAGAGGCAGTGGTTATATTTTGACCTTTGTCTGGTGTTTCTGTGTGAGTCACAGGGACTTCTGGTCAGAGGTGAGGGTGATTTGTTCTTGTGTGTGCAGTACCTTTGGGCAGCAGGGAGTGTTTATTAAGTGCCTACTGTGTGGGCTGGCTTGCATCAGACTCCCAATTGAACCTCAAAGCAGAGAAACACTGTTTGGGACCCGGGAGCATCTGCGAACAGCCGTGGCTGAGCTTTGCACCACCTTCTCCGGCATCGAGCTTCCTGTTACAGGCACACTGTTGACTGTCTGTTCTTTTCACAGCATTTCTGCTTTAAAGCCCTGAAAGACCACGTGACCCATGCCCGTCTCCAACGGATAAGAAGGAATCTTGCTCACCAACAGCATGATGTCACGGTGAGGCCCTCTTCTGCACCAAGGCACTTCTTCTGATGGCCCTTCTTCCTCTGTTTTTTTTTAACCTTTGTGCTTAGAGGTTTGTTCAGATCTTGAGACTCCAGAACCTTCAGGTCCATATTCTTCAGTGATCCATACCACAGGATAGAGAAACTCTTGTTTTTCTCTTATGTGATGCCATTTTTTGAAAATCTGTTTGCTTAAAAAAATAAAACTGGTAGTTGAATCGGAGGCCAAGCACTGTGGATCCAGCCTGGGCCTGGGGAGTACACTCCTGAGTCCCGCATTCCAGGGACTTTGGTACTGCTTGTACCGGGTGTGTCGTCTCCAGTGGTTAATTTTCCTGAGGGTAACCAACATTCTACCTTCATTTGTCAATTGTGCTTTTGGGCGTAGAAGGGGGTTTTCTAATTGTGAAAGCGTTCAAATGTACAGAAAAAATATGAAAAACAGTATAATAAACCTCAGTTTACTTTACCATTTAAGTTCAACAATTGTTAACAATTGCTTTTTTTTTTCCTGAGTCATTTCAAAGTAAATTATAGATGTTATGACACTTTACATCTAAACATTTCAGTATGCATTGCCCCCAAATGAGAACATCTTGCTCTATAACCACAATATCATTATCATCCCTAACAAAATGAATAGTAATGCTCTAATATTAACCAGGGTGTGCGCACTCAGTCATGTCCAACTCTTTGCAACCCCTTGGACTGGAGCCTGCCAGGCTCCTCTGTCCATGGGATTTTCCAGGCAAGAATACTGGAATGGGTTGCCATTTCTTACTCCAGGGGATCTTCCCAACCCAGGATTCGAACCTGTATCTCTTGCATCAGCAGAATTCTTTACCACTAGCACCACCTGGGAAGCCCAATATTAACCAATACCAAGCACATATTCAAATTCAGTTGCCCTTGACCCAAATGTGTTTATAGTTGTTTTTTACAAGCCAGATTCAACTAAAAATTGATGACTTACTGCATTGAGTTATGTCTCTTAAGACTCTAGTAAATCAATAAGTTTCTCCCACCCCCCCATTTCTTTTGTTTAACATGTTTATTTTTTAATTGTAGTAAAACACACAAAATTTATCATCTTAACCATTAAGTGTACAGTTCAGTGGTATTAAGGACATTAACATCACTGTGCAGCTATCATCCATCTCCAGAATCCTTTCATCTTGCAGAACCAAAACAATGAATCCCAGTCTCCTCCACCTCCCCCAGCCCCTGGCAACCACTGCTTTCCTTCTTGTCTCTGTGAATTTGACTGGTCCAGGTACCTCATATTTACAGAACTTTGCCCTTTTGTGACTGGCTCATTTCACTTAGTATAACGTATGTATGTATTTTTGATGACATTGACTTTTAGAAAAGGAAGACCCAGTTTTTGGTACAGTCGTCCTGGTCTCCATTTTTCTGTTTACTTTTGATGTCATTTGATTTCCCTTTTTCCTGTGTAGCTCTTATGAACTGGAAATTAGATCTAAGGGCTTGACTAGACTGAAGTTAAGTGTTTTCTGGCAGGACTACTTCGTAGACAGTGAGCTTCCTTCACCAGGGTAAAGAATCTACCTGCTAATGCAGGAGATGCAAGAGATCCAGGTTCAGTCCCTGCGTTGGGAAGATCTCCTGGAGTAAGAAATGGCACCCCACTCCAGTACTCTTCCCTAGGAAACCCCATGGACCGAGGAGCCTGGTGGGCTGCAGTCCATGGGGTCACAGAAGATTTATAAGTAGCAATATGTGATAAGATCGGTTTTAATTTCTAAAATGGTGTTGGCCTCCATGAGGCCCGATTAGGAACAGCTTCTTCATTTTGATTTCCATAGATCTGATAGATCCAGCTGTTTGTTTTTTATGTTGGCCCAGAACAATTCCGTATAGTTTGGCCATAATTATTTTTCAAGTCTGTTACATGTCGGGTGTTCCAAATTGAGGTAATTCCTGCGTCTTCTGGAGTTACTAATTTGCTGCCTGATGGGTCAGGAGAGCGGAGAAGGCCGTGGCAACCCACTCCAGTGCTCTTGCCTGGAAGATCCCATGGACGGAGGAGCCTGGTAGGCTGCAGTCCATGAGGTCATGAAGAGTCAGACACGACTGAGCGACTTCACCTTCACTTTCACTTTCCACTTTCATGCATCGGAGAAGGAAATGGCAACCCACTCCAATGTTCTTGCCTGGAGAATCCCAGGGACAGGGGAGCCTGGTGGGCTGCCGTCTCTGGGGTCGCACAGAGTCGGACACGACTGAAGTGACTTAGCCGCAGCAGGGTCAGGAGAGATTGTTTTGTGTTAATGAACTTCCATTTCCTTCTTGTTTCACCTCAGCTGCTGCACAGGGTCTGGAACCTCTGGCAGTCACGGCTCGAGCAGAGGGAGGAAAGAGAGCAGCTGCCCTTCCTGTGCGCTGCCTGGGACCACAGCAGGTAGGGAAGTGGTCTGCAGGCTCCCCGGGGGCCCACTGTGACTTGCTTGCTGGTCTCTAGGAGTCATCACTCGCCCTTCCCCACATTACTGTGCAGATTCGGAAAGGCCCTGCCGTGGACCAGTGGCTCCTGCGCCTGCCTCTTCCGTTGGGCTGGCGAGGCGGGAGGTGGGATGAGGAGCGCTTAAGCTGGTGCTCGGCCGCCAGTGCCTCAGGTCTCAGGCGGCAGTGATGTTCTGTCTTGGAATTCAGGCGTCAGTAGTGTTACAGAGACATCCCAGGCAGGTGGGTGTTTGTGGCTTGGTCTTGGAGATTGTGAAGCATGTCCTCCGTTAAACGTTCAGTTAAAGTAAGTAAATTTTCCACAGGGAAAACTCAGAATGTATAGAAAAGAAGTAGAAAGTGAGAAATAAAGACTGCCTGGACTCCTTCCTTCAACGGCTTAGTCCTATTCTTCAGAGGGAACCGCTGTTCACTTTTAATTTTTTTTTTGACCACCCCTCCTGACTTGTGGAATTTTTAATTCCCCCACCAGGGATTGAACCAGGGTCCTCAGCAGTGACAGTGTGGACCCCTAACCACTGGATTCCCAGGGAATCCCCTTTTCTAAAATATTTTTTCATTACTTTTTATTCACTTTCTTGCTGCAAGACATGTTCAATAAACCCTCCCCCAAGAGTATAACTTAACTTGCATAGCTATGGGTCCAATTTTGGAGCACTTTTTAATGAGTCAGTGAGAATCAGATTGGAGCCGGGGAAGGCAATGGCACCCCACCCCAGTACTCTTGCCTGGAAAATCCAATGGACGGAGTAGCCTGGTGGGCTACAGTCCATGGGGTCGCTAACAGTCAGACAGACTGAGCGACTTCACTTTCACTTTTCTCTTTCATGCATTGGAGAAGGAAATGGCAACCCGCTCCAGTATTCTTGCCTGGAGAATCCCAGGGACGGGGGAGCCTGGTGGGCTGCCGTCTATGGGGTCATACAGAGTCGGACATGACTGAAGTGACTTAGCAGCAGCAGCAGATTGGAGCTGACAGGGTATATCACTATTATAAGTCCTGTTTTACAAAGCTGAGTGTGGTTCTCAATCTCAGTATTACTGTGAAGGCATGTCACAGACCAACATGGTCCTAAAAGACCCCAGAGTTTGGCCATAAAACCAGAAAGTTCAGCATATTTGGGGGATTTCATACATATTACCTAATTCCAAGTCCACTGTCCTTGGTGGTCCAATTAGGTTTACAAGAAAGCTGTTAAATTTGGGGGGTCGGACCACAGTCCAAAATCAGGGGTTGGTGGATTGCATGTCAGAAATCAGATTATTTCCTTCTCTCCTAGAAGGAAACCCCTGAGGGCCCCTGCACTGCTCAAGAAGTGCCTGTGCCCAGCTTCACCTTCCTTAAAGTGAAACAGAAGTTCAGACACGTGGAAGTGGGAGGTGATTCCCTTGGTGGCCTGTTTCGTTTCAGAATAACGTTGCTTCGCAAGTGCTTCCAGTTGTGGTCACAGTCCACCCAGAAGAGGCGATCCCAGCAGGTGCGGAGTCCCTCAGCTCAGCGGGCTCTGCTGGCTCACGCCCTTGGGTCGGCTGGCGTGGGAGAGATTCTTGGGGAAGGCCTGTGTCAGGAGGCCTGGTGTTCTGGTTTGGAGGCAAGGGCACTGTGAGAAGCTCGAGGTTCTGCCCCCGGGCCCTCCAGGGGTGTCACGGTCTGCATGACTCCCATCCCTGCCTCCACGTGCTTTGACAGCACAGCTGCTCTCGGAAGGCGATGAGTGTACAAGCCATTCTGTTCCCATCTTGACTGTCCTCAGCCAGCCCGTCATCCCGTGGGACCTTCGGGAGATGCTGGGGAAGGTGGAGAGCCTGAGTCCCGTATCCCAGAGCTCAACCACGTGAGACACAGGTGCCCGCAGTGGTGGGAGGAGACAGGTGGAGAAAGACTTACCGAACAGCTGCTATGCGTGAGACCAAGCCAGGCCCTGAGAATGCAGCTGTGATGCAAAGCACAGGGGGTTCCTACTCTCACAAGGCTTGCAGTTCAGCCCCTGGGGGGCTCTAACGATGCTGATCGCTGAACTGAGAAAGGTGGGTTTCCAGGCCTCATCAAGCTCAGGGGAGTATGTGTTCAATTGGTGATATCTGCAGGGCCTCACTTTCATGGTTTGGAGGAGGAAATGGCAACCCACTCCAGTGTTCTTTCCTGGAGAATCCCAGGGACGGGGGAGCCTGGTGGGCTGCCATCTCTGGGGTCGCACAGAGTCGGACACGACTGAAGCGACTTAGCAGCAGCAGCAGCCGGGCCTCACAGTAGGACATGGGCTGCTCAGCTCTTTGCTTGGCCTTGCCCCGGTGAAAACGGGCGGGGACACGAGCCAGGCTCCTCACGGTTATTTCGCTGCTGCCCTCTCCACCTCCTCATCTATCTGCTGCTCGAGTCTGACACGTGGATCTAAGGAGCTTGGCTGGTTGCTTGGTTTGGACGTCATACTGACTCCCTTGGGAGCTGGTCCTGTCTGCTCTGCTCCCTGTTCCTGGGTGTTCTCTGCCTGCTCCTGTTTCCCAGTCTACCCACTGCCCTTTCAGCTCAAGTGTCAGCCCTGGCCCCTGCCCCACATGAGGCCTTCTCATCACCTGGCATTGGCTGCCCCCCACCCCGTCCACCCCACCAGGCTCTAGGCTCCTTGAGCACAGAGCCTGCCCTGCCCCATTCACCTCCTGAACTGCTGGCCGAGGGCAGGCCCTGACCGTGTTTGGACGAGCGAGGGACCTGGGTGAACAAACATGAGCTGCTGGTGACTGCTTCAGACTTTACCCCAAGGACCACCCCGGTGCCTGATGTTTGGGACTGACCAGGGCATGGGTCGATTCTGGGCCACCTTTACCTTACACACCTGGAGAAGGCTTAGAATTGGTGCATTCTTTGACATCCCTTTGGATTATGTGGCTGTTTTGGAAAGGACATTGCCACCTGGTCTCTCAAGGTTATTTAATGCAAGCACAACAGCATATGAAGAAAGAGCCCTTTTAGAAAAAGAACACGAGCCCCCGAGTTGAAAGGTTATGTTTATTCAAGGTGGAAAAGAAGCAAAGGGTCTCATTGAATTTCTCCCTGAAAAAAAGGGATCCGCTCGACCCTGGGGCCCTGCACTGGAAGCAGGTCAAGGGTCGAGTCCTTATCTCTGCAGGGCTCAGCGCAGCCCACACAGTGGACGGTTTGACAGATAGTAAGGGCCCTGCTCCGCTGTTGTGTTCTAAAAACAAACCTGTCGCGAACAGCGCAGATATCCAGGAACACACCAGCGCCTTTTATTTTAAGAAAAGATAAAAATCAGTGTGTTATGCGTTTCCTTCTATCTGAGAGGTGCTGTTAGGAAGAGTGGCGAGGAGGTTTGCCTGTTGTTGAAGCTGGGTGGGAAGCCTGGGGATTTGTTACGTTAGGGCCTCTACTCTTGTTTATAGTTGAAAATGCCCATAAGCGATAGGTAGACACACAGAAAATCTGAGAAGCGTACAAGGACATAAAAAAGAAAAAACACCCATAATCCTGCCTCTAAGGTGGCAATTGGTGAGTAAACCTGATATTTTTTTTTCTTCTGTGTGAGTAGGAGTGTGTGTCACACACACACACAGGCATGCCGTGGAATTTTCTATTGCTCTGGAGAAAAAAATCACCCCAAACTCAGTGGATTAAAACAACGACCACTTTATTATGTTTTAAGGATTCCGTGTGTCAAAAATTGAGAGAGGACATGGCAAGGCTGACTGGTCTCTCCTCCGTGCTGCTGGGGCCTCTGCTGGTCCGATTCTAGTGGCAGGAGGTTAGAGCCGTTTAGCTTCGTTTCCTCACTCACTCATCTGGTTCCGGGGCTGGAATGACTCAGACAGCGCTCCGCTGGGACTGTTAACTAGAGAGCCTGCCCGCGGCCTGCCCCAGAGGCTGGGGCTTCTTTCAGCACGGCGGCCCCTGGGTAGCAGGCTTCCTCTGTTGCAGCTCAGGCTCCCGGAGTGTTCCCACCAACAGGACAGGAGCTGTGTGGCCCTTTATGACCTAGCCTTAGAGGTCACTTAGTCTCACCTTCACCACTGGTCAAAGTAGTCACTCTCCACCCAGATTCAAGGAAACGAAGGTCAAGGAGTTTGCAGTCTGGTTTTTTGGTTTTGTTATTGCTGTTTTTGGCCGAGGCATGGGGGCTTTAGTTCCCCAACCAGAGATGGGACCCGTGCCCCCCGGTGGTGAAAGCCCTAGCCACTGGACGGACAGGGAATTCCCTGCAGCCAGCCCTGTGCTAAAAGCCACCACACGTGTGTGCGCGTCCCCCCAGCCCCAAGCTTTTATAGCGTGGAGGCATATGTATCGTCTGTCAGTGGTGCGTCTCCCTGCTGATGGAGCCAGGGAAGAGCAGCTGTTTCTGTTCAGTTGCTCAGCCGTGTCCAGCTCTCTGTGACCCCATAGGCCGCAGCGCACCAGGCTTCCTTGTCCTTCACTACCTCCTGGACTTGGCCCAAACTCACGTCCATTGAGTCAGTGATGCCATCCAACCATCTCGCCCGCTGTCCCCCTCTTCTCCTGCCCTCAGTCTTCCCCAGCATCGGGGTCTTTTCCAGTGAGTCAGCTCTTCGCATCAGGTGGCCCAAATATTGAAGCTTCAGCATCAGTCCTTCCAGTGAATATTGAGGGTTGATTTCCTTTAGGATTGACTGGTTTGATCTCTTTGCTGTCTGAGGGACTCTCAGGAGTCTTCTCCAGCACCACAATTCAAAAGCATCGGTTCTCCGGTGCTCAGCCTTCTTTATGGTCCAACTCTCAGGTCTGTACATGGCTACTGGAAAAACCATAGCTTTGACTAGATGGACCTTTGTCAGCAAAGTGATGTTTCTGCTTTTTAATACTCTGTCTAGGTTTATCAAAAGTTTCCTTCCAAGGAGCAAGTGTCTTTTAATTTCGTGGCTGCTGTCACCATCCTCAGTGATTTTGGAGCCCAGGAAAATAAAGTCTGTCACTCTTCCCATTTTTTTCTCCATCTATTTGCCATGGAGTGTCGGGATCAGATGCCATGATCTCAGTTTTCTGAATGTTCTGATGTTTAAGCCAGCTTAAAACTGGACAGAACAGTAGTAGCCTTTTTTGTTTCCTTTTTTTTATTTAAATATACATGTTTTTTAATTTTAACTTGTGTTGGCTTCTGCCACACAACAGTGCAAATCAGCCATAATCACACATACATCCCGCCTCCCCCTCCCCGATCGCATCCCTCTAGGTCATCACAGAGGGCCAGACGGGGCTCCCTGGGCTACACAGCAGCTTCTCACCAGCTATCCATCTGACACCTGATAGTGTCTATATGCTGAAGCTACTTTTCCATTCTCCCACTCGCTCCCTCCCCCACTGTGTCCACAAGCCCATTCTCCACATCTGTATCTCTAGTCCTTCCCTGCAGATAGTATCATTTTTTTTAGATTCCATATATATGCATACGTATTCTATGTTTTTCTGATTTACTGTACTCTGTAACAGGCTCTATGTTCCTCCACCTCACTAGAACTGACTCAAATTCGTTCTTCTTTATGGCTGAGTAATATTCCGAGATACGTATATCTATCTTTATTCTGATGTATATACCGCAACTTCTCTTTCCATTCATCTGTTGATGGACATTTAGGTTGCTTCCGTGTCCTGGCTGTTGTAAACAGTGCTGCTGTGAACACATGTCCTTTTTCATTATAGTTTTCTCAGGGCATATGCCCAGTAGTGGGGTTTCTGGGTCATACGGTAGATTTTACTGGTCCTATGATAAATTAAGTAGTGTCTTATAATTACATAAAAATTTAAAGACTCTGTATTTCAAAGAAGTGTTATAAAATCAAAAGGCACAGGGTAGAAACAAAATTTGATAACACACACGACAGAGGACTAAAAAATTTCAGGTTCAAAAAACCCATATATGTCACTGAATTAAATGCTGACAGTAAACTGGGCAGTGAGGATGAACACTTGGGCCATAAGGGAAAAACGTTAGATAAATACATATACACACACATATGGGGTCAAATGTAGGGAGAGATGCTTAATTCACTTTTAATGAAAGGGAAAATTTTCCACCTATCATTTCATTTTTCACCGGTCATGTTGGCAGAAATTAAAAGTAATGCTTTTCATTTTAAAAGGTGTTTGTATCGGAAGCGTCCTCCCTTGAGAATGGGACCTGGAAAGACTTTTTTCGTTTTTAATGTAAAGTACAAATGGTCATTCACGGTTTTCCCCTCAGCTGTTGCAGGCCAGAGCAGACTGCCACTTCCAGCAGAGAGCCCTGCCTGCAGCCTTCCAGGCGTGGAGGAGACTCTGGCTGCGGCACCGGCAGCATCGAGCCCTCGAGGCCCGGGCGGCGTGCTTTCACAGGTACCCCGCGCGGCTCCTCTCTGCATCCCACGCAGCCCTTTGTTTCGTTTCTCAGCCTGCCGGTGCCCTCGGCCCAGGTTCTTCCTGGAGCTCATCTGCCCGGAAGAGACAGCCCGTGTTTCCCTGGGGAAACATGTGCCCATCTGTGTGCAAGTGCTTCGCGAATTGCCCTGGTTTTATGTCCCGTCCCCCATCACGAGCCGCAGTGAGCCGCTTTAAAGCTGCCCATCAGCTTCCCGGATCAGGGTGTGGTTGGACGTCGCATCACCGTGGCCAGCTTTCTTGAGCGTGATTTCCCTGAAATGCTTGGCTCCTCTTCTGCTAGACCTTTTTTTCCCTCCTGACGGAGGGTGCTTCTTTAGTTGTGGTACGTGTGAGCTCGGTTGCCCCGTGGCATGTGGGATCTTAGTTCCCCAACCAGGGATCAACCTGGGACCTTTGTCAACCCCAACTGGGGACCTGTGTCCCTCACATTGGAAGGCGGTTTCTTAACTCCTAGGCCACCAGGGAAGTCCCTCAACCTGACTTTCTGAAGACTTGAAAATATTGTCAACAAAGTTAAGATGGGCAGAACTGCATCCTTTTAGGTCCCGTGGGGGGCAGGCTTGCCGAGAGCAGGTTTGCACCCCCTGTTAGTGCCATACAGCATAGAGGTCGTTAATGACTAACTGTCGGCCACAGAGGTGTGGGTGTGGTGGGAGGGGAGAACGGAAAATACGGAAGCCCATTTGCCCGTGACGACATCATCTGCACTAAGAAGTTCCTTCTCAGAGCAGCCCGGAGAGAACAGGGTCAAAGTGATAAATGACTCACCCGGGTAACAGCAGCCAGTGTTTACATTCAGATCTGCCTGATTCCAAAGTCCAAGTACTTGCTGCTGAATCAGGAGGAAGGTCTTCTTATGACTTGGTTCAGTCCAGTCACTCAGTCGTGTCCGACTCTTTACGACCCCAGGGACTGCAGCTCGCCAGGCCTCCCTGTCCATCACCAACTCCCGGAGTCCACCCAAACCCATGTCCATTGAGTCGGTGATGCCATCCAACCATCTCATCCTCTGTCATCCCCTTCTCCTCCTGCCCTCAATCTTTCCCAGCATCAGGGTCTTTTCAAATGAATCAGCTCTTTGCATCAGGTGGCCAAAGTATTGGAGTTTCGGCTTCAACATCAGACCTTCCAGTGAACACCCAGGACTGATCTCCTATAGGATAGACTGGTTGGATCTCCTTTCAGTCCAAGGGACTCTCAAGAGTCTTCTCCAACACCACAGTTCAAAAGCATCAATTCTTCGGCGCTCAGCTTTCTTTACAGTCCAACTCTCACATCCATACATGACTACGGGAAAAACCATAGCCTTAACTAGACGGACCTTTGTTGGCAAAATAATGTCTCTGCTTTTTAGTATGCTGTCTAGGTTGGTCATAACTTTCCTTCCAAGGAGTAAGCGTCTTTTAATTTCATGGCTGCAGTCACCATCTGCAGTGATTTTGGAGCCCTATGACTTGCTATGAACTTTGAATCTTGGTGAGAAGGAGAGACTAATACTCAAGGGAGAGTTGGAGAACCATCCCAAAGAACAGACCATCTGTGTCCTTGGAGGGTCAACACAGGGTCTTCCAGGGCTCAGAGCTGGTGCTGAGGGGTGTGCCCTGGGGAGGCTTGCTTTGCGGGTGGGGGGAGTGGAGGGTGGGACGAGGAGGGCCAGACTGGGGCTGCCTGATCCTGCAGGTAGATCTTGGACAGGTGTTCGAGCAGGTGCGTGGAAGTAGTGACAGTTAGGGATATTGCCCTGAGGACAGTGCGTCACTTAGGCAGACGGGAGGGACGAGCACTGGGAGAAGCTGACGTGCACTTGGCTTTGGAGGACGCCGAACGCTGGTGTGAGAGGGTCAGCCCGAACCCTGGGCTCCGTACACTAAGTTCAAGGAGGTGCTTTTAGTGGGCGGCCATGAAGCAAAGAGGCTGGCGTGGGCTGGCACTTATCTCTGCCCGCTCTGTTGCAGAGAGGGGCTTTGCCTGAGTTTCTGTACTGAAGTCTAATGTAAGAGGCACTCAGCAAATGGCTTCACTACCTACAACACACGTTTCCTTTACAAACGAGCTGGTTCTGTTGCTTGCTTGTCTGTATTTTGGGATGTCGTGGGACCAGAAATCAAGGGCACCTTCAAAGAGGCCCAGAGGAGCTCCTTAAAGGGATGTGGTTGGCATCCGCCTTGGGCGAGTTTAGAACCATCACTTGAGACAAGGGTGGAGGGCGAATCAAGGCAGGGAGTCAGGTGAAGGCTCAGAGGCTGGCGGAAAAGATTAGACATTGCTTCTTCAGGTTTAGTTTGATCTTCTTAGACAGCTTGGTTTTCAGGTTCCTGCCTTCCTAGGTCACAAGAAGGCAGGGTGATTGAGAACCTGGTTTAGAAGCCAACTGACCTGGCTGAGTTCAAACCCACACTCCATGCTCGGCAGCTCTGCGACTCTGGGCAACTCACTGAGTCTGAGCCCCAGTTTCCTCAAATGTAAAATGGAAATGACTTGATAATATCCCACTGGGTTGCCATGACCACTGAGTAGGATAATCCATCCCTGGGAACTGATTTATGGCTCTTAAGGTAAATTGATGTCCATGGGTTTGGTTTAGCAAGTCGAAGTTCCAAAAAAAAAAAAAGAAGTGTATGTTCTGTCTTTCCATAATTCTTGGGGTACTTTAAAAAAAAATATTTCAGGAATATAAACTGAATTCATCGTGGAATCTCATATGAATTATGGCTAAAAATAATAGTTTATTAACCAGCCAGTGAAATATTATACGGAGAATGAGGCAGTACCGTTTGCCTTTTTTTTTTTTTTTTTTTAAGTTGAGCTAAAATTTACATACAGTAAGAGGTATAGACATTAAGTAAGTAGATTGAATTTTTACAAATTGCGTCCCAGGATAGCTAGCACGCCAGCTGAGATACAGAATGCTTCCACCATCCTAGAGAGTTCCTTCCTGCCCTTTGCCAGCCAGTTCCTACCCCCATAAGTAATCCCTGTTCTGCATTCTGCCATTCTAGGTTCGTTTTTGCGTGCTTTTGAACTTTGCACAGTGGGATCATATAGTACCTTCTCTATTGTGTGTTCAGGTCTTTTAAAGTTCAGCCTAATGTTTTTGAGATTGAGCCAGGTTATTGCATGTATCTATAGCTGTTTTTAACTTGCTGAGTAGTACTCAGTTGTATGTATCTCAGACACTGTTTCTATCTGTTTTAACGTAGAAGTTGTTTTCCAGTTTGCGGCCATTGTGCCTAAGGCTGTTGCTGTGCACATTTTGTTTTAGTGGGGTACGTTTCGCTTCTCTTGGGGAGATGGTCAGAGGGTGGGCATCTGCTCAGTCTTGCAGGTGGCTCTATCATTTTCTGCTCACACCAGAAAACCTGAGGGTTCTGGTTGCTCCAGCATCCGCACCAAAGTTAAAATGTTTTTTTATTTATTTTGGTTGTGCTGGGTCTTCGTTGCTTTGCGGGCTTTTCTCTGCTTGTGGCGAGGGATGTTTTTTATTTATTTTTGGTTGTGCTGGGTCTTCGTTGCTTTGTGGAGGCCGCTCTCTTGTTACGGTGTGTGGGCTTCTCTTGCGGCTGAGCGCAGGCTCAAGGGCGTGTGGGCTTCGGTAGCTGGGGCTGAAGGGCTCTAAACACAGGCTCGTTAGTTGCGGCATGTGGGCTTAGTTGCTCCACGGCATGTGGGATCTTCTGAAGTCAGGGCTTGAACTTGTGTCCCTGGCATTGCAAGGCAGATGCTCAACCCCTGGACTGCCAGGGAAGCCCCGACATGTGTTCTTGAAGTCTTGTCAGCTCCGCCATTTCGGTGGGTATGTGGAGAGCTGTTTCATTTTCTTGATGACCAACGATGCACAGCATTTCTTTAAAGCCTTATTGTTGTTCATTCGCTAAGGCATGTCCGACTCTTTGTGACGCCACGGACTGCAGCACCTCAGGCTTTGCTGTCCTTCACTGTCTCCTGGAGTTTGCTCAAACTCATGTCCATTGAGTTGGTGCTGCACTCAGCCTTCTTTATGGTCAAACTCCAACGTCCTTACATGACTGCTGGGAAAACCATGAAAGTCGCTCAGCCGTGTCCAACTATTTATGACCCCATGGACTGACAGTCCATGGAATTCTCCAGACCAGAATACTGGAGTGGGTAGCTTTTCCCTTCTCCGAGGATCTTCCCAACCCAGAGATCGAACCCAGGTCTCCCACACTGCAGGCAGATTCTTTACCAGCTGAGCCACCAGGGAAGCCCAAGAATACTGGAGTGGGTAGCCTGCCTTCTCCAGAGGATCTTCCTGACCCAGGAATTGAACCGGGGTCTCTACCAGCTGAGCTGTCAGGGAAGCCCACAGCCTTGACTGATCAGAGCTTTGTCGGCAAAGTGACGTCTCTTCCTTAAAGCGTGGAATGTGTCGGGTCATTTGAGGGGTTTGGCTTTTGTCCGCTTTCCTTGCTCCCCACCTGGGCTTATTTGGCTCTTAATATAAGAGAAAAAACCCAGTCATTTGGAACTTCTCATTCTTGTGGAGTTAAGTGCGCTCCTGTTACTCACTCGGGTTCTTGCAGGGAGACGTTAGAGAAGCAGGTGTTTGCTGTCTGGTGTCAGAAGACGTCTCAGCATCAAGAACACCGCTTGGCAGAGAGGATGGTGAGTGGTTCCCCAGGGGGCCCCCAGGGAGGTGCCGGGACGTGCAGGGTCTGCTTCAGGTCTCTGCACCTGGCGCCTTGCCCATGAGGATGCTGCTGGACCCAGACCCGTGCTGCAGGGCGACCCGCCTGCAGCCAGGATTCGCAAGGCCAGGGCAGGGCCTGGCATGTTTCCTTGTCTGTCAGTGGACTCTGCAGATGGTTTCTGGGCCTGCCCAGCCCCTGCACCTCCAGCTCTTGCGCTTGGTCATCGTTCGTGGCCTGGACTTTTCCTGGCCTCTATACTGCCGCCTTTGTGACCCTTCCAACCTCTCCTGCTGCAGGCCGTGCTCCACGCAGAGCAGCACCTTCTGCAACAGTCGTGGTCCACGTGGCGCCAGCAGGCAGCGGCACGCCGCCTGGAGCAGCAGCAGCATGCACTGGCCTGTGCCCACCACCATCTCAGGCAGCTCGGGAAGGCTTTCTATGTCTGGAGGGAGGGCGCCCAAGGGCTCAGAACAGAGTGAGTAGCCACTCGCGCCTCAGAAACCCTTCCCGGCTCGGGGCAGCTTTGACTGTGTGGCAGACTGTTAGCTCTGAGCGTCTGCAGGTATGGGGTGGGGTTGGGGGGTCGTGTCAGCCTGGATTCTGGTCTTAAGTCCCAGAAATTCAACTTGAAACAGTCTAAGCAAAGCTGGGGCTGCAGTGAGAGGCTCCTGGGACGCTCGTGGATCTCTGGGCTCAGGACCTTGGCTGGTCAGCAGGGCCTATGGACCTGAGGTCCTGCCCGTCAGCTCCATCCTGCTCACTGATTGGGGCCACTTGAAGCGCCCGTGGCTGAGGCAGGCTGTGGCAGTTTCACCACACTCTAGTCAGGGACCAAGGCGGACAACCCTGTGTGCCCTGCAGGCGTCGTCCTGCCCTGGGTCCTCTCTTGATCCGCTTTGTGCTTCAAGGGTCTCTCGCCTCTCAAACTCTGGCTATGTTGAAACTCCTCCTCGGTTACCTGTTCCCACATGAACACAGAGCCCTGTGAATTTGTCCACAAAAATTGGGCTGCATGAGTGCTGTTCTGGGTGGAACGCCCAAATCCTTTGGCAGCTGTTCCCAAAGGGTCTTGATTCCCCTGCATGTTTAAGACCCCCTGGGCAGGGTCCTGGCTGCAGTGGGGTGCCCCTCAAGAGGGCCTTTGCAGGGTCTGGGCTGAGCGCCAGCTGTCTCCCCACAGGAGGATGGGCAGCGTGCGGGCCGCACTGTTCCACACGGCGTGGCTTCTGCGCTGGGCCTGGACCAGGTGGCGGGAGGTGAGGCCTTGGCACGGGCGCCGCCCGCCTGGGGCTGTGGGTGGGCGGAGCCTCATTGGGGTGAGTCAGGGTGAACACACGGTCTCCTCCACGGTCCCGCGGAAACCACCTTCCCCTGAGTGTGTGTGGGAGGCCGGGCGGTAGGTGGGGTGAGTGCCCAGCTGGTCTCGTGAGACATCTGGCTCATAGGTCCCCGATGTGTTAGGTGCCAGGCTGTCCCTCCTGGACACTCTGAGTCTAAAGTTCCTGGTCTAACGGTTCACAGACGTCCTCTTCAGGGTGAAAAATGTGCACACTGATACTGGTTCGCACTGACCCGCAGGAGGCGTTTGCCCCATGTCATCCGCACAGCCCTCTAAGAACTGCTTGTTTACAGAGGAGGATGCCGGGCTTGGGGTTAATAACCACGTTACCCGAGCTCCCCCAAACTAACAGTGAGACCGAGGCACGGCCGAGCCCCCCTCAGCCCTGGGCCCACGGCGGCCGGCGCTCTCCTCTCCGCAGCGC
Source organism: Oreotragus oreotragus (assembly GCA_006410675.1). Taxonomy (NCBI): domain Eukaryota; kingdom Metazoa; phylum Chordata; class Mammalia; order Artiodactyla; family Bovidae; genus Oreotragus; species Oreotragus oreotragus. Next base: position 241,532 of record SJYX01020625.1, on the reverse strand, counting down.
CGGGCCCTGCGTGGTGCCGAGTGGCAGAAGCTGGCGCGAGCCGACCTGCGCCACCAGCACAGCTTGCTGCACGGGGCGCTGCAGACCTGGGGGGCACGCCGTGCCACGGTCCCCCGGACCTCCTTGGCCGGCAGGGAGGGCGGTTCCGAAGGCTTTGTTCCCTCCTTGCTCCTCCCGCCCCTCCCGAGGTGGTAATCCCACAAGACGGAGAGCAGGTGCCCTGGCCAGTGGGTGTTGCACCCCCGAGCTAGTTCCCCGTCCTTCCCCCGGGGCCAGGGACCTGGGGGCTGGAGCACCAGGTGAGCATGGCCGGTCCTCTCCCTGCTGCTGGGCGGGCTCCTGGCCTCCCCCCGCCCTCTGTGCTGCCTGCTCTGGGCGTCACAGGCCCTGAACCCCTGCGGCGGCCCCAGGGCAGGGAGCGCTGCCGCCCGGGTCCTCCAGTCTCCTGCTCACCTGCAGGTGTATCAGAGCCGGGTGCGGAGCGTGCTGCAGGAGGCGGCTGCCAGGGAGAGCCAGCACAAGAGGCGGCTGCTGCGGTGAGTCCGCACGTCCCCAGTACAGGCCAGGGACCGGGGAGCAGGCTGCAGACCCCGGCAGGTTGGGGGGACTCCGACCAGGGTCTGGCAGTCATGCCTGGCTGCCTCCTGCTGTTGAGAGTGAGGCTTCGGTGTTTCCAACGCTGGTGCTGTTCACTGGGGCCTCGTGTGTCTTGCTGTTCACTGGGGCCTCGTGTGTCTTGAACCCACGCTGTGTGCTGAGCGGGGCCTCTGGGAGGCACCTGCGCCATCTCCCGCGTGTCTTGTTCATCTGAGCACCTTTCCCTGCCCCGTTCAGCCCTGCGGGAGGCGCCCTCCCCCACCCCCTGCTCTAGGCCTCTCTCCAGCCTCTGGGAGCCTCTGCACCTCGCGCCCCTTGGCTCCACCGCTTTCCTTCCCACCTCGGTCTGTTCAGCGCCTGCTGTTGCAGGCTGCTTCCTCCTTCCTCCCGTCTGCACCCCTCTCACCGCGGGTGCAGCGCCTCTGTGGCTGTCACCGGGTTGCAGCCCTGTGTTCCCCGTGGCACCACTCAGCCGCGTGCGGGGTGTGTGCAGTCACCGTGACTCGTCCGTGCGACAGACACGCTCGGGTGTGGGGAGACCTCGATTCACGACCGAGCAGAAGAGCCTCGCACTGTCCACCCCCAGGTCACCCTGTCCCCACGTGTGCCCACAGGCGCGTGTTACGTCGCTGGAGAGAGAACACTGTGGCCCAAGTGGACGAAGCGAAGAAGACGTCCCGGGCGGCAGCTCACTACAGAAGGACTCTGTGCGCCAAGGTGAGCCCTGGGGGCCAGCTGGTCGCCCGGGGGGCTGGGGCCGCCTTCCTGCGAGGGGGTGGCCTGGAAGTGCCTCCAGAGGCGTGGACTGAACGAGGAGCCCGGAACAAGAGACAGCACCCTTCTGCACACACACAGCTGGGCCGGCGGGCGGGCTTGTTTACTCGCTCCTTTTCCTGGATTCTGAACCAACATCCATAAAACAAAGGCAGGGCGTATACTGACTGAACCAGCTCTCCCTAGAACCAGGGTTTCCCACACACGTGGAACTTTCCCTTGGGACGCCACGCCTCTGTCTCCTCATATCAGCACGGGACGTACAGCGGGGAGGCCTCCCTGACCTCTGTAGAGCATCCGGGAATGTGAGGTCACTGGTCACAGTTGGCAGGAATTGGTCTGCCCTGGCTCCACTGGGGGGTACATGGCTGTGGGAACAAGTCACATCATGTGACAGGACGCATGTACCGTGATGGAGGTGGTCCTCGACTCGGGGGCATTTCAGAAGAAGGCAGTTTGCTGGGAGCCCGGGGCTGGTCCTGGCAGCTCTGGGGCCTCTGTGGACGAACAGCGGTTCCACGTGGTCAGGGTCTGGTCTGCTCTCAGGGACGTTCACGGGCCGGCGTGAGCGCTGGGCTCGGAAGGGAGGAGGCCTCTGGGGAGTGGACTTCGTGACTGTGTGGGGAGCAAGCGGCAGGCACCCTCTGTCCTGTTACTGTGATTTCACATCTGCCTTATGTATGAAAGCGCACGTGACATGAAGGTTCCACTTAACAAATAGGATGAGAGCCTGAGTGAGACTTGACGCCTTCACGGCACTGTGTGAAGTTCAGGTCCTCTGGGCCCATCACCTGTGATACAGGGCTTCCTGCGAGGGGCCTGGGCATGGTGGCCTGGGTCTGTGTGGACGGCGGGCACTTCCTGGAGCCCACGTGGATGCCGTTCACTCCATGAGGAGCCGCCCGCAGAGCCAGGATGACCCCAGGAAGTGGGGGCGTGCTGTGACCACACTCTTCTGCTTCTGCCCCTCAGGTCCTGCTTGAGTGGCGAGAGGCAGCGTCTGTGCAGGCGTATTACCGAGAGCAGGCGGATGGGGCTGTCAGGGAGGCCCAGCTGGTGCTGAGTAGAGGTAAGTGGGGCCCGCTAGACGGGGGTGGTTCAGTCACGTCTGACTCTTTGTGACGCCGTGGACCGCAGCACGCCAGGCTCCCCTGTCCTTCACTGACTCCCAGAGCTTGCTCAGACTCATGGCCATCGAGTCACCGAGGCCATCTTCTCTGGCGTCCCCTTCTCCTCCTGCCTTCAGTCTTTCCAGCCTTTTCTACAGGTGACTAAAGTATTAAAGCTTTGGTTTCAGCAGCAGTCCTTCCAATGAATATTCAGGGTTGATTTCCTTGAGGAGTGACTGGTTTGATCTCTGCATTCCAAGGGACTCGAGTCTTCTCCAACACCACAGTTCAAAAGCATCAATTCTTTGGCGCTCAGCCTTCTTTATGGTCGAACTCTTCACATCCATACATGACCACTGGAAAAGCCATAGCTTTGACGAGACGGACCTTTGTTGGCAAAGTGATGTCTCTGCTTTTTAACACGTGGTCTAGGCTTGTCATAGCTTTTCTTCCAAGGAGCAAGCGTCTTTTAACTTCATGGCTGCAGTCACCATCCACGGTGATTGTGGCGCCCAAGTAAATAAAGTCTGCCACTGTTTCCACTGTTTGCCCACCTATTTGCCATGACATGATGGTCGTGGATACCATGATCTTCTTTTTTTGAATGTTGAGTTTTAAGCCAGTTTTTTCACTCTCTTCTTTCACCTTCATCAAGAGTCTCTTTAGCTCCTCTTGGTTTTCTGCCATAAGGGTGGTGGTATCAGCATATATGAAGTTATTGATGTTTCTCCTGGCAACCTTGATTCCAGCTCGTGCTTCATCCAGCCTGGCGTTTCTCATCACGTACTCTGCATAGAAGTTAACGAGCAGGTGACAATATACAGCCTTGACGTCCTCCTTTCCCAGTTTTGAACCAGTCCATTGCTCCATCTCTGGTCCTAACTGTTGCTTCTTGACCTGCAAACAGGTTTCACAGAAGGCAGGTCAGGTGATCTGGTATTCCTGTCTCTTTAAGAGTTTTCCACAGTTTGTTGTGATCCACACAATAAAAAGTTTTAGCATAGTCAGTGAGGCAGAAGTAGGTTTTTTTCTGGAACTCTCTTGCTTTTTCCATGATCCAGCGGATGCTGGCAATTTGATCTCGTTTCTCTGCCTTTTCTAAATCCAGCTTGAACATCTGGAGGTTCACGGTTCACGTATTGCTGAAGCCTGGCTTGGAGAATTTTGAGCATTACTTTGCTAGCGTGTGAAATGAGTGCAGTTGTGCAGTAGTTTGAACATTCTTTGGCATTGTGCTTCTTTGGGCTTGGAATGAAAACTGACCTTTTCCAGTCCTGTGGCCACTGCTGAGTTTTCTAAACTTGCTGGCCTATTAAGTGCAGCACTTTCACAGCATCATCTTTTAGGATTTGAAATAACTCAGCTGGAATTCTGTCTCCACTAGCTTTGTTCATAGTGATGCTTTCTAAGGCCCACTTGACTTCACATTCCAGGATGTACGGTTCTAGATGAGTGATCACACCCTCGTAGTTATCTGGGTCATTTTTTTGTACAGTTCTTCTTTGTATTCTCGCCACCTTAAAATCTTATGCTTCTGTTAGGTCCATGCCATTTCTTTCCTTTATCGAGCCCATCTCTGCATGAAATGTTCCCTTGGTATCTCTAATTTTCTTCAAGGGATCTCTAGTCTTTCCCGTTCTGTTGTTTTCCTCTGTTTCTTTCCCCTGAATCTATTTCTCATTTCCACTGTATAATCGTAAGGGGTTTGATTTAGGTCATACCTGAATGGTTTAGTGCTTTTTCCTACTTTTCTTCAATTTAAGTCTGAATTTGGCAATAAGGAGAGGAGTTAGGTCATGATCTGAGCCACAGTCAGCTCCTGGTCTGTTCTTGCTGACTGTGTAGAGCTTCTCCATCTTTGGCTGCAAAAAATATAGTCAGTCTGATTTCGGTGTTGACCATCTGGTGAGGTCCAGTGGAGCAGTCTCGTATGTTGTTTGGAAGCGGGTGTTTGTTGGGACCAGTACGTTCTCTTGGCAAAAGTGTGGAAGCCGAAGAGAGGCCTGTGAAGATTAAACTCAAGGTACTGGCAGGGCCGTGCTCCCTCCGAAGGCTTTGCAGGGGTGTCCTCTCCCCGCCTCCGCTGGCTTCTGCTGACTCCCGGCCACCCTGGCTTTGCGGTGGCGGGCGGGGGGTCCTCTCCCCGCCTCAGCTGGCTTCTGCTGGGTCCCGGCCACCCTGGCTTTGCGGTGGCGGGCGGGGGGTCCTCTCCCCGCCTCAGCTGGCTTCTGCTGGCTCCCGGCCACCCTGGCTGTACCACAGGCTGTAGACATGTGGTCACTCCGGCCTTATCATTCCTCACGTCATCACACATGTCTGTGTATCTGTGTCTCTTCTTAGAGACCAGTCATAACTGGGTTAAGGGCGCACCCCACTCCAGACATCGGTTGCTCCACACACCGTTAGCTCAGGTTCTGGGGTGGCTGTGGCCTTGGGAGGAGTAAACTGTACATTCCAGTCTATCTTCACGTCCTTTTCCCATCTGATTGCCATTAACGAAAAGGCCCAGGCTTGAGATCTGCAGAGAAGTAAAGACCTGGAGCTGGAATGGGGTCTTGGAGGCAGTTTGATGGGCACGTGCTGCCCATGACAGCTGCTTGTCAGGTCGGGCCCGCCCTGTCAGGGTCCTGCTTCCTTATCTGCTTGGGGAGCAGGGACTGTCCAGCTGGCCCCAGGCAGTCCCATGACCTGCCGTTCCAGTGGCCTGGGGGGACCGCTGCTGGAGAGAGATGTGAAAACAGGGGCCCTTGGGTCTGCAGGGGCATGTCTGACACTCTGAGGAGACAGCTGCTGGTTAGAATGAATGAGAAATGGTTTAAATCAGACCATAGAGAAAGTGGATCAAGTCGTTAAATTGGCTTAATAGCATTTGCTCCCAAACAAAAGCTAATCCACTCAGGTTTGGTTCTGTGTCAATGAACACAGATCTGTGCTCTCCTGGACGGAATCTCAGGGTCCAGCATGCTCCTCTGTGGCCTCAGACTGCTCCTCACCCTAGAAACCAAGGCTAAATGTTTCTAGTCATTCCCAGGAAAGATACAACGTGCTCAGCCCGCCCCCGCTCTCTGCTGGGACGGAGCTTTGGCACCGGTGCTGCACGGCACCGTTTGGGTCAGGCGGCCGCGGGGGAAGGTGACCGGCACGGCTGAAGCTGCTTCCCCCGTGGGCCTGCAGGCAGCGTCTTTCCTCAGACGGGTGGCACGTGGCTGGCCCTCGGCTTGTGTCCATTAGGGCTGGTGCGGGGTGCTGGGGGCTGTTGACGACGTGCCGTGTTCTCAGCACGCAGCCCGCGCGCGGGCCATCCCCGTGGGGCTGTTTCTTGGCATAAGGGAGCCTCTGAGTCGCAGGCACACCTTGGTGGTCCCCGGCTCGGCTGGGGCTGCAGGAGGGCGCAGCAGGGCTGAGGGGTCGTGGGTACTCGAGCTCGTCAGCGGCTGCGTGACTTGGGCAGGGCCTCCTCTCAGCCTCGGCGTGCCGGCTGAGTGTGGCGACAGTAGTACCTGCCCAGGAGGTGGCCCCGGGGGTCCAGTGAGGCTCACACATCCGTGTGTAGAGCAGGACCCGGAGAACAGCAGCACTTAGCGCGACACCTCCAGGCTGAAGAAAAGGAAAAAGTCCGAAAGGGAAAGCATCACCAGAGCAGAGTGCTTGCTCCCTTGAGAGAGTCGTGACAGACACGCAGGGTGCGGCCCGGCCGTCAGAGGATGCGCTCGGCAGAGCCGGGCTTCTCACTTGCTGGCTCGGGCTGCCTGGGCCGCTGAGCCTCGGTTGCCTCCCATTGCCTCAAGCCCAGCGGCTGCTCGCAGGCGGCTCTGCGGGGGTCTTGGCGCACCTGCGGCTGCTGTGCACAGGCTTATGGCTCAGGGGTGGGCTGGGGGGCCCGGCGGGCAACAGACCTGGCTCCTGTCAGGGTGTGCGCGGCCTCTGAAGGTGGCCGGAGCTGTCCTCGGAGGACACGTCCACACGCCGTGGTCTCAGGCCCGGGTTCTCCACTCTCAATTTCACTGTTGCCTGCTGGTCCGTGAGGGCTTCCCAGGGGGGGCTAGTATTAAAGAACCTGCCAGTGCTGGAGACAAGAGACACAGGTTTGATCCCTGGGTTGGGAAGAACTCCTGGAGGAAGGCTTGGAAACCCGCTCCAGTCTTCTTGCCTGGAGAGCCCCGTGGACAGAGCCACAGTCCACGGGGTCGCAGAGTCGGACGCGCCTGAGCGACTCAGCACGCACAGCCCTAGTGGCCCACGTGCGTCCTCCACAAGAGCTGGCTGACTCTGATCTGTCTCAGGCCGTCTCAGGACCTGGTTTCGGCGCTGGCGGGACCGGAGCCGGAGGGCTGCCCAGCAGAGGCTGCAGATGGAGCGGGCAGTGCAGCATCACTGCCAGAAGCTGCTGCAGGAGGCCGTGGCCCGGTGGAAGGCGCACCATCGGGGCTGCGTCAGGAAGAGGGTGAGGCGAGGGGCGGCTCCACGAGCTCCCCGATGCAGCTGGGCTGTCTGGGCCAGGAGACTGCCTTCCGGCGAGGAAAGGTCTTTCCTGAAGCACTCCCAAGCAGCCAGTGTGGATGGTGGTGGCTGGGGTCCTGTGGGCACAAGGCTGCCTTTCTGGTTGGTGAGTGAAGGCTGGGGAAGCAGCCTCGGGAGCCTGTCCCCCAGGCGGACAGTGGCTCGGCAGAGAACCCGTTCAATCTGAACCTTGCCTGTCCGCGCTGGGCGAACTGCAGAGCCATCTGGACCACCCCGTCTGTGCAGGAGGCCCTTGGCTTCATCCAGGACGACTCCTGCTGGTGGGAGGAGGTGCCAGTGGGCCTGGAGTCCACGCCACCCTCGGGGGCTCTGGGTGTGGGCACCTGCTGGCCCCAAGCACACGGCCCACAGCCCTCTGCGTGCTCTCTCCCCAGCTGCAGCAGAGGCAGGCCGCCCGACTCCTGTCTCAGACGCGCAGCCGGGCTTGCTTCCACGAGTGGAGGCGACAGGTGGGCGCCCTGGAGAGGCCCCCTCCCAGTCCTGCGCCCTCACGGGCCCACTCCAGTTCGTGTTGGTTTCACCCTCTTCCCGGGCTTCCCCCAGCCCCGCCAGCCACTGCCCAGCACTGCCAGCTTCCTTCCCTGGGAACCTGTTTAAGGCCAAGTCCCTTCCTGCAGTGTCCTGTTGAAAACATGTCAGGGTAACGTGTAGAATTTGATAGGAAACACACTTTAGGTCTTTACTGAGGCTTTGCTGAGACACCAGGCAGACTGCGTCCTGTGTCCTGCCCGGTGGCCCTTCAGGGGTCCGGTCCGTTTCCTCCCTGGAGCCCAGAGTCCTGTCCCCTGCTCCTGACCCCAGAGCTCCTGGCCATTCTTTCCCAAGCAGCTTCCTCGATGCCCAGCCTCAGGGCAGGCAGGGCCGGACCCAGCTGGAGAGGGATATGAGGGTAACTGGGGCCGTGTGAGGGGGTCCCTGAAGGGGACACTGCCTTTCTGGCCCGTAGCTCCTGGACAGGAGGCACGAGCGGCAGCACACGGCGCGGGCCCTCTGGTTCTGGGCCTTCTCCCTGCAGGCGAAGGTAACGGGCTCTCCGTCCCAGCAGAGGCCACAGCCGGTGGGAGGGGGGCCTCAGCAGGCGGCCGGGCCTCACCTCTCCTCTCCTCTCCCTGGAGGCCTGGGCCGCCTGGCGGGGCCTCGTGCAGGAGACGAGGAGGAAGAAGGCGCGGGAGGAGCAGGCGGCGCAGGTCTACCACCTGCAGCTCCTCAGGGAGGGCATTGAGCGCCTCCTTCGTTTTGCAGCGGGCACGAAGGCCTTCCGGCAGCAGCTGCACGCCCAGCAGCAGGTGCAGGTGGGTCTGGGCTGTCCCCACCACCCCCCAGCCCCGTGGGGCACCGGCGGGCACAGCACCGCCTGACCAGAGGCCGGTTGCAGGCGGCCCACAGTCTCCACCGCGCAGTGCGTCGCTGTGCCACGCTCTGGAAACAGAAGGCGCTGGGCCGGGGCAGGGAGCCGCAGTCCCCTGCGTCCACTGAGCCCAGCAGAAGAGTGACGTTTGAGCGTCCACTTCCTGGCCACGTTGCTGCCGGGGCTGGTGATGCCCCCCTGGAGACCAAGAGGCCCCCAGCTCCTTGTGGGCTTTGGGGAGCCTTGGACGGCCTGGCATCAGCCCCTGGGGACCCCCAGCTCCTGGAGCTGTGAGTAGCCCGTCCCTCACCTCCTCCTCCTCCCCCCCTCCTCCTGGGGCAGAGCTTGGACAGGATGGGAAGGACACTGGGCTCTGGGGTCACAGCCGAGCCACTGGGAAGCCCCCGTGTGGCAGAATCCTGCCCCCGCTTCTGTGGGGCCCTACCCGGGGCTCAGCCGCTATTCCTCCCCGACGGGCCCTGGTGGTCTCCCCACTCCTCCTGTCACAGCCGGGAGGCGGGTGCCCTCTGGGACACGCTGGCCCCGCACGCTGCGCTGCTGCAGCCTGTGCCTGGCTTCTGAGACACGTGAGTGGGGCACCCGCGGGCAGCAGGCTTCTGGAGTTGCTCGTCCAGGAAGGCAGCTGGGGCGAGGGCCTTCCTCATCCAGCCTCCAGTCTCCCTGAAGGTTTTCGGGGTTGGGCTGGATGACTGCACCCACAAAGCCCCAGGCCCTGGGCAGCCTGGAGAAACAGCCTGTTTCTTCCCAGCAATGCTGCCCGTTGGGCACGGAAGCAGCCGCGCCGCCCAAGCTTCCTGGTGGAGCCCTTGCTGAGCCAGGCGCCCCTGGGATGCGGCCCCCTCAGCAGGCAGGGGTAGGTGCTGCAGTCCTGGGGCCTTGGGGCCTGGCCCCCTTCTTTCCCGCTCCTCTGGGGGCGCTGCCTGACCGGCTCCTGCTGCTCCCCCACTCAGGTCCCAGGCCCTGTGGGAGTGTGGCCTATACCAGGTCCGGCCAGTGGGCCCCACCCGGTCAGCGCTGGACCCAAGCAGCCCCCTGCCACGCGCCCCTGGCCTGACGCTGCCGCCCACGGCGCACCCCAGCCCAGAGCTGCTGCCCCCATCCTCCTTTGCGCCATGTGGGGCCCAAGTACCCGTTTGGGTAAGACCCCCGGGGCCTGTTCTGGTCTGGCCTTTGCTGCCGCTTTCTCGCACACTCCGTGCTGTAGCCAAAGCTGTGCCCGGTGCCTCGGGAGATGCACCCAGTGTAGGGGCCACTGTCCCGGGGGCACGGCAGGGGGTGGCCCCCGAGGCCCCTGCTCGTGACGCTTACACGGAGGTGGAGACCAAAGGAAACCCCACACGCAGACAGAGTTAGAGGCTGCGGACCAGGGAGGGCCGTGCAGGCCCCGGGCAGAAGCTGGACTTCAGGTGCACGAGAGGCTGTGGACGCGGGTCCAGCAGAAGGTGCTGTGGCTGGGACACGGCGCGTGGACGCCGTGGGAGGCAGGGCAGGCAGGGCTCGCTCTGATGGGCTTGGTGAGAGGAAGGGAGGGAGTCCAGGATGGCGCCTGGGTTTCCAGCCCGAACAACTAGGGGAATAATGAGTCCTTTTACTGCAAGAGGGACGACATGGTTGGGGACCCAGGTGACGCATGAAGAGTGAGTCCTGAACCTGTCAGGTTTGAGATAAAGCAACAGATGGAGCCTAGCCTCCAGGAACAAGGTCAGGGCTGCAGATCAAAGTTGACAGTTTGCAGCACAGGTTGGCGGTAACCCCCTGAGAACCGAAGGGGTGACAGGAGGGGTCGCAACTCGGGCCTGTGACGTGAGAGTCAAGGAGTCGGGACGGGACGTGCGGAGGCACGAGTGTGCCCTGGGCTGGCCCCGCGGGAGCTTGTGCCGGAAGGGCTGCGACCTGAGCGGGTGGGGGGAGGGTGGGGGTGGCGCGCTGGAGCACTCTTCTCAGGGAAACGGTCGGTCGTTGCTGGAAGGGGTGAAAGCATGGTAAAGCTGGCAGCGGCTGCTCTAGTGGTGGGGGCCCTCTGGCGCGATCGGGTGCGGAAGCGGGCAAGGCCAGGTGAGCTGGCCCCGGCAGGCGCAGGCATGGGGAACCCCGGCTCCCCCCCTTCCTCCCACTTGCGTGGTCAGTGTTCATCTTTCCTTCACAGTGGTCAGCCCGGCCGGTGACGCCTGGGCTTCCGTCCCAGGTCCCTTCGTCCCTGGCCAGTGTCCCCAGCCCCCACCTGCTCCTTCCTGGGGACTTCAGGGGCACCAGGCCTGGGCCTGGCTCTGACCCTGCAGGCGTTTACCGCGGGCCTGTCAGTGCCTCGAGAGGGGGCGCCCCTCCCGGCAGCTCGGCTCATCCTGGACTGAGCCAGGAGGCTGGCCGAAATCAAGCCTGTTCTCCTGTGGGCACTGGCCCCAGCGAGGTGGAGGCTGAGCTTGAGGGCATCCGGCAGCAGCTGCAGGACTACGAGACGACGAGACAGAGCCTCAGGTGAGACCACGGCACTCGTGCCGCCCACCGAGGGGGCTGCCCCGCAGGCAGAGCAGCTCCGGCTCAGTCCAGCCTGTTTAGGTCCAGGGTGGCCTCACCTTCAGGGCCCTGAGGGCGTAATGCTCAGGAGGAGCTGAGCAGAACTCCACACCCAGCTGTGCCCCTGGAAGCCGGTGGTCTGCCTGGCGCATCATCACTCATGCGGGATGGTGCGCTGCGTGTGCCCTCTGGGTCCACGGCCAGCCTCCCCCACGCCCGGGGGCCTCCACATGGGCAGCAGCCTTGATCGGAGGGAAGGGCTTGGGTCTCCCAAGGCCTGCTGAGGATGGTGGGGGAGCCTCTCTGCCTCCGCCCACAGCAGAAGCAGGTGTGCTTTTCCCCAGGCTCTGCCTGGACAAAGCCAGGCAGCAGTTGCCTTACGCCCTCAGGTCCTGCCAGCGGCAAGCACACAGCCTGAGGCGGTGGCTGGAGCTGAGCAGGGAGGAGCCCCGGGCCGAGGACGAGGAAGCTGAGCAGCAGGTTCAGGCGGAGCTGCAGAAGGTGAGGCGCGGGCGGCTGGGTCGGCTCCGGGGCTGGGCTTCCTCTCATCTGGCCCCCTGTCCCCCTAGGTGGAGGTGCAGATCCAGCAGCTGGCCCACGAGCTGCAGGCCCGGCGCCAGCCCGTCCGCACCTGCATTGCTCGGGTCCAGGCCCTGCGGCGGGCTCTGTGCTAGTCACCACATCCAGGAACAGAATGCAGAGCAGCAATGTTTTTTAGTTTATTTCAAAATGTTGCAATTAAATGAATCACTGTTCAGAAGTCTCCCACTTTTCATACAAAAATACTGTGCTACTGATACAGTTGAAAAAGTTCAAATGGCTTCTCCTGCAGGAGAAATTCACAGCATCCCCAGGAAACATGAAACTTGGCCCTCCCCCCGCCCCCCTCGGGACCTCGTACCTGTTAGTATGTTATTTGGGGACAGGTTTTCTAGGCACTAACACCCCCTCCGTCACACACCAAAGACATCAACAAGGCTCCTTTGTTTCCAGTGTAAGCCCCTGATCAACAGCAGCAACTTCTGCGTATTTACACAGGCCTGATGTGGGGAGGGGACACGAGCTCGCCCCTGGTTCCAGCTGGGCCACCACCGCAGGGGGGTCGATATGGGCCCTACCAGCTCTGGAAGGTAACTCGCCAGGGTCTGCAAAGCACTGAGCCACCAGAGGCCACCCTTGGAAGCTGCTAGCAGAGTCTCGGCAGGTGACTTGTTCAGTCTGAAGTGCAAGGAGAGAAGGCAGCCTTTCCCAACAAGCAAGGTGGAGCAAACTCGGGGACAAAGCGGCTGCAGTACCGGCCCCGGTGTGGGGCCCACAGTCAGTGCCAGGAGGCACCTCACCCTGTGCAGGGGAAGCAAAGGCGGAGGCCAGAGAGCAGTGACAGGACGAGCAGCAAGGTGGTGCCTTAACTACCGCTTATCTCAGAACGGAAATCGGGACCAACCGGACGCTCGGCCGGGAGGTAAAAGAGCCAGTTTTTACGAGACGTTAAAAAGTCTCCAAGAGGGACTCCATCGCCCTGGCCGGCACTTTCTCTCCGGGTTGGGGTTGGGGGGGCGAAGAGGTCTAGGGCACGATGGGCCCTGACGACCTTGTCTGCACCCCGGAAGCAAGGACGGAAGTCACCCAGGTCCTGCCTGGTCAGACCCTGCGGTCCCCTCCCTAGACAGCCCCAGAGGTCCCCTGGAAAAGACCCTCAGCAGCCACGGCCAGGCAGGAGGCTCAGAGGGAGCCCAGCGCCTCCCCGAATCGGATCTTCTGCCCGGCCTGCAGCCGGAAGCTGAAGTCCCCGGGGGCCTCGAAGATGAGCACGATGGTGGAGCCCAGGTTGAACTCGCCCAGGTGCTCGCCCTTGCGCATGGGGACGCCCTTGCTGGCGCGCGTCACGAAGCTGAAGTCGTCGTAGGAGCCTTTGCTGTACCGCGGGCTGTTCGTGTGCAGGTCCTGGGGGGCGGGGACACGGCATGTGGGCCGTGGACACAGCCTGCCCCCCCACCCTGCTTGGGGAGGGGAGTGGGGGCCGCAGCTCGGGCCACGGGCCAGGGCTGAGCTGGAGCCCTCGATCTGCTGTGCCCTGGGGCCGGAGGGAATGGAGGAGCCAGACCTGCCTGTTCACCTGTGACCGTCACACACTTGCCCTCCAGCAGCACCCTGACCCAGGCTCCCCTTGGGTTTCCAGCAGAAGCAAGTGCCAAGCAGGGAGGTTAATTCCCTCCCCCTGCAGCCACCTCTAGACCAGGATGGGGGACCCGCCTTCCTAGAAATCGCAGCCCCAGCAGCTCTGGCTACACGGGAGATGGTGCGGGGAGCCCAGAATGGCCCAGCCCTTGGGCTCTGTGGGACCTGCTTACCTGGTCGAAGTAGATGCGGATGGAGCCCACATTGGTGGCCCCCACAGCCGTCAGCGAGAAGAAGCCGTGTTTCCAGTCCCCAGTCAGGACCACCCGCTCATTGTGGCAGAAGAGCTCCTTGATCCAGCGGGCCATGCCAGGGTTCACGGACATCAGGGAGCCTGTGGGACAGACACTGGTACTCCCCGCACAGCCTGTGAATCCAGGTGCAGAGCACGCTGGACCCCAACCTGCGCCCCCACATGCAGCTTTGCCCCCAAGCTCTGGAGCCTACGGCCTCGGGCAGGAAGGCGCCGCGGCGCTAGTGCAAGGCCCCGGGGGCAGCTGGGCCGCCTACCTGGGAAGTGGCGCCTGTGGGCAACGGTCCAGTCGGTGGGGGAGTGGAAGCAGTGGTAGTCCCCGGGGGCCAGGTAGATGACGCAGTGGTAGAGCTCGTTCCCCTCGCGCGTGACCAGCTGGCTCCGGAAGGAGCTGTGCGGCACGGCTGTGGGCAGACACGGGCCAGCTGCTCAGAGCCCTCTGCCGCCTGGACGCCAGCTCCAGGGAGGCCCGAGCTGCGGGCATAGGGTCTCCTGTCCACAGGCCTCCCTCCCACCCACCCCTCCACCTGCTGGCGCCCAGCACCGTGGGCCAGGACCCACCTGGGGGGAAGGGCAGGTCCTCTGCGGGCGTGCGGGGGCCCAGGAATGACTCCAGCGAGTAGGTGACCCCCTTCACCTGCTCCACCTCACAGTTCTTCACCTGTCCGAAGTTGAGGATCTTCCCATCTGAAGGGCTGATCTGGAAGGGTCAGGAGAGGCTCACTGCAGGGGAGGGTGTGGAGGACAGGCCAGGCTCCCCTGGGGGTGCAGCCTGGAAGCAGTGCCCAAAGGCACTGAGGCGGGTTGGGCCTTACCACGCTGTGCAGGCCACACACGGGCCGGGCCTGCGGCTTCAGCTTGCGCCGGAAGAACTCGCTGAGGTTGCGGTAGTGGTGCAGGTCCTCCACGGCGGCCTCCTTCATGTTCACCCCGAAAGTCCAGATGTACAGGCTATAGACGGGCCTGCGCAGCCAGTGCGGCAGCTCCACTTGGTTGAGGCGGCCCCAGGCCCGCGACAGCAAGCGTGTGGGCACCGACTTGTACAAGGCCACCTGCAGGTCCCAAGGGCAGGTGAGTGTGTCACGCTGTGCA
>SJYX01020625.1:189320-226481 GCA_006410675.1 Oreotragus oreotragus | reverse complement strand
GCATCATCACTCATGCGGGATGGTGCGCTGCGTGTGCCCTCTGGGTCCACGGCCAGCCTCCCCCACGCCCGGGGGCCTCCACATGGGCAGCAGCCTTGATCGGAGGGAAGGGCTTGGGTCTCCCAAGGCCTGCTGAGGATGGTGGGGGAGCCTCTCTGCCTCCGCCCACAGCAGAAGCAGGTGTGCTTTTCCCCAGGCTCTGCCTGGACAAAGCCAGGCAGCAGTTGCCTTACGCCCTCAGGTCCTGCCAGCGGCAAGCACACAGCCTGAGGCGGTGGCTGGAGCTGAGCAGGGAGGAGCCCCGGGCCGAGGACGAGGAAGCTGAGCAGCAGGTTCAGGCGGAGCTGCAGAAGGTGAGGCGCGGGCGGCTGGGTCGGCTCCGGGGCTGGGCTTCCTCTCATCTGGCCCCCTGTCCCCCTAGGTGGAGGTGCAGATCCAGCAGCTGGCCCACGAGCTGCAGGCCCGGCGCCAGCCCGTCCGCACCTGCATTGCTCGGGTCCAGGCCCTGCGGCGGGCTCTGTGCTAGTCACCACATCCAGGAACAGAATGCAGAGCAGCAATGTTTTTTAGTTTATTTCAAAATGTTGCAATTAAATGAATCACTGTTCAGAAGTCTCCCACTTTTCATACAAAAATACTGTGCTACTGATACAGTTGAAAAAGTTCAAATGGCTTCTCCTGCAGGAGAAATTCACAGCATCCCCAGGAAACATGAAACTTGGCCCTCCCCCCGCCCCCCTCAGTCAGTGGCTCCCTCGGGACCTCGTACCTGTTAGTATGTTATTTGGGGACAGGTTTTCTAGGCACTGACACCCCCTCCGTCACACACCAAAGACATCAACAAGGCTCCTTTGTTTCCAGTGTAAGCCCCTGATCAACAGCAGCAACTTCTGCGTATTTACACAGGCCTGATGTGGGGAGGGGACACGAGCTCGCCCCTGGTTCCAGCTGGGCCACCACCGCAGGGGGGTCGATATGGGCCCTACCAGCTCTGGAAGGTAACTCGCCAGGGTCTGCAAAGCACTGAGCCACCAGAGGCCACCCTTGGAAGCTGCTAGCAGAGTCTCGGCAGGTGACTTGTTCAGTCTGAAGTGCAAGGAGAGAAGGCAGCCTTTCCCAACAAGCAAGGTGGAGCAAACTCGGGGACAAAGCGGCTGCAGTACCGGCCCCGGTGTGGGGCCCACAGTCAGTGCCAGGAGGCACCTCACCCTGTGCAGGGGAAGCAAAGGCGGAGGCCAGAGAGCAGTGACAGGACGAGCAGCAAGGTGGTGCCTTAACTACCGCTTATCTCAGAACGGAAATCGGGACCAACCGGACGCTCGGCCGGGAGGTAAAAGAGCCAGTTTTTACGAGACGTTAAAAAGTCTCCAAGAGGGACTCCGTCGCCCTGGCCGGCACTTTCTCTCCGGGTTGGGGTGGGGGGGGCGAAGCGGTCTAGGGCACGATGGGCCCTGACGACCTTGTCTGCACCCCGGAAGCAGGGACGGAAGTCACCCAGGTCCTGCCTGGTCAGACCCTGCGGTCCCCTCCCTAGACAGCCCCAGAGGTCCCCTGGAAAAGACCCTCAGCAGCCGCGGCCAGGCAGGAGGCTCAGAGGGAGCCCAGCGCCTCCCCGAATCGGATCTTCTGCCCGGCCTGCAGCCGGAAGGTGAAGTCCCCGGGGGCCTCGAAGATGAGCACAATGGTGGAGCCCAGGTTGAACTCGCCCAGGTGCTCGCCCTTGCGCATGGGGACGCCCTTGCTGGCGCGCGTCACGAAGCTGAAGTCGTCGTAGGAGCCTTTGCTGTACCGCGGGCTGTTCGTGTGCAGGTCCTGGGGGCCGGGGACACGGCATGTGGGCCGTGGACACAGCCTGTCCCCCCACCCTGCTTGGGGAGGGGAGTGGGGGCCGCAGCTCGGGCCACGGGCCAGGGCTGAGCTGGAGCCCTCGATCTGCTGTGCCCTGGGGCCGGAGGGAATGGAGGAGCCAGACCTGCCTGTTCACCTGTGACCGTCACACACTTGCCCTCCAGCAGCACCCTGACCCAGGCTCCCCTTGGGTTTCCAGCAGAAGCAAGTGCCAAGCAGGGAGGTTAATTCCCTCCCCCTGCAGCCACCTCTAGACCAGGATGGGGGACCCGCCTTCCTAGAAATCGCAGCCCCAGCAGCTCTGGCTACACGGGAGATGGTGCGGGGAGCCCAGAATGGCCCAGCCCTTGGGCTCTGTGGGACCTGCTTACCTGGTCGAAGTAGATGCGGATGGAGCCCACATTGGTGGCCCCCACAGCCGTCAGCGAGAAGAAGCCGTGTTTCCAGTCCCCAGTCAGGACCACCCGCTCATTGTGGCAGAAGAGCTCCTTGATCCAGCGGGCCATGCCAGGGTTCACGGACATCAGGGAGCCTGTGGGACAGACACTGGTACTCCCCGCACAGCCTGTGAATCCAGGTGCAGAGCACGCTGGACCCCAACCTGCGCCCCCACATGCAGCTTTGCCCCCAAGCTCTGGAGCCTACGGCCTCGGGCAGGAAGGCGCCGCGGCGCTAGTGCAAGGCCCCGGGGGCAGCCGGGCCGCCTACCTGGGAAGTGGCGCCTGTGGGCAACGGTCCAGTCGGTGGGGGAGTGGAAGCAGTGGTAGTCCCCGGGGGCCAGGTAGATGACGCAGTGGTAGAGCTCGTTCCCCTCGCGCGTGACCAGCTGGCTCCGGAAGGAGCTGTGCGGCACGGCTGTGGGCAGACACGGGCCAGCTGCTCAGAGCCCTCTGCCGCCTGGACGCCAGCTCCAGGGAGGCCCGAGCTGCGGGCATAGGGTCTCCTGTCCACAGGCCTCCCTCCCACCCACCCCTCCACCTGCTGGCGCCCAGCACCGTGGGCCAGGACCCACCTGGGGGGAAGGGCAGGTCCTCTGCGGGCGTGCGGGGGCCCAGGAATGACTCCAGCGAGTAGGTGACCCCCTTCACCTGCTCCACCTCACAGTTCTTCACCTGTCCGAAGTTGAGGATCTTCCCATCTGAAGGGCTGATCTGGAAGGGTCAGGAGAGGCTCACTGCAGGGGAGGGTGTGGAGGACAGGCCAGGCTCCCCTGGGGGTGCAGCCTGGAAGCAGTGCCCAAAGGCACTGAGGCGGGTTGGGCCTTACCACGCTGTGCAGGCCACACACGGGCCGGGCCTGCGGCTTCAGCTTGCGCCGGAAGAACTCGCTGAGGTTGCGGTAGTGGTGCAGGTCCTCCACGGCGGCCTCCTTCATGTTCACCCCGAAAGTCCAGATGTACAGGCTATAGACGGGCCTGCGCAGCCAGTGCGGCAGCTCCACTTGGTTGAGGCGGCCCCAGGCCCGCGACAGCAAGCGTGTGGGCACCGACTTGTACAAGGCCACCTGCAGGTCCCAAGGGCAGGTGAGTGTGTCACGCTGTGCATGCAGCCCCAGGACCCCCCCCACACACACACACTGAGGCCCGAGCAGCTGGGACCCTCAAGGGCTTTGTGACATGGTGGTCTCTCACCAGGAACCAGACTGAGCTTCCAAGTCTTTACACACAGTACTGGCGGGGCCTCCGCAGTGACTCATGTGGCTCAGGTATCAGCCATTTCCTGCAGCGTTCCCACCCTGTTTCTTGGACGGGGACGGGCATACAAGGGTCGGATGTGGTCACACAGAGGCTGCGGTGGGCAGTGCTGCGGGCGTCCCAGCACAGGAGCAATCGGCTCTGCCCTGAGCACAGGGCCTTTCGGGCAGAAGTGCCAGGCACTGACACCTCTACTCTAAGGGCCTCGCAGTCCACACAGCCATCCCTGCCCGAAGCTCCTTCAGGAGAGGGGACTGCACCTCAGTCAGACCCTCCCGCCCAAGCTCTTATATCCGAGGTGCTGTTGTGGGACCTGCTTTAACTGGTGGCTGCTGCTTGCTGAACGCTGCCAAGACACCAAGTCCCCAGGGTGCAAAAGCAATTCCACTCCCAACTTTAAACACCTCTAAAGAGGCACTGAGTTTGCAGCTCAGCACTCCCAGCTGATACCCATGTGTGGGTGGCCCGGGGCTGCCCTATGACCCTAGGCCTGATGCGCAGTGCCCCATAGGTACCCTCGGCTTCTAAGCCTAGCGACACCCACTGGGCTGCCCAGGGCCCTCATGTAGCCCTGCTGGGAGCTCCTGGGCCCTTAAAGGCATCCCTACCCTAAGAGGCCACACAGGCTCTCGTGTGTATGAACTGCCCTCTGGCATCCAGAAATTTGATTCTTCTCAAAATCAACTCTAAGCTCTTTTCTGCCTGAACACAGGAGATGAAACACACCCCTTCCTGAATGCCCAATGTGGGTTCTTTCCAGAAACCAGAGCACTTACATGGCAGGAAAGCAGGCAGAGAGAGCAGGCCGTGGATGACGGGCCTTTCCCGTCACCTGTCCACAGCCCACATGGCCACCAACCAGCCCAGCCCCTCCACCAACTCGCCTTCCAACAGCATCTCTTGAAGGGCTCAGGCCCCGCAGCACCACCTCTGCCCAGATAACTGGGCACCCGCCTCCGGCCTGCTGCGGGGAGGCAGGGCCGGCAGCCCCCGCACACTTACCCTGCTCACAGGCCTCCATCCCACCCGGCTGAGGGGCCTGAGGGCGCCGAGGGGCAGGAGGTAGTAGAGGACCGCCAGGGGCCAGGAGCGCAGTTTCAGGGCGGGTTTGGACATGCAGCTCAGCTGTCCCAGCCTCCGCCTCAGGGCCAGCTGAGGGAAGTGCAACCTGCAGGGCACATGTCCGTGCATGGCCGAGGTCAGCAGAGGACCAGGGGCCCCACCCTTCCCGTCCAGCCCGCCCTCGGCAAGCTCGCCTGCCTCTCCGTGGAGCCGGTGACACTGGCCAGACCCCCTCACACCAACCGCACTCTGAATCGGGGGCTGGGCTGCCTGGCGCTCACCTCCCAGTCTCTACCTGTGTTTCAGCTGAGATGGCTCAGAATAGCTTCTCAACCTGGCAGGGGCCCTGTCTCGGACCTTAGGGCTGAGCACCAAGGAGGCAGCGTAGACAGAGCCCGCTGGGCGGTCCCCACCTGCCTGAGGCCAGCTCTGTTCACGTGGGCTTCAAGGAGAGCTAGGCTGAGCCCCCAAGCCTCTGGCAGCATGGTCTAGGTAAATCTCTCCATGGACCAGGCCTCTTATTTCCTCACCTGATAAGGGATCGGGCCTGTTAAGATCACACATACACACGCAGGTGCACACACACCCCTCCTGCTGTCTCTCTATGTCACCTCAGGTTCTCTGCAACAATCCAGAGGGTGGTGGCACTAAGCTCCCTGCCAAACCTCAGGCCTGCTGGGGCCACACACACCTGACCCAGGCCCCTCCTTCCAGTAAAGGTAGGTGGGCCTTCCCCCGACCTCACCAGCCCCAACTTGGTAGTCAGCAAAGGCTCAGCTTCAGGGGAGCCAGAGGCCCGGCTAAGTTCTTCCTGAGTCGTGACACAGACCCAGAACCTAGATGCTCTCAAGGCCCCAGTGTGGGCTTTAGGAGACCACTCTACCACTCACTCAGACAATGTCCTGGTGCCTCGGTTTCATCAAAAACACTACACTCAACTGGAGGAGGCTCCATCTGCGCCTGAGTGCGCTCAGAGCAGCTCGGTCCTCTGGCCCCAGCTGCTCAACAAACCAAGGAACAAAGGCAAAGCAGAGAAGCTGGAGAACTGAGCCGAGGGCCAGGCCCTGCAGCCCAGCGGCGGCCCTGAACGTGCTGCCTCTGCACGGCTCACCAGGCCCTCTGCGATCCTTCTCTCTCATCCCTTTAAAAAGGTCCACGAAATGGGTAGGGGCCAGGCCAAGCCGGACACATCACTCCTCTACCCCAGGTTCCTCCCGCCCACCCTGCTCTCTGCAGAAGCGCGGGGACCAATCCCAGAGAAGCTGCGCCCAAGCGGGGCGGGGGCGCAGCGTGGACACTGGACCAATAGCCCGCTGGCCCCCACCAATACCTGAAGCCGGCTCTCCGACTCGGCCCCCCCGGGGTGGGCCCCTCTAGCCGCGGGAGCTGGGCCCCTAGCCCGCTGCCGCCGCCACCACCTCCACCCGCCACCACCTCCACCGCGGAGCCGCTGGACGTGAACTCTGACCTTCCGGAGGTCGGTGCGGGGTGCGGCGGGGTTAGGACGCGGCCGTGGGCATCTCACCATTTCGCCGCGCGGAGCTCGGGTCCTCGCCGCGCCTCTGACTGACACATGGTGGGCGGCGCAAGGAGGCGGGGCGGTGCGCGCCTTTGTCTCTCCTCCTTCCTCCCCTCCCCCGGGGCTGCGCTGTCACCGCTCCCCGGCCCGAGGGGGCGGCTGGGGGGACCGCTCCCCGGCTCGGTCCGGTCCGAAGGCTCCGGGGCGCAGGTGAGAAGTCGGGGCTGCTGCAGAGACAGGCGCGGGTCACGGACCTGCTCGGTCCGCTGTGTCCCTGGCCACCTGCCGACTCCCGGCAGGGAGGGGACTCGGCGCCGCGGGGCCCAAGCGGGAATCCGAGACCCGCGCTCGGGCAGGCACCCAGCGTCGGCCCCGCCGCCCCTCCCTCGCCGGGACCTGACCCAGTTTCCCTTTCAGGTGACCAAGTAGCATCTGAGGGATGAGGGCGCGGCGCTGGGCCCCGGCGTCTGGCCTGCTCTGGCTCTCCACCCCTCCCTCCTCCGAAGAGGGCAGCCGGGCGCCCTCGGGGAAACCCGCCGCCCGCCCTCCCCTCTCTCCAGGGAGGGGCGGCACTGTGGGGCGAGGGCGCCGGCTCGCAGCTAACGGGCAGGGGGAGCAACATGCGGCGGCCCCGGGTCCCGTCTGCCCAGCACACTGCCGACCCGCGAGCCTGGCGGCATCTTCACAGGAAGACCCACGGGGGCCCAGGGCTGCTCCCGCCCTGCTACCCAGCAGGGACAGAGCAAGAGGCTCCAACTCCGACCCCAACTCGGCTGGACGTCTGCCGCCCTGGGCAAACCCACTTCGCTCAAGGAGCATCAGCAACTGCCAGCTCCCTGGGTGTACGCGGCCATGGGGCTGGACCAGGCCAACTAAGGTTTGGATGTTCAACTGGATTTCCGCCCCATCTCAAACCAGGCCGCCCATCTCCCCAGGCCACCCTCCTGAGTGGCCAGTAGATGCCCACCCAGATTTCCTCTGCCCAAGGGCCAGGCCCAAGCGGACGTCCTGCCCACCTATGAGCAAGCCTGCCCCACCTGAGGCCCCAAACTTGCCTGCTGGCTCCCAAGAGAAGCAGGCCCAGTGGGGAGATGGGCAGTTGGGGTTGAGCAAGGAGCTAGGCCTCAAGACCAGGTCCCACCCTCCTCTAAAAACTGGATTCGAGGTGGGGGCTGGTGAAGTCCTGTGGGCCTGGACAGGAGCCAGACCTCCTTGGGGCAGTTTTCCTCACTGTCGTCCTGGCAGGACCGGGACCGATTCTGCATGTGGTCAGGCACATTCAGGAGGCCACAAACAAACCCAGCTCATTCCAAAATGTCAGGCCCTCAAAGCAGAGCCCCGTGTGTGCCTTTGCGTTGCATCCTCTCCCAGAGCCTCCGGTCCAGGGGCTCTGGGGGGACCCGCCCAAGGAGCTGCTATCCTGGAGTCACTCCAGAACTGCCCTGAGGAGCCCGACGTCTGCATGCCTCAGGCCTGTCTTGGCTACTACTCTGCCGCCTTCTCTAAAATGGGACACTGAGACCAGGGTCAGATTTCTTCTAAATCGCCATCGATGCACTCCCAAAGGCCCCCAGGAAGCAGACATGAGTTCAGCTGTCCCCCAAGAAATGGGCCAGCACCCTCAAGCACCAACCAGCTCAGAGCTGCACAATGGCGGGAATGAGTCCCTAAAGGTCACCCCTTGTAACTCAGGGCATTCCCATTTCAGAGCCCCACTAGCCCTCTGTGCCTACAGTGGCCTTTGGAGGCCAAGCCAGAGCCTTCTCTCCCTCTCTGGCTCCCTGAGTGCAACTTGGGGCACTCAGGCCTGAATGAGGACTCTGCAAGGAGGGCACCCTGAAGCAGATATAAGTACAGCACCTTCCCTCTCTCCCTAGAGTCCCAAGGACACTCTGTGGGATGAGATGGGGCTGGGACTAGTAGGAGTTCAAAGTCATTGCGCAGCCTAAGAGCCAGCCATGCAGAACCTGAGGACACAGAGTGGCTCTGGTGGGGGACGGGGACCATCTGGTGGCTATGAGCCTGGATGCCCCCGCCACCCTCACCCTGCGAGCTGGGAAAGGCAAGTCGCAGGTGCTGTCTGGGTCTCAGTCCCCTCATCTGAAAGGGGAAGGACCATTCCTCCTGGTCACCTGTCTGGAGGCTCGGAAACCCTACGCCTCCATTCCCCCCAAAACCTTAGCGCAGCCTCATCCCGCAGCCCTGGCTCCTGACACTCCCCCCTCCCTTTCAGACCGACGCTCTGGGAGGACGGAAGGCACAGGGCAGAGGAGCCCCAACCCCAGGGCAGCAGGAAGGGCGGCTCAAGAAGGCCAAGTCAGAGGGGCTCACCTTTGTCAGGAGAGCTCCTCTGGGGTTCACACCCTAGCGGTGCCGCACCATCCCCGCCCAGCCCTCACATCCTGCACAAGCCAGCCGGCCGCGGGTGTTCCCTGCGGAAAGCTCGCTGGGTGCCAGACACTCGGCCTGAAGCCTCGGCAGGTAACCCCCAGTGCCCCCAAACCACGTGTCCCTGGCCTGACTTGCGGTGCACACGCCTGCTCTGTAGGGTAGTCACAGGGCAGCTGTGTCCAGGTGGGGCCACCAACCATTTCTCCGCGAGGGCCAGAGCTAGAGGTGACAAAATGTCAGAAGTAGGGAACCAAGAAAATGGATTCTCCCTGTGAAATGGGTAAGCCATCTTGCGGAAGCCTCCGGTGAAAGAAGAGGAAGCAAAAAGAAAGGTGCAGGTGCGCCTCTTTCAAGGGAGGTGCAGGGAGGCGGCCGCAGGCGTTCTTAGCTCCCCTCAAGGAAAGGGGCCTTCTCCAGGGCAGTCCCTGGCACCAGCGGGGAGCGGGGCTCTGGGAAGGGCGGGTCACCCGCTCCGGCCCGTGGGCCCGCTTCCCTCCCCACGACTGCCAGCCCCCGGCAGCACTGAGGAAACGGGGCGCAGGGAAGACCCCGAGCAGCCCGGGTTTCCCTTTTCCGGGCTGTGGGGCGAAGAGATGCTACAAGACGCGGAGGAAGTGAGCTCATCCGCCGGCCCCGTGACCCACCGTGTGGGGCCAGGGAAGCCACAGCCCGGTGAGGACCGGGGAAGGGAGCGGGGTGCTCCCCAGATCCCCGGTGGGAAGGGGCGACCCCAGCCCAGGAGGCGAGGGCCCCCGCGCTGGGCGAGGCCTTGGGCCGCACGCGCTCACTCACCCGCAGGGGGTCGGCTCCGCTCGCGTCCGCGCCGCCCGCGCGACTGAACTGCCGGGAGGCGCCGCTCCGCGGAAGCAGGGGGCGGGCAGGGGGCCGGGCTGCAGCCGCTCAGGCCGCCGGGGCGGGGCGGGGGCCGGCCGCCAGGCTCGGCGGCCCTTTAAGGGGCGGGGCGGGGCGGCGGGAAGCGGGGTCCGCGGCCGCGCAGGGCGCCGCCGCCGGGCCTCCTCGCGGGCCGGGCCTCACCCTCCGGCCCCCTTTCCCAGCCAGCCCTCAGAGCCGACAGAGGGCGGCGAAGCCCTCGCTCCTTCTCACACCCAACCCTGAGGACAAAGGCTGCTTCCCGCCCCAAGCCCTCTTCTCCAGGCAGATACACCCTGACACAGAAACGCCCGGTGCAGACCAGCACAGGAGGCCCAGTGGGCAAGGTCCGCCCCGCCCTGACGCAGGCTTCCTCGCAGGGATCAAGACCTGTGGGGTGATTCTCCTCCTCTCTTCCTGCCCCACTGGATGGTGGGGCCCCAGCCTGCAGGCTTCAGCCCCCTACCCCCCTTGCCCACCAAAAACACTCGGTCAACATGGGATGGATGAGCCAGTTTTCAGGGGTGCACCCCCCCCCCGACCCAGTCACGGAAAGCACGCAGTACCACCCCAGCATCTTCTGACCATGGGGAATTCACTTTCCAGAGCGATACTGATAAGAAGAGCCTCTTCCTCTCCAGGAAGCCTTAGGGCTTGTGAGGGCAGGGGAGCCAAGGCAGCTGGGAAGAAGGCACAGCCCACACACCACCCGCATCTGGATCCACCAAACCCAGGGCTCAACAAACCACAGCCTGGGGCATCTCAGCCGGGAGGAGAGGGAGGACGGGAGGCTCCTCCCTCAG
This sequence comes from Oreotragus oreotragus, assembly GCA_006410675.1. Taxonomy (NCBI): domain Eukaryota; kingdom Metazoa; phylum Chordata; class Mammalia; order Artiodactyla; family Bovidae; genus Oreotragus; species Oreotragus oreotragus. Next base: position 216,295 of record SJYX01020625.1, on the reverse strand, counting down.
GGACTGCACCCAACAGGACAGGGCGCCAGCAGGGCTGGGAGCAGGGGAGCCCACCGGCATTCTCAGTGTACCTCCGGGCCCCTTCTGAGCTTAGCGCTCCAACCAAACACCACTCACGATGGCAGGACCAGGACTTAAAGCACAGAAGATGCTGATACACAATCCTAACAAGAAAATTACAGATCGGGAAACCCGGGGAGACCATCCTGGCTTCCCCACAGCCTGCTGTGCACCCAGACCCGAAGAGAGGGTGGCGACAAACGTGGCCCAAGAGCCCAGCGTTCCACCCTCCGAGCACCCCGCAGCCCTGCTGCTCCCCACCGTGAGAGGGCCAGCTGGGCTGCTCCATGTGGACCTGCGCTCCTCTGGGATCATTCGAAACTCTCAGGCCGGTCGGTGCTTAGAAAACTCACAAACCAGCCCTGAGACCGGTGCTCCCGCCTTCTAATCTGCCCTCCACCATGTGTACCTCAGGAGGGAAATGCCTTCTGGACCATATTCCAGACAAAACTCAACATGGTTTCTGGGACTAACAAAAGCCCTTGGCAGGTGCACTCTCCCCGAATGAGGCCCCTTCTGGCCAGCCACACTTGGGCCTTCATGGCCACCTTGCTTGGACGCCCCTGGGCGGGAGTGCCCCCTAGTGCCACCGCAAGGTTCTGCAGGCCCCCAGCCACTGGGTCAGAGCGCTGAGGACGGCGCCCGGCCCTTCCCCACACCCTGAACACCGTGCCCTGCTGAGCCAGGGGGCCAGGGAGTAGCAGGTGTCCTCATTGCCTGGGGCTAGTGGAGGCCCCTGAGGAAGAACAGTGACGGTCTGTGTCCCAAGGCTGGCACAGGGAGCCAGCGGCAGGTCATCAGCCTGGCAGGAGCCGGGACAAGCACGGAGCGCCCTCGGGTGACTTCTTGATCCAAGGGCTTCTCACAGCCCTGCCGAATTCTCCCGTGGGGCTCTCCAGTGTTTCCCAGCAGTCCCACCAGCCCGGAGAGCAAACAGGGTGCAGAGGATAAGACAGCCCAGCAGAAAGCTCCCTCCTGCCCGGAGCCCAGCCTCATCCCTGCCCCCTAAGGGCACCTCCAGGCACAGGTGCCCCCCAGGCTAGGGGAGAGGAAAGGCTGGAGGTCTGCTTTCCACCAACTGGACTGTCTGCCCATCTTAACATCCAGAGCTGTCTTCTCACCACCTGTGAGCTAAGAAGCAGAATAGCACTTCCTGAATACCCACCCCCTGCCAGCATGGGGCCAGGTCATTCTCATTTAAAAGCAGCCAGTTCACAGAGAGGAACAATAAAGCTGGAACAATTACCGGAAGTTTAAAAACACGTAAAACAAGCTCCACTCTGTCCGGGCTCAAGTGCGGGCGGTGGGTGGGGGACGACAGGCTGATCCGGCTTTCTTTCTTTTCACAGCTGGAATGCCGCACCTTCCTTTTTAAAAACAGCAAACTGAGCCGGAAACACGGAATTGGTGTTAACACAGGGACTGCTCCCTGAGCACCCTAAGGCTAAGCTGAGACAACAACAAACTGCATCCTATGCTCAGATGTGGACTGAAGTGTGGAGGGATGGAGTTTCATTTCACGTCTGCAATGTTCCTTCAGTGGCTTTGAGGGGAGTCCACAGATGCACGCAGAAACGAAGCAGATACACTGAAACATTCACGCCCATCAATCCAGTGGTCTTCTCTTAACTTTTCTGCCTTACTCAAATGCTCACGATAAAAATACTGGAAGACACTGTTTAAGCCACAGAAAAACTAAATTCTACTACTGGGGAGGAAAGCCCTGGACCAGGCTGGCACACGGTGCCTCTCCCGAGAACCCCTCTCTGTCCACACAGCAGCTCCTCGCCAACCACCACCCTGCACCTCAGTCCCATCTCCATGGGGTCAGCTCCTTGGTGCAGGAGGAGGACGTGTGCCAGCTTCCGCCCCAAAGGCCACCCTTTCTACCCTGCCCACATGCCCACACCTGTCCTCAGGCCCGGTCAGAAAGGGACACCTCAGAAGTGCCAGAACCTGGGGGGTGTGGAGGCTTTTGCCCCCAGATGGCCCCCTGCATGGGGCAGGAGCCCCTGGGGTGGCCATGCCTACGTGCTCCCACCACACGCCTGCCGCCTGGGCCACCTGCTGAAGCACCTTTCAGTCTCTCGGTAAGAAGCACTTACGAAGGCCTGTTTCCCCGTTTGCACTTACGGAGACATGAGCAAGGCGTATGTGGTATTACAGCCGCCACACAGATGGCGCGACACTCTGGGCACAGGGGGGCCTTCCAGCCCCGGGCAGAGCTGTCCCCTCAAAGCCACCTCTCAGCAGAGGCCCAGGGCGACCGCCCTCCCCCCAGAGGCCAAACACCAGGCCCGAGCAGCCCCAAATCATCAGGCTCTTTGAACCTGAACCCAAAGCTTTCCCAGGAAGGGCATCACGAGCTCCTGAAAAGGCACCTGGGGAAGAGTCCTCGCCTCGCCCAGCCATAATTCTGGCTCTGAGGGCAGGTGTCCTGATCCCGGGGCCACAGGAGGGTGGGCTCCTTAGCCCGTGCCAATCAGACTGAAATGTTAAGCTGATGAGTACACTGAGCCAACACAGGCAGAGAATAAACACGTGAGAAACGCTGACAGGGACTCACGCTCAGAGAACAGCCGACCACAGAGCGTACTACAGCGCCAGTCCGGAGGCTCTTCACTTCCTCCCCTCCACCTGCTCACGTCAGAGCTCACCGGGCGTTCTCCACTCCCATCCCCCATCCAACCCAGCGGTGCGTCCCGTGCACTCTCCCCACACACCCAGAATCGAGTGTGCAGTCCACACAGTACAACGGGCTGGCGCGCCTGACAGGGACACGGGGACAGGTGCCGAGCGGAGCGCCGCAGGGGCGGGGGGAGGGACCCGGGCTGGGGCGGGGGGGAAACCATCACGCACGAGATGAGCCCCAGGGATGTACTGCACGACGGGAAATACAGTCAGCAGCTTATACGAACTGTAAATGGAGCATGACCTTAAAACTCGTGAACCACTGGACTGTACGCCTGTAGCCTACATTCTACAGTAAGTACACTTCAATAAAGACGGCATCGAGCGCCTTTCCCCTCCCTGCTCCCACTCTGATCTGCTGGGATCCCGTCAGAGCCTCCCAACAGGTCCCCTAACCTGTCCCACGGCAGCCAGGACAGTCGGATCAGAACCCGTATCACTCAGGGTGCACTCAGAAGACAGGCAGAGCTGGCGCCCTGGGCCCTCCCGCCCTCCGGGCCTCCAGCCACAGGGGCTCTTGTTCCCCATCAACAGCGACAAGCGCCCTCTGTCCAATCTGCCCGGACGGCTCTCCCCGCCCTTCAGGTGCCCAGGGAGCCCACACGGCTCTGAGTGGGCCCGCCTTCCTTCCTCCCCTGGTGCTGCCCAGCCCAAGACACTGTGCCCTGTACCGTCTGTGCTTCCTCTGCGGCATTTCAACCCTCGACATGCCCATGTGTCCCTGCTTTTTGTCTGTCTTAGCCCCTAACAAGGGCAGCTCTCTGAGGATGGGAACTCCGGTTCTCTTCACTAGCGAATCCCCCGCAGCTCAACAAGGCCTGCCACGTGAAGGAGCGCAAAGATCTGTGGTATGGAGTAAACATGAGCGGAATAATGTCTGTGACAACAGTTTCACTAACACCCACTGTGGTTCACGTACAACGATCCTATGCCTAATGGACAATGCCCATTACAGATGGCTACAAGAGGTTTAGATGCCAAACACACAGCACAGACTGTGCAGGCATCCAGACCCTTTCAGACAGCAATTCCACACCCAGCATGCAGCCAAGGGAAGGCCTATGTGCCAAGATTTGCTCAGCATTAATCACTGGTAAAAACCACCAGTGCCCAGAATCCACCACAGCAGCAGAGTCACTTAGTTTGTACTTACATGAGTCTGCAAAATCATCATACTAGGTTGGTGCAAATGTAATTTCAGTTTTTGCATTGTTGAAATTTGCTGTTTAATACTGGAATACATTCTTAAATGGGGTTGTGTTATACAACATCTTAATGTACATTTCTCGCTTTATGTTTTTTGTGCTAATGACTTACTACTTGCCTTTTAGTTTACATTTATTTTGGACTATGGAAATGATGTAAGACGAAAAGCAAATTCGAGTGATTTTCTTATTTGAGTTCAAAATGGATCTTAAAGCAGTGGAGAACACTTGCAACAAAATGCATCTGGCCCAGAAACTGCTAGCAAACATACAGTGCAGTGGTGATTCAAAAAGTTTTGCAAAGGAGACGACAGCCTTGAAGATTAGGACTGTAATGGCCAGACACTGGAAGTTGACAATGACCAAGTGAGAGGATCATCGAAGCTGATTCCCTTATAACTACATGAGAAGCTGCCGAAGAGCTCAGCGTTGACCATTTGACAGTCATTCGGCATTTGAAGCAAACTCAAAAGGTGAGAAGGCTGGAGAAGTGGGTGCCTCATGAGTGGACCGAAAACTTTAAAAATTATTTTGAAGTGTCATCCTCTTTTATTCTAAGCAACAACAACAAACCATTTCTCAATAGGATTGTGACATGCAACGAAAAGTGGGTTTTATCCGACAACCAGTGATAACCAGCTCAGTGGTTGGACCAGGAAGCTCCAAGGCACCTTCCAAAGCCGACCTTGCACCGGAAAGAGTCGTGGACACGATTTGACGGTCTGCACCCATCTGACCGACCACAGCTTTCTGAGTCTCAATGAAGCCATTACACCTGAGAGATACACTCAGCAAATCGATGCGATGCACCAAAAACTGCAACGCTGGCAGCTGGCACTGGTCGACAGAAACGGCCCAATTCTCCTCCACGACAACGCCGGACCACATATCACACAACCGATGTTTCAAAAACTGAATGGATCTGGCTCAAGTTTTGCCTCATCTGCAACATTCACTGACCTCTTGAACATTCACTGACCTCTCACCAAACACCACTTCTTCAATCATCTCAACGACTTTTTGCAAGGAAAACATTTCCATGACTAGCAGGAGGCAGAAAATGCTTTCCAAGGATTTATCAAATTTATCAAATCCTGAAGGACAGATTTTTACACTACAGGAATAAATCAATTTATTTCTCATTGGCAAAGTTGTGTTGATTGTAATGGTTCCTATTTTGATTAATAAAGATGTGTTTGAATCTAATTATAATGATCTAAAATTCATGATCTGAAACTGCAATTACTTTTGCACCAATGTAAAGATGCGAAATGGGAGCAGCTGCCCCTGGACGGCACAGGTACGAAGTGCACGGGTCCACTTCTAAGCAGTGCTCCCCACAGACCCGCGTTAAGAACCAGGCAAATGGAGGGGACAGGCCACAGGCCCCAGGGGTGGCCTGTAAAGTGACCTGCACGTTTCCGACTGCTGCAGGGACGGAGGTGGGCGCCTCCAACCTCTACACTGTTTAAGGGTCAACTGTATATCCGTTTAAAACCAGAGATGAACAGGAAGTGAATACACGAAAAATAAAGCCCATGATGACGCAACAAGTCATCTAGTGAGAAGGAGGGGGAATAAAGAGGGTCCTCCCCGTTTTCCAGCATACGGTCACAGCATTACCATCATCTCTATCATTTACGAGAGAATAAGACTGATTCACAGAAGGGGGCCGACACCGCTCAATGGGAAAAGGACAGCCTTTTTTTAACCAACAGTGCTGGGCACACCGGACATCCACGTGAATAAAGTCAGACACTTACCTTACCCAACATAAAAAACAACTCCGAACGGATCAGAAACCTAAACATCAGACCTAAAACCATAAATTCTTAGAGGAGAGACTTCCCTTGTGGTCCAACGGTTAAGACTCCACGCTTCCGATGCAGGGGGCTTGGGGTTCAATGACCCACGTGATGGGGCAACGCAGCCCGCGCACGCCCAGAGCCGGTGCTCCTCCACAAGAGACCGGGATGAGCAGCCCGAGCGCCGCCCCGCTCACCGCAACGGAAAGCCCGCACAGCCAACAACAAATTTACAGAGGAAGAGAGAGCGAGCAGGACTGACTTCAGCCCAGCTCTTTCAGCACTAAGCCCAGCTCCTCCAGACCTCGCGCTGCACCGGGCCGCTCTGCCCCCATGTCCCGTCACTGTCCAGAGCCCAGAGCTTATGAGCGAATTCAACCCTGTCCTCTTTACAGACAATCGTCTTTCAGGTACTGACTCACAGATGGCAGGAATTCCAGTTATACAAACAATGGATGCTAAAAAAAACCACTGACGTTGGTCTTTTGTGAATGAGGAAGCAGATTTCTTCCACATGCAGATTCTCTTGGGATTCCTTGGAAATGAGTGGGGATTTCCTGAAAGCAGGTGAGCAGGTCACAGGGTTGGCCAGCCTGACAGATGCTCAGGGTCAGAGGGAAGAAAGCGTGGGTCTACCACTCCGGTGGGCTCACGGGTCACAGGCTCACAAGCACTCCACTAGGTGGAAGGAGAAGGCTATGTTTACACAGGAAGCCACCAGCGACAGATGTGCAGCGCTCAGCATGCACAGACAGCGTGACTCACATGCTGTACAATGGCCCCTCACCAAACGGAGTCCGGAGTGTGTGACCCCGAAACAGACAACCTGGAAAGCGATCTGAGTCCACACAGCCACCAAGGCGCACAGCCAGAGCCAGCCTTCAGGACTGGGACCCTGGCTGCGGGGGCAGCCGGGCTGGATTAATGATACAGGGAGGCTCAGGGCAACCCACACACACCACCCCAAATACTGTCAAGTCTCTGCGTTCACAGGTCAGGGTTTACTGACAGTGCAGGCATTTCATTTGTTAAATTAAGGGTGAAGAGAAAGCAGTTTTTAAACTCAACCTTTATACTCAATTTCAGTGTTGACTGAACGTCCACTAGGAGTCAGGAATGACGCCGTGCCGCGGGAAGCCCAGGCGTGTCCCCTGAGCCGCAGCTGTCACTATGTGATGCCCAACCGCACGCCCACTTCCCGGGCCAAGAGCATTTTGAGGAGTAACGGTGAAGAGACTGGTTGCAGTCTGGCTCCTGGTGAGAACGTATCCACATCACACAAGTCCAACCCTTCCGGCCTGCCCTCAGACTGAGGAAGCATGACGGCCAGGACGCCAGCCCCAGAGGAAGGCATGAGCTCCCAAGATTTCAAGAGGCCTTGGGGAGACCAGGGGTGCGTCTGAAGACAGAGGGAAGCCTGACACGACTTCCACATCGCCCCAAACCCATTGGAGACATGAGCTCCAAGAAAGCACATTCCGCTTTCTCAGACGGCTTAACTTCGGGGCGATTTACAGAGGGACAGGAACTGCTCTGGGAGGACGCAAGGCGGTTCCCCCGGTTCCTACCTCCCAGTGACCAGCAAGCCTGGGCGGGACGTCCAAGCCCAGCTTCTCCAGCTCTCGCTCCCGGTACTTCTCATACTGCCGGTACCCTGCATACCCGCCACCCGTGGCGACCAGAATGGGCAGGGGGCGCAGCAGGGACAAGGTGCGGGCAGGGGCCGTGTGGACCTTCCTGGCATCTGTAAAGAAACAGGAAAACGTTGAGCCAGGAGAAAGGACAGCGCTGAGTCATGCAAACACAGCACTAACAGGAAGGCTGGGACAAGCCCTCTGTAGAGCTGACGGGACCCCAGAGAGCTGGCAAGCAGGGGCAGCCCTGAGCCACTGCGGAGACGCTGCTGCCCCCAGAGTTTATCTAGTCAGAGACTCGCGCGTCTCCCCGTGACACAACGATGTGCCTCGACTGCCGCCACAGCTAGAGTTTAAGATGAAAACACCGGATGCAGAGAGGTCAAGAAAGCATCCCAGGCTGCCCTGCTGGCTACCCACAGGGCCAGACGAGGGCAGGCTCTCTGATCTCACTTTTATGACCTGACCCAGCTCTGACTGGACTCCAGTATTCTTTCAAAGGCAAAATCTTGTGAGCTCTTACAATTCAACAATGAAAAACAAACAGCCCAATTGAAAAACAGACTGAGGGTGCTCTTCATGGCTCAGTGGTAAAGAGGAGACACAGGTTCTAGCCCTGCTCTGGGAAGAGCCCACGTGCCCGGGAGCAACTAAGCATGTCCGTCACGGACGTTGAGCCTCTGCTCTGGAGCCTGAGAGCCAAAACTGAAGCCTGCCAGCCTGGAGACCGTGCTCCGCAAGGGGAGAAGCCACTGCAGGGAGAAGCTAGAGAAAAGCCCATGCAGCAGCAGAGACCCGGCACAGCCAAAAATGAGCAAAACAAAAAATAGGATGAAAACACAGGAAGGCTATGAACAGATGTTTCTCCAGCAGGAATGGCCAGTAAGCACACGTGAAGATGCGCAACGTGCATTATGGGCTGAATCATGTCCCCCAAACCAGGCGGCTCCACGGTAGAGGCCACCTGCCAGTGCAGGAGGCACAAGAGACTGGAGGTCAATCCCTGGGTCAGGGAGATCCCCTGGAGAAGGGAGTGGCGACCCACCACAGTGTTCTCGCCTGGGAAACCCCATGGAGCCTGTGGGCCTCCGACCGAGCACACACACGCACAAAGTTCACGTGCTGAGGCCCCGCGCCCACGCCTCCGCCACCCTTCTCGGACAGGTGGGCTCTACAGAGGGGATCAGGGCAAAATAAGGTCCCCACGGTGGGCTCTAACGATATGACTCGTCCGCTTACAGAAAGAGAAAATCTGGAGACAGACACACATACGGGGAGAAGGCCATCTGCAGACAAGGGCAGCGCGGTGAAGGCAGCAAGTGAAGACTATGGCACCGTGAGAAGATTTGGATTTTTTTTTTCTTTTTTTCTGGCCATGCCGAGAGGTTCGTGGGGTTTTAGGTCCCAGACAAGGGATTGAACCTGGGCCCTTAGCAGTGACAGCTTCAAGTCCTAACCACTGGACTGCCAGGGAGTTCCCTGTGTTTCTTTTTTTAACGAGCAAGTATGGATGTCATTAATCTCTTCCATCTTCTGATTATTCCTAAAGAACCCTTACTGCTTAACAACTAAATAGTCTACCTCTGACCAGAAAAACTTGTCAGAAAGCAAGAAAGATTGTTTTTCCTCTTTCTGGATTATCTGGTGAGGAGAGACCTGCTGTACGCAGCCTTGCAGCACTAAGCCAGCGCCCCAGGCTGGCGGGCCGGTCCTTGCTTCAATTACAGGCCTCTTTCTCTACAGGCTTCACTCCTCTAACAAGAAGCAGGAAGCAGGGGTGCCCTTCACTCCTGACTGCCTCCCCGTCATGTTTGTCGCTTTATAAAAGCAGTTTTTCTGCAGATCTGCAACATTCTGACTTCATTTCTAAGGCTCCCCTCCATCCTTCAAGTTGAGTCTTACATGTTCCCACAGGCAAGTCCTACTTAAGTAACACCCAGATGTGCCCCTATTTAACTACCTTAATAATAAGCCTTTTGATTTATTCTCATTAATCATCTCATTTTATTCCCAAGGTATGATTACTTGGCAGTCAAAACAGCTTTTGGTACAACAGAATAAAAAGGGTATCTAGATAATAAAAACAACACACATTTTTGTAAAGATTCAAACAGCTGCTTCAAAGAGTTCATAACCCAGTGCTGAGGTGGGTGTGGGGAACTGATGTGCTCATGAGCCTTTTCTGCTCAGGAGGGGAGACTGGGACAACCCTCTCTGAAGAGCAATTTGGTCTAAATACCAAGTTATAAAACACACAAACCTTTTCAGCCAGCAATTCTAAGTCACCAAATTTATTCTGAGGATGCATAAAGATATGTTACTACAGAACTGTTTATAATAGAAAAAGAGTTCAGTTCAGTCGCTCAGTCGTGTCTGACTCTGGACCCCATGGACGGCAGCACGCCAGACCTCCCTGTCCGTCACCAACTCCTGGAGCTTACTCAAACTCATGTCCATCGAGTCGGTGATGCCATCTAGCCATCTCATCCTCTATCGTCCCCTTCCCCTCCCGCCTTCAATCTTTCCCAGCATCAAGGTCTTTTCCAATGAGTCAGTTCTGCGCATCAGGTGGCCGAAGTATTGGAGTTTCAGCTTCAACATCAGTCCTTCCAATAAATATTCAGGGCTGATCTCCTTTAGGATGGACTAGTTTGATCTCCTTGCAGTCCGAGGGACTCTCAAGAGTCTTCTCCAACACCACAGTTCAGAAGACTAGGAGCAACTAAAATGTCCAACACCAAATGGTACATTCAAGCAACGGAACACCACATATTCACCCAGTAAAAATAATCGGATAACAGCAGCTAAAGCTTCAGTGGTACCTAAGTGGCAGGGACTCTAAGCACTTCACCGGCACAATTCCATCTGATTCTAACGACAGCCCTATGAAATAGGTGCTGTGTCTGTGTGAGCTTGCTGATGAGCAAACTGAAGCAGAGGCCAGCACCGTCTCTGCCTGCTGCTGGTGCCTGTGCTTAGTTGCTCAGCCATGGCCACCTCTGTAACTGCACAGGCTGCAGCCGCCAGGCTCCTCTGTCCATGGGATTCCCCAGGCAAGAATACTGGAGTGAGTTGCCACTTTCTTCTCCAGAGGATCTTCCCCACCCAGGGATCTCACTCACACCTCTTGAGCCTCCTGCATTGGCAGGCAGATTCTTTACCACTGTGTCACCTGGAAAGTTCAATCTTTTGTAAGTAGTAAACTGCTACTTACTTGTGGAAAAGGTTCTGAGAGGTGGCTTCCTCAAAAACTGAAGGAAGTGGCTCAAGGCAACATCTTCACAGTGAGGACGCCTATAATCAAGCAAAAAGGTATCACTAAACATTTCTTTAATTAAAAAAAATTAGAGGATCAACTGCCAAAATTTGAATACAATCTATAGAGTCAATAATACTATTGTATCCATTTACCAGTTTTGACCACTGTACAGTACTGTCGTTTTGTAAGAAAATGTCCTTATAGGAAAAGGGCTCAAAAATTCAAACGTAAAGGGGCACCAAGTGTTTCAGCAGAAAATATATACATATACACACTCACAAAAACAGAAAAAGGAAGAGAAGGGAGAATGATAAAGCAGATATAGCTGACATATGGGGAATCAGAGCACAGGGCATTTGGAAATTCTCTGTACTATTTTCATAACTTTTCTGAAGTCTAAAACTTTTTCACAAAAGAATTACTCTTAAGACCATAATAAGCAGTAAAGCTGCACTTACACAAAAAGCATATGTTTTTTCACCACAAAAGAACAGCTGTACACAGCCTTGTAGCCTCAAACTCCTATTAATTAAAGAACCTAATAAAGTGGGTGAAATTTAACATTTCTTTTTGGGCTGTGCCACGAAGCCTGCAGGACTGAACTTGTGTCCCCAGCAGTGGAAGCACAGAGTTTTAACCACGGGACCGCCAGCGGATACCCTGAATTTTCAAACTTTAAATGTTTACCCTGGGGAGAGAATGACGCAAACAAATCAGGCTGAGCTACTCTGATCTTGTGAGTCTGAAGGCTCAACTTGTTTCGAATTTTAAAATTCCAAAGAATCTGCCTACCAATGCAGGAGGCTCAAGAGATGTGAGTGAGATCTCTGGGTGGGGAAGATCCTCTGGAGAAGAAAGTGGCAACTCACTCCAGTATTCTTGCCTGGGGAATCCCATGGACAGAGGAGCCTGGCGGCTGCAGCCTGTGCAGTTACAGAGGCGGCCACGGCTGAGCAACTAAGCACAGGCGCCAGCAGCAGGCAGAGATGGTGCTGGCCTCCGCTTCAGTTTGCTCATCAGCAAGCTCACACAGACACAGCACCTATTTCATAGGGCTGTCGTTAGAATCAGATGGAACTGATTTGCCACAAAAGCTACTTTCACAGGGTAAAGGGGATTTCAAGCATTCAGAGAAAAAAAGTGACCATTTTCATGGCTTCAAGCTGTAAGGAAATGGTATTTTATTCTTTGTCTCTCTCCATTTCCTCTTTACCTAGGGAAATAGGACACATCCCCAGTGCAGTAAGTGACTGTGAGAGCAAGGAAAGCATTGATGAATTTTTAGTAAACAACCGGCTCTCTCCTTATTCTTTTATTTGTTTTTTTTTCTTTTTCTTTTTTCCTTTTTTCTTTTTTTTCTTTTTTTTTCCGGCTCTCTCCTTAATCAAAGAGCAAACACCCCACCTTCAATTCGGAAAGCCCTTCAGTTCCCCCAAATACTGACCTGAAATCTAACGTAAAGAAACTATGTCCTTGTTAGTAAGGGTTTCTTTTTTTCCTTTGGAGTCTTTTATGAAAGTAGAAATTTACACTATTATAAATGTCTAAACTGCTATTTTTGTGGAAAATAGAACGGCATTTATGACTTTCATGCAGTAATATTTACATTCATGGATTCTTAGTAGTTACGTCTTACATAAATATCCTGTGAACATGATCAGATTTAAACACCATTTACTCCTGTGAAATTTCCTTGACTTAACGACACTCTCGCAGCATGGTGCTAACAGGGTGACTCTGATTCTCCTACGGGCGAGCAAGATCTGCATGTAGAACAAGTCTGGGACCTTGACCGTCACCACCCCCTCAGAGGCCAGTTGGACGGACAGCTTTAGCACAAAGGAGGGTGTGTTGCAATAGACGAGTGTTCTTTCAGAGTGAACAAAGCCCATCTCTTGGACTGGACACTCCCACTGCAAAGGCGAGCGCCTAGAGCTCTGCTTTCCGGGGGAATCAGAGCCACAGTGTAAACTCTGGTTGAAGGCTGCATTGTTGCGCGGCGCACACTGCTGCATTGTGCGTCCAGAACTGCTGCACACGTGCGGCTGGTGTGGACAAAAATATAGATAGATATATATAATAAAATATTAAAATTACCGACGCGCTCCCCGCGCTGCCCAGTGCCCCAGTGCCAAAGTTCTGCCGGCGCCGCCGGGGGCGCGGGCGGGTGCGCGGGCGCTCCCCGGAGTCTCGGCGGCCGCGGCGCGCCCGGCAGCGCGGGGGCCGGCCGGCCGGCCGCGGGGGCGGGGGTGGCCGGGGCCGGAGGGGGGGGGGGGGGGGGGGGGGTGCTGCTTAGGGGAGGTGCAAGTGGGAGATCAGGGCTTACCCACTGTAACCCACTGCACAGCACCCAGGCAGCTGTTTTTTGCATTCAGATCTTCCCAAGAACAAAGTCAAGGTCTCGCCATCCACTGCTGCAGCCCTAGCTCCTGGAACAAGTGCCTGGCAAATAGCACGTTGCATCAGCTTGTCTTTCATCTCTGGATCATTCTTATTCTCATATCAACACCACACTTTTTCTGATCTTACAACACTTCCCACGCCACTGCGGGCGTGCAGAAAGAGCAACATTCGCTGCTTCACTTCCTCGCCTTCCCGTCTCTCCGGGCTTTTGTTCCCACCACATCGCCTCCTGCAGAGGTCACCTCTTCCACACTGCCAACCCCTACTCACATTTCTTGGACTTCGTTATTTGACCTCTCAGCAGCATCTGTCACAGGTGATCCCCTCCTTTTTTTTTTCCTCCAACTAAGGTATAACTGAAATGTAACATTATATTAGTTTCAGGTGTAGGATATTATTCCCTATTTGTATACATTGTGGAAGGATCCCCACAAGAAAACTACTTAAACATCCCTCACCACACGTATTTGCAGATCTTCCTTGTGATGAGAAATACTCTCTTAGCAACTTTCAAATACACAAGACAGGACTAGTGACCACCGGCCCCCACAGCACAGTGCGTGCCTCGGACTCCGGTGTTTTTTAGCTGGGAGTTTGTCTCTTTCAACGCCTTCATTCACACCTTGCCCCTCCTGAAACACACATAGCCTTTGGAAACCCTGATTTTTCTGTCTGTCCGGTCTCCCTAACTTCAAACAGCTGCCATACCCGAGGCTCAGACACCTGCTTTGTCTAGGCTTCGCCCTAGAAATGTTCACCCAGTCTGGTTTTAAACAGCCAGATGCAGAGGACTCTCCTCACTGCTACTTCAGAGACCTCCAGACCATATTTTAACCTGGCTACCCAACATCCTCACTTTGAATCACCTCAAACTGAGTTTGTCCAAAACAAATTCCCAACCCTTCCTCACTCCCCTTCAACAGCTCCATTCCCCAGAGCTGTCCATCTGTGGCAGAGATTAGCCAGCCGATTATTAAATCCACTTCCTCTACCCAACAGATGAGATTTCCTAGAAGTGAGTTCTAACCACTGTGAGAACCATTCAGACTTCCCAGGTCCCCTCCCCGGCCTGTTAGATGGAGACAAACATGCAGATCCTGGGCAGCCATGTGTTATGGCGAGAGACAGGCCCTCAAATTCCACTGCCCTCTTGATGAGAAGCGGCCTGGACTTACATGATAGACAAAAACTTTCCCTGTGTTAAGTCACCAAGATGTTAGAATTTACTTGTTACCGTAGCAACGCAGCTATAATTAATACACCATACCAGACAAAAGGCACCACAGCTCCCCCAGTGCACAGGTTGAAACCCTAGGATTCCTCTGCAAGGCCTTTCTTTTTCACTGTCCACATTCAGTCCACTGACAAGGCACGAAGCCCCCACTTTCAAAATACACCCTACTCTGCCTACTTCTCTTCTCTGCCCTAAGCCACTAGGTCTGCTGCTGAAGAGCTGCACTAGCCTGGTCTCCCTGCTTGGCCTCCGTGTCCCATTTATCACAGAACATCCGGACTGACCTTTTCAAAACAGACCCTACGTAAGTGGCCCTCTGAACCCCAGACCTCCTGCTACTTCCCCTCTCCTCACACAGCCACCCCCACCCCTTGCACACCCACGCCTCTGCAATGCTGTGTCTGCTGGGCACACCCCTCCACCTGGTTCAGTCCCTCCTCACTCAATTCTCTGCTCAAATGCTTCCTCTGGACCACAAGCCCAAGAGTTCTCTCTCTGGAGCGCCATCTCCTTAATTAACTTCCTTTCTTTTTCTTCTCACTATCTGAAATGAACCGATTTCACATATATTCACGTTATTTCTGTCTGTACTTGTCGACAAATACAGGGGTTTGTCTGTCTTCCCCCTGGACCTCAATCTCAACAGTGAGATTAAGCTTCAGAGAAATGAACAGCTAGGTTCAATCACATGTAACTTCTGTATGGTGAACCCACGTGCACCTCCTGCAAGCAGGCAGTTAAAGCCCACGATTAAGCACGTAAGTCTGACTCTGGGGCTCAGATCTCCATTCCGCCACTTGTTAACTAATTCTAAGCCTCAGTTTCTCCACCTCTAAAAACAGGACCTACCTCATTAGGAGTAAACGAGACAATCCCAGACATAAAACCTTAATCCCAGGCCCTGGTACCTAGCTACATATCACTCTTATCAAAAGCAGCGCAAGTGATGTTCCGCTGGCACACACTGGGTTGGCCACATCAACTGTGACCCCTGCTCACCCTAACTGGTCTGTGTCCACACTCATAGTTTTAAACTATGTTTATGATTTATTTATTATTATTTTTTTTGGCTGTGCTGGGTCTTTGCTGCTGCGAAGCTTCTCAAACTGTGGGGAGTGCACGCTCCTCTCGCATTGTGGTGCGTGAACTTCCGATTGCAGAGGCTTCTCCTGTTGCAGAGCACAGGCTCTGAGACTCAGCAGTTTCGGCTCCCCGGGATCCAGAGCACAAGCTCAGTGGTTATTGCACGTGAGCTTAATTGCTCCACGGCATCTGAGATCTTCCCAGAACAGGGATCGAACTCATGTCTCCTGCATTGGCAGGCAGATTCTTTACCACTGAGGCACCAGGGAAGCCCAGTTTAAAAATATTTTTAACATCACCTCTGGTAGTAACTAGTAGTTACTACATCTGGTAGTAACACTAACTATAGTCCTTATGTCCCTCCTGCTTTTTAGAGCTGTGAAAAGTTCTCCTGAAAATGAACTGGCAGGTTTCTTAAGGCCTATTCCATGTTCTATCTCGTATTATTTAGCCGTGTTCCCCCTCTCTTCTACTAAACTGTAAAGTTCTTTCAACGAAAGGACTGTATCTTTTAACTCTTCTCTTTTCTCCTGCCTTCCCCCCTCACCCCGATCCCTGGCACTTGAGTTGACAGTGGCAGGAATGTCATAAATACTCCTGAAGGAAAGTCTGACACAACCACGCACCACCTAGGTACTATGTTCCTATGTGCCTGAACTGAAGAGTCGTTGGAGCACGACGTCAGAGCACCCATAAAAAATACAGTTACCAGGGCCCCAGCCTACACCTACTGAGCCTGAATTTGGCAGCATTGTGGGGATGTACCTGGGAATCTCTTTTACTAATAAACACCCACTCCATTCTTTTATCAAATTTAGGAAACATGGCCCTAAATTATCACTTATAATTACTTTCTCTATTCTCTCACCTGTCATATATCACTCAGTTACTGGAAAACTCTGCAGTATGAGGCTTTCAAATATATGTCTCACAAACAGACACTGCTTTACTTAAAAATCATGGAAATGTTATCTTTTGGGGTTTTTTTTTGCATCTCAATATAGTTTCCATCTGGATATGTAACAGCTTTGAAAACTGAATTACTGTACCCAAATCCTCACCCCTCCTACCCAGTGGACCTAAATCCAGTTGTATCTACCTATACTGGTACTAAAATTTCAACTTTTTTCCCTTTTTAAATGATAGTGGGTGAAGTCATCTTCCGCATCATCGTTAAAAAAAAAAGAATCATTTTTTTAGTCTTTCCAACTTATGACACATTTTACTACTGACTCATAAACAGCACACCTGGTAACAACATTAAAACAAGAGAGACCCTTTTGTTCAAATCCTAACAGCACCACACTGTGGAGCCCTCTCCTGAGAAGTTACACCATTTCTGAGTAGTTAATAATAGGAGAGTGAAGCTTTCCTGTCCAGGGCAATAACATTTTCTGTTCCCTCTCAGGCCAAAACCAGTGTCTCTACTTCCCAAAATTATAGCGCAAGCTCTGATCCACGCTGACAAAATGAAGCCAGTCCAAAACAAAAAAGTTGTGGGTCTCGCAAATCTTATCTCTTCGAAATGACACTGAGCGACAGATTCTGAGTTACAGCAACCAACGTTGTAATCCATTTTCCGAGAGTCCAAATGCTCCCATGCTTGTTCTTACATATAAGCTTTTTCGAATAATGAATGTCCTCACGGTGGGCAGCCTGAAGGAAAGGTCCCTGCGTGAGACACAGAGGTACCTGGGAAGGAATTTCAGCTCTGCTGCTACCTGGCTGGGTGGAACTGAGCAAGTCCTTCGCCAAAAAGAAAGGGCTGGATTTGTGACCCCTCTAAGAGTTGACAGTCACCATGGTAACCAAGACCCTATTTCCATCATGGACTATTTTGAGATTACGGAATCCTACCCTCTCACTTCAGAGTCCAAGAATCCAAAATGAAAGCCGCCCGACTCCCACCCCAGTGCTCTTCCCACATCTCGGCGCCCCGCCCAGCCATACGACTCCCAGAGAAAGAAGCGTCCAGCCCTGCCTCGGCTCTAGCGGCGGACACACAGCCCCTTTCACCTGGTTTAGGGGGTGCTTTTTTTTTTACGTTTTTGTGTTTTTGTCCCTTGTGGAGTGGAAAGGTCAAGGAGAGAGGTTTAGGCCAGACTCGGACCGTCCTAGGCGGAGGCAGTCGCACCTGCGCCCGAGCTCGAGGTGAAGGCGAGTGGCTCCGTCTCCACTCGAGCCCTCCTCAGGGCGAGCCCGCGACAGAGAAACGACTCCTCTCTTTAGACCCCGGTTTGGCTCGGGCCGTCCCTCGCCCCGAGGCAGGATCCCCAAACAGTTGTACCTGCTCCGCCACGCGAACCCGGGCAGCCACCTCAGACATCCCTGCCCCACGGACGCCGCCATCTTGTCTCCTCCTTCTCGGCGGGACACGCCCCTTTTACACGCGGGTCGCACGCATGTGACGTAACGAGTCTCTAACTCTCGGGCCCAATGAAGAACGCAGAGCGGGGGGGCGGAGCTATGTGTCTACGCTCCTTTGCCCGCCCCTTTAGGCACCTGCAGAGCCGGGTCGGATAGGTAAGCAAGGTGGCCGCGCCTACTGTGCTAAACCTGGACCTGGGCGCCGGGTTTGCCAGTTCTTCCTCCCTCCGACGTGCGTTTCCGCATGTGCCCGGAAAATCTGACTCACCCAAGGTCTGAGGATGGATCAGTTGAGCTAAATCGCTCATTTACGGGTGGGGACTCTGAAAGCGTCCACAGCTCAGCTGCCGTTGAGTAAGCGCTTCTTAAGTGCCAAGCTCTGTGCTAATGACTTAGCGTGCACGGTGTCTCATTCTTCACCTGCCATCGCTGTACTATCAGGGAGTCCAGAGACCAGAGGTTTTGGATCACCTAGAAATGCAATTAGTCGTCGCACGAGGTAACTGATATGACAGCAAGTGCTCCTGCAGTTTCTTGACCTTCAGGTTTAAGTGAAAATAGACTTAATAGTATCTGCCTTCGGCAGCTAGCTCTGAGAATTATTCTTATTTTAAAGATAGAGAAATCAGAGCTCAGGAAAGCTAACCATTAGAATGCTAAAGGGCATACTGCTATAAAAGAGAAAAGCTAGAATTTGAACATACACCTCTAGTTCCAAAACCCATGAACTAAACATTCTTCCTTTTAAGCCCTTTGCCTAGAATCTGGCTGAATATGGGTCCCCAAACTAAAGGAATATAGCTCTGCTTTTTCCTCCCTGAGCTTCTAATTGTACTTGTCTTCACCAGGCATTTGATATTTGCCTGGTGCCTGCAATTATTGACATTTCTATATGGTTGGTTATGCTCAAGTAGGACACAACCAGGCCCTACAGGGAGCCTAACAGGCATCGGATTTCCTATTGAAGGGGAGACATTTCCCTTTATGGTTTTCAAAAGTCTGAAGGGGGTGGGGAGTATAGAATGGGTTTTACTATTCATTGAGAGTAGTAACTCAAAATCAGGGTGAAAAAAGAAGTGGGGAGAGGGAGATTATTTCAAAATGAAGTGCATTTGTGGAAATTGAATATTCACATGGTGGCTCAGATGGTAAAGAATCTGTCTGCAGTGCTGCAGACCTGGGGTCAATCCCTGGGTCAGGAAGGTATCCTGGAGAAAGGGAATGGCTACCCACTCCAGTATTTCTGCCTGGAGAATTCCATGGAAAGAGGAACCTGACGGGCTACAATCCATGGGGTTGCAAAGGGTCAGACACTACTGAGCAACTAACGCTTACACCATATACAAAAATTAACTCAGAATGGATCAAAGACCTAAAGCTAAGAACTTCAACTGTATAAAACTCTTAACACAAGGGAAATTTCCACGACATTGAATTCAACAGTGATTTCTTGGATATTACACCAAAAGCATAGGCAACAACAAAATAACATAAGTTGGATTTCATCAAAATTTAAGTTTTGTGCATCAAAGGACACTGTCAATAAATTGAAAAGACAACCCTGAGAATGGGAGAAAATATTTGCAAACAAACATATCTGATAAGGGTATGGTCTCCAGAATATATACATCATTACTAAAACTCAACAACAACAAAAAAAAAAACCAAACAATCCAATTCAAAAATAGGCAAAGGACTTGAACAGACATTTCTCCAATGATAATATACCAAAGGCCAATAAAAGATGCTCAGTGTTACTAATCATTAGGGAAATGCACATCACAAGCACAGTGAGATATCAACTTCTCACCCATTAGAATGGCTATAATCAAAGAGAAAGGAGAATAACAAGCATTGGCAAGGATTTTGAAAAATCAGAACACTTATGCATTGCTGGTAACAATGTAAAATGGTACAGCTGCTATGCAAAATGATTTGGTGGTTTCTCAAAAAGTTAAACACAGAATTATCATATGATCCAGCACCTGTGTACATGCTCACTCTGACTCTTTGCTACAGACTGTATCCCACCAGGCTTCTCTGTCCATGGGGTTCTCCAGGCAAGAATACTGGAGTGGGTTGCCATTTCCTCCTCCAAGGGATCTTCCTGACAGAGTTCTTAATCACTAGCACACCTCGGAAGCCCCAGTCAAGCACCCAGGTATAACCTAAAAGAATGGAAGCAGGGACTCAGAGATTTGTACACCAATGTTCATAGTAACATTATTCACAATAGCCAAAAAGTGGTTCAGTAGATAAATAAATAAAAATGTGATATATCTATATAATAGAATATTATTCAGCTATAAAAACATGTATGAAGGGACTTCCCTAGTGGGTCAGTGGTTAAATATCCTCCTTCCAACCCAGGGGTCATGGGTTCAATCCCTGGTTGGGGAACAAGGATCCCACATGCTATTGGGCAACTATTAAT
Organism: Oreotragus oreotragus; assembly: GCA_006410675.1. Taxonomy (NCBI): domain Eukaryota; kingdom Metazoa; phylum Chordata; class Mammalia; order Artiodactyla; family Bovidae; genus Oreotragus; species Oreotragus oreotragus. The sequence goes on along the minus strand of SJYX01020625.1, from coordinate 196,120 downwards.
AAATCCATAGTCTTGAACCCCTGAACCCCCAAGCCACAACCAGAGAGAGAATCCCGGACACTGCCCAAAAGACCTCCTATGCTGGAAAAAAAGATCTGTGAGCAGCAACTAAGACCCAATATAGCCAAATAAGTAAATTTTTTTTTAAACGTACGAAGTACTGATATATGCTACAACAGGAATAAACTTTAAAACATTATGGTAAGTAAAATTATCCAGTCACAAAAGGACTCGTATTGTTTAATTCCACTTATATGAAGTGCTTGCTGCTGTTTAGATGCTCAGTTGTATCCAACCGGGCTCGTCTCTCTGTGGGATGTTCCAGGCAAGAATACTAGAGTGGGTTGCCATTTCTTGAATGGGGGCTTCCAAGGTGGCCCTAGTGGTAAAGAATCTGCCTACCAATTCAAGATGCCCCGGTTTGATCTTGGGTTGGGAAGATCCCTGGAAGAGGAAATGGAACCCACTCCAGTATCCTTGCCTGAAAAGTTCCATGGAGAGAGGAGCCTGGTGGGTTACAGTCCATGGGGTGGCAAAGAGTCAGACATCACTGAAGTGACTGAGCATGCAAGCAATAAATAATCTACTTTTTGTCTCTATAGATTTCCCTATTTTGCCTTTTCATATGAATGAAATCATATATGCATTTGCATAACTGGTTTCTCTCACTTAGCATATTTTCATGGTTTGCCCATTTTATAACATGTACCAGTACTGCATTTTTATGATTGAATAGTATTCCATTATATAGGTAGACTGCATTTCTTTATCCATTCATAGTTAATCATTCCTACCTTTTAGCAATTATGAAAAATACTGCTATAAACATTCATATGTGGTTTACTGTATAGACATATACTTTCATTTCTCTTCTGTATATACCTAGGAGTGGGATTGTTGGGTTATATAGTTTAATTGGGCTTCCCCAGTGGCTCAGCCATGGCTCAGAAACAGTATGGACCTAACAGAAGCAGACGCTATTAAGAAGAGGTGGCAAGAATACACAGAACTACACACACAAAAAGGATCTTAATGACCCAGATAACCATGATGGTATGGTCACTCACTTAGAGACAGACATCCTGGAGTGCAAAGTCAAGTGGGCCTATGAACAAAGCTAGTGAAGGTGATGGAATTTCAGCTGAGCTGGTTCAAATCCTAAAAGATGATGCTGTTAAAGTGCTGCACTCAATATGCCCGAAAATTTGGAAAACTCAGCAGTGGCCACAAGACTCAAAAAGGTCAGTTTTCATTCCAATCCCAAAGAAGGGCAATGCCAAAGAATGTTCAAACTACCGCACATTGCACTTATTTCACACGCTAGCAAAGTAATGCTCAAAATTCCCCAAGCCAGGCTTCAACAGTATGTGAACCGAGAACTTCCAGATGTTCAAGCTGCATTTAGAAAAGGCAGAGGAACCAGGGATCAAATTGCCAACGTCCACTGGATCACAGAAAAAGCAAGAGAATTCCAGACAAACACCTACTTCTGCTTCATTGACTATGCTAAAACCTTTGACTGTGTAGACCAAAACAAACTGGAGAATTCTGAAAGAGATGGGAATACCAGACCACCTGACCTGCCTCCTGAGAAACCTGTATGCTGGTCAAAAAGCAGCAGTTAAAATCAGACATGGAACAACAGACTGGTTCAAAATTGTGAAAGGAGTACGTCAAGGCTGTATATCGTCACCCTGCTTATTTAACTTATATGCAGAGTACATCATGAGAAACGCTGGGCTGGATGAAGCCCAAGCTGGAATCAAGATTGCCGGGAGAAATATCAATAACCTCAGATACGCAGATGACACCACCCTTATGGCAGAAAGTGAAGATTCAAAATTGTGAAAGGAGTACGTCAAGGCTGTATATCGTCACCCTGCTTATTTAACTTATATGCAGAGTACATCATGAGAAACGCTGGGCTGGATGAAGCCCAAGCTGGAATCAAGATTGCCGGGAGAAATATCAATAACCTCAGATACGCAGATGACACCACCCTTATGGCAGAAAGTGAAGAAGAACTAAAAAGCCTCTTTGAGGTGAAAGAGGAGAGTGAAAATCTGGCTTAAAACTCAACATTCAAAAAACGAAGATCATGGCATCTGGTCCCATCATTTCATGGGAAATAGATGGGGAAACGATGGAAACAGTGAGAGACTTTATTTTCTTGGGCTCCAAAATTACTGCAGCCATGAAATTAAAAGACACTCCTTGGAGAAAAGCTATGACAAACATAGACAGCATATTAAAAAGCAGAGACGTTACTTTGCTGACAGAAGTCCATCTAATCAAAGCTATGGTTTTTCTTGTGGTCATGTATGGATGTGAGAGTTGGACCATACAGAAGGCTGAATGCTGAAGAATTGATGATTTTGCACTGTGGTGTTGGAGAAGACTCTTGAGAGTCCCTTGGACTGCAAGGAGATCTAACCAGTCTACCCTAAAGGAAATCAATCCTTTTCCTTAGAAGGACCGATGCTGAAGATGAAGCTTCAATACTTTGGCCATCTGATGCGAAGAGCCAACTCATTTGAAAAGACCCTGATGCTGGGAAAGATTGAAGGCAGGAGAAGGGGGCGACAGAGGATAAGATGTTTGGATGGCATCACTGACTCAATGGACATGAGTCTGACCAAGCTCCTGGAGATGGTGAAGGACAGGGAAGCCTGGTGTGTTGCAGCCCATGGGGTTGCAAAGAGTTGGAAACGACTGTCAGAGAGTGGTTCTGCCTATGTTTTCCTCTAGGAGTTTTACAGTTTCTGGTTTTACATTTAGATCTTTAATCCATTTTGAGTTTATTTTTGTGTATGGTGTTAGAAAGTGTTCTAATTTCTTTCTTTTACATGTGGTTGACCAGTTTTCCTGGCACCATTTGTTAGAGATGTTGTCTTTTCTCCCTTGTATATTTTTGCCTCCTTTGTCAAAGATAAGGTGTCCAAAGGTGCATGGATTCATCTCTAGCTCCATTAAAAAAAATCATCTGGCTGCACCAGGTCCTAGTTGCAGTACACAGAATCTCTCCTCTTCATTGTGGCCTGCCCAGCCCCCTCACGTACAGTGAAAGACACGACTCTTCTCCTAGGACCCCATCTACTGTCACACCAGGTCCTGGTGGTATTAAAAGGAGGAAAAAAGACTGCAGTTGCTTGGGAGAGATTCAAGGACCTTTACCATGGTCAGATGGAACCCTCTGCTCCGGAGCCCCTGGCTACTTCCCAGCAACCCTTTGACATGCACTGGAGTAGAAGCTTCCAAATGCTGTGTTGACAATGGTTTCCCCTGGCCAGGACCATTATACTGATTTCATGTGTTGTCAGATTTTGTTTCATCTCATTTTTCCTTTAAGTCGTCTCTGTAGAAACACACTGGATTGGTGAGTCCCTGGGTAGAATCCAAGGAAGGAGGAGTTTCCTGAGTCCAAGTAGAGATGCTTTTCCTCCAGAGTGAAGGTTGGCAAGTGAGGTGTCACTTTCGGTTCTGTAAATCAAGCTTTATTGGAATACAGTCACCCCTGTTTGTTCACGTCATCTACAACGGCTTCCCTGCGATGACCACAGAGTTGAGTAGCTCCAGTAAAGGTCATATAGCTTGCAAAGACTGAGACAGCTACTGTCTGACCCTTGGCAGAAAAGGTGGTCTAAAATCTTGTCTAGAGCACCCCGCGTGGGGGCCTCTGTCCTGGCATCACCAGAGGTGGGAGCTAGCTACAGCCTCCCGAAGGGAAAATGTAAGAAGGGATTTGGATATAGTTCACCAAAAGGGAAAATTACTGCCATGGGGTGGTCTATGCTCTCTGAAATTCAGTTACTATCAAGAATTCAGATTGGAATCAGGAATATAGATCAGATTGATTGTCCTGGGACTGGTGGGAAAAGACACAGAGGGCTTGCTGGAGAGCTGGAAATACTTGTAGAAAAGGCCAGGGAAGGCTTGCTGACAAGTTCAGAGGGGCAGAGGGACAAGCACATACCCGACCAGCCCAGAGGAGTGGAGGTTGTGGCTTTCAGCACCTCATCTCACCTCTGGGGATCCACGCTGGCTGTCAGCATAGAAACTTGCTATAGAAATTCTTTAGGGAGGACAGAGCGTGAGATGGCTGAACGGTATCACTGACTCAATGGACATGAGTCTGAGCAAACTCCGGGAGATAGTGAAGGACAGGGACGCCTGGCATGTTGCAGTTCATGGGGTCGCAAAAAGTTGGACACAACCGAGCAACTGAACAGCAACAATAGTTTAATCGTTTAAGGAACTGGCGCGAGGTTTTCCAAAGTGGCTGTACCATTTTGCATTCCCATCAGTAGTGATGCAGGTTCCAGTTTCCCTGGAAATTTCACTGCGGTTGAAGGGGTCTCAAAGAGTCGGACATGACTTAGCAACTGAACAACAACAACATAGAAATTCTAGCACAATTCTACGGGGGAATGCAATCAGCGCTTTTCAGGAGTAAACGACAATAAAGCAAATTAAGACACTCATATACGACCTCTGATATCGTCAGTGTGTGTGTGTGTGTGTGTGTATATATATATAGGGCTTATGTATGTGTGTGTGTATGTGTGTATATATATAGGGCTTATGTATGTGTGTATGTATGTGTGTATATATATAGGGCTTATGTATGTGTGTCTGTATGTGTGTATATATATATATAGGGCTTATGTATGTGTGTATCTGTGTGTATGTGTGTATATATATATAGGCCTTATGTATGTGTGTGTGTGTGTGTGTATGTGTGTATATATATATAGGCCTTATGTATGTGTGTGTGTGTATGTGTGTATATATATATAGGCCTTATGTATGTGTGTGTGTATGTGTGTATACATATAGGGCTTATGTATGTGTGTGTGTGTATGTGTGTATATATATATATAGGGCTTATCTGTGTGTGTGTGTATATATATATAGGGCTTATGTATGTGTGTGTGTGTATGTGTGTATATATATAGGGCTTATGTATGCTCTCGTCAAGACTCCACTGCGCTGGATGAGACGGGAGCCCTAGCTCGAGCTAGCAATAAAACCCCTTTAGGCATTTGCACTGCTGTGGACATCTTATTCTCTTAGTTTTGGGGACTCGGGCTTCGGGNTATGTGTGTGTGTGTATGTGTGTATATATATAGGGCTTATGTATGTGTATAGGGCTTATGTATGCTCTCGTCAAGACTCCACTGCACTGGATGAGACGGGAGCCCTAGCTCCAGCTAGCAATAAAACCCCTTTAGGCATTTGCACTGCTGTGGACATCTTATTCTCTTAGTTTTGGGGACTCGGGCTTCGGGCATAACAAGCAGTAGGGTAAGGAAACCCAGGAGAACTGCTCTGCCATGTGGCTCGCAGTCTCAGGTTTTAAGGTAATGGGATTAGTTTCCGGGTGGTCTTTGGCCAATCATTCTAATCCAGAGTCTTTCCTGGTGGCGCACGCATGGCTCAGCCAAGATGGATGCTAGCGAGAGGGATTCTGGGACGTGGACGGACACGCAGTGTCTCCTTTAGACCTTTCCCGAACTCTTTGGGTTGGTGGTGGCTTATTAGTTCCGTATTCCTTATCAGGACCTCATCATAAAACAACTCACGCAAACGGTTACTATGGTACCTGGCCAGAGTGGGAGGTTTCAATCAGTGTGCTTCCCCTAACAAAAATGAAAAAACTGTTGAGAGAGTGGAAGCAAGTCCCTTTGCCAAGGAGCTCAGTGAATATATTCCTTTGGAATTAGAGAGGAAATTAAACTGTGGCTGAACTTTTAGCGCACTAAGCGCAGCCACTTGCGAGAGCCAGGCCGGCGCACTCAGCGCGGGCGAGAGGAGCTACCCCACGTCCAAGGTCAAGGGCAGCAACCTAGAGTGCCAGGCTGCGACGTTGCAGGAACGGCCGAGAGGAGCTACCCTGTGTCTGAGGTCAGTGGCGGCCGGGAGGAGACACCCTGCGTCTGAGGTCAGGGCGGCAATCGGGAGGAGCTACCCCATGTCCGAGGTCAGGGGCGGCCAGGAAGAGACACCCCAAGTCCGAGGCCAGGGGCGGCAGCTGGGAGAAGCCACCCACGGCCGAGGCCATGGCCGGTGGCCGGGAGGAGCAACCCGAGGAGCAGGGGCTGCGCAGGCGCAGGAGGGCCTAGAGGAGCTGTCCCACGTTGACGGTCAGGAACTGCGGCAGTAAGGAGATACCCCTCGTCCAAGGTAAGGAGCAGCCGTGAAGAGACAATCCACGCCCAACGTAAGAGAAACCCAAGTAAGATGGTAGGTGTTGCAAGAGAGCATCAGAGGGCAGACACACTGAAACCATACTCGCAGAAAACTAGTCAATCTAATCACACTAGGACCAGGGCCTTGTCTAACTCAATGAAACCAAGCCATGCCTGCAGGGCAACCCAAGGCGGGCGGGTCATGGTGGAGAGGTCTGACAGAATGTGGTCCACTGGAGAAGGGAATGGCAAGCCACTTCAGTATTCTTGCCTTGAGAACCCCATGAACAGTATGAAAAGGCAAAATGATAGGATATCAAAAGAGAATCTCCCCAGGTCGTTAGGTGCCCAATATGCTACTGGAGATCAGTGGAGAAATAACTCCAGAAAGAATGAAGGGATGGAGCCAAAGCAAAAACAATACCCAGTTGTGCATGTGACTGGTGATAGAAGCAAGATCCGATGCTGTAAAGAACAATATTGCATAGGAACCTGGAATGTCAGGTCCATGAATCAAGGCAAATTGGAAGTGGTCAAACAAGAGATGGCAAGGGTGAACGTCGACATTCTAGGAATCAGCGAACTAAAATGGACTGGAATGGGTGAATTTAA
>SJYX01020625.1:103680-182619 GCA_006410675.1 Oreotragus oreotragus | reverse complement strand
TGTGTGTGTGTTAGTTGGTCAGTCATATCCGACTTTTGCAACCCCATGGACTATAGCCCGCCAGGCTCCTCTGTCCATGGAATTCTCCAGGCAAATATACTGGAGTGGATTGCCATTCCCTTCTCCATATATATGTGTATATGTATATACATATGCACATATTCCAACCCCCTTAAATTTTAAGAATATGTGTGTCTGTGTGTGGATGTAAAATCTTTACATATCAGAGCTTCAAGGCCTCCTTCCAGCTTAGCAGTTCTATGATTTTAAGGCAGCATGTGCCTGATTTAGGATTCTGTTCAATAATATATATATATGTTTGTTGTGTTTTTTTTTTTTTTTGCAGCCACGCAGCATATGGAATCTTAGTTCCCCAATCTCCAACCAGGGACCCAGTCTGTGCCCCCTGCATTGGAAGTGTGGAGTTTTAACCACTGGACTGCCAAGGATGTCCCCATACATTTTTAAGATGATAAATCAGTTCTAGATTGTGTCTATTCAGTGAGGAGAAGAGAGGGGTACTTACTGGACAAAGAGAGAGGGAGGGAAAGGAGTTGAGAGAAGAGGCGGTGGCAGAAACAAACACACCCATAAGGAGCTGCTGACGTGAGCAGGAGGCTGTAAGGAGGGCGGCAGGTTCACCGGGCCTCACCTCCAGCACCTGGCCTCTTAGAGAACATCATGAAAGTTCTTCCGAAGCTGTGTTGCGGACCTAAATGTGGTGCACGACCTGTAGGCAGATAAATGTACTCGGTGGGGCTCCTCTGAAGCTCACAGGGTGGAGGGGGCTGTGGATCGCAGTGCAAGTAGTTGAGAGCATGGGGGAGTGTGTGGGCTGAGGAAGTAGCTGAGAGGTGCCTGACAGGGAAGGGAGCCGGAGGCAAAAGCCTCCAGAGGCCCGAAGACTTGGAGGCAGGCAAGTGTAGGGGTGGGAGAAAGAGTATGTGCGCCCGGCGGCACAGCTTTTTGTGCAAAAGCATCGAGGCCAGAGGCAGCAAGGAAGGTTTGAAGAAGTGGAGGGCGGAGCGCCTGGGGGCGGGGCTGGAGAGGCAGGTGTGGGCCGAGGGGTGGGGTTTGCCAGCAGAGGCGGATTGCGCCGGGTGGTGTAAGAGACCTCAGCGCTAGCACTTACCACACAGGCTCCGTCAATCAATCTGTCTTTAAGGCTCAGCTTCCTCATCCACAAAGGGGGATACACATCTACCTCATCAGGTTGTGAGGATTCAAGAAGGTAATAAACACAGTGCTTGGCACTGGGGGTCAGTAAACGCTACTGTGGGCGAGAGGAACACCGCGGAAGGATTTCAAGGGAGCGAGTGGTTCTGACAACAGCGGAATTAGATCACTTCGGGTTGGTGGCAGTAGGGGGAAACCCATCAACCGCTGCAGTACCTGGGGATATTTGCCCCGTGTTTGTACTCTTCCAAGGACCATTTTACCCTCTCCCAAAGTCTGAAATTAAAATACAAAAGGGAGAAAAATTCTCAAGACGATTCTTGCCTGCAGGAGCCTCCACCCTCGGCATCCCGGCATCCCAGGGCCAGGGATGTAGGCTCCAGATTGGGCTGCGCAGAGGTACCTGGAAGGTAGGCGACACCACAGGAGGTGCGAACACCTCGCTGGTCCCGCCCCACCTGTGAGCTCCAGCCAATCAGACGTCGCTAGGTCAGCAGTGGGTGTGGCCGCGCCGAGAAAGGGCCCAGTTCCCTTGCTGCGCAGCCACCAACCAGGTCCTTGGAAGGGTAATCGAAGGGAGGAGAGTTATGAAGTCTTCAAATACTCAGAATCGGCAGGATGAAGAGGACCTCAGCCGGCCTGTCAAACAATAGGGCCTGTTAGTGAAGGCGACCTTTCATTCACAATCAAGTGTTTACGGAGCCCCTATAATATACACCAGGCATCACATCACCGACTCAAAGGGCTTGAGCTTGAGGAAACTCGGGGAGAGAGTGAAGGACAGACAGGGCAAGCTGGTGTGCTGCAGTTCATAGGGTCACAGAGTCGGACACCACTTGGCTACTGAGTAACAACAGCAAGGCAGTGTTTTAGGTGTCTGAGGGGTCTCAAGAGGGACCAGAGAGGAGCCTGCATTACAGGGATGAACAGATAGAGGGAGGAAATAAATGCTAGATACATAAAGCATCAGAAAGATGCGATGGGGGGAGGGTACTCTTTTAAGAGTGATCTGGGAAGGCAGAGAGCTGAACAGTGTCTGTGGGCACCACGTGGGAGAAAACCCTTCTGGGCACCAGGATGCTGGGTGAATAGATCATAGGGAGGCCCACCGGCCAAGGAACTGAAGAAAGGGTCTGCGTGCAAGTCTTGGTCAAACTGCTCCCACCCCAGGGAAACGCCCAAGCAGAAATACTGGCTGACAGCAAAGAGGGAGAGGATGGAGTAAGCCTGAAAAAGCTGTTAGGAAAGACTCACCTGTGACCCTGGAAGTTACCTGAAGAACTGGGGATTTTCTAAAACCCTCAAGAGAAGTCCCAGAAGAAACTGCAGAAATTAAGTCTCCATCACACGCAGAGGGCAGGACACAGTAGAGGATTCTTCCGGAAGTTTGGACCTCTTGCTCTCAAGAGGCCCTATCAAGGCATGCTTCTGTGGTGCGGATGCTAAAGCAGTAACATGGGGATTTCCCTGGTGGTCCGGTGGTTGGGAAACCACCTGCCAATGCAGGGCACATGGGTTTGAGCCCTGGTCCAGGGAAGATCCCACATGCCACAGGGCAATCAAGCCTGTGTGCCCCAGCTACTGAAGCCCGTGTGCCTAGAGCCTGTTCTCCGTGAGAAAAGCCACTGCAATGAGAAGCCCACGCAACTAGAGAAAGCCCGCGCAGCAACAAAGGCCCAGCACAGCCAAACATAAAAGACGGAACTAGCAACAGAGCCTAGGCAATGACGGGCCTCTTCCTTCTAAAGGAAGAAGAGGTGTGGGGGGGACTCTGCTCCAAGTAACCGTGAAACCTAACCAGCACAAGCACATCCGCCAGGCAGGATGCTCCCCGGTGAAAGACCACCGGGACAGAGATTTGCTGCAGAAACCCAGGAACTGGAAAAAGGCCAGGAAGAGAGACTTGGGAGCTGCTTTTCCTCTGGGGAAAGAATATCCTCAGGAACTTTGCTTCTTTCTGGAACATGTCAGTGCGATGGTAAATAGCCTCGTATTCAGTCATTCTCTCACGAGTTTCCACTGGTTAAACACAGAGCTGAGAATCAGACTTGCAGCCTAAACTCACGTACAGTTGGGAAGGATATGTCATAGAAGGCATGACCTTTTTTTCATTTTATTGTTTTAAGGCCTTTTTAAAAGTGAATGTACTCCACCATATTTATACTCTCCCAGGTAGCCTCCTCGGCAGGCTAAGCTCTTCCAGACATCTTGCTAATATTTTGACCTTGCTAATATTTATTTTGACCTGAACTTGTTGCTTTTTTGACTTCCCAGCCATGTGAGAAAACTAGCACTATTCAAAAACCACACCCAAAACACTGTGTGTGGTCAGCTTCCCCACCCAACTTAATGAGGTGTGACTCCAATCTCAAGAAGTCTTAGCTGCTTCCAGATTGAAGCCCCTCAAAATGATCCACCACCTGAGTGAACCGAAGATGCTGCACAACTGGCTCAGAAGGCTGCCCACAGGTGCAGCTCTACACGTGTCCTGAGCGCGGGACAGTCCTCAGAAGATGGTGGCCACCTTGGGAGGGACATGTTTGTTGTGAGATATGTGACTTTGGAAAGTCTATTAAAATAAACAACAGCAACCTCATTATATTACAGGTAAAATTTTAACTTAGGAAGCCATAAGAACAGCCTTGAGAGTTATTTGAAAGGTTTAAAAAAAAAAAAAGAGTCTTTTTATTTTCATAAATTAACACACATAACAAACTACCGAACAGAAAGGAACTGCAAGGGCATTGTGTGTGCCAATGTCACCAAAAATGTACAAATTTCACTGAACTAATGGCCATGATAATTATATAAACACTTCAGGTGGCTATTTGCTGGCCCAGACCAGCCCAAGGAGATGCTGAGGCCTCTTGCCAAGGGTTCAAATCCAATTGAGCACCAGAGAGGGGCTCGTGAAGATGCATGATGTACAAGCATCCAGTCTGACGGGATGTGGTGCCAGAGGGCAGACTATGCAGGGGCCCTTGCTTCACAATCAGAATCAATAGCCTCTGCTGCGCAGTGTGTGGCTAGGTGATGGTGTCACACTTTGATCTTAGTAAAATGAAGCCTTCTTCCTGGCCAACTTTTGATACAGGAAGTTCGGTTGCAGCAAGGAGCCCTCCCCATGCACGAATCCAGGGTAGGGTGCTACGAGCCTCTGGCCAACCACTTACAGACTTTGGGGGCAGCCACCCACGATGCTGTCTCAGAGGTCCTTTCCATGATACTGGGGGTGGGGGACATGCACAGAAAACAGAACACAAGGGGATTAAGGAAAGCACCGACCGAGTACCACCGCCTGCAAGTTGGTCTTTTGCGGATCTCGACACACATTGAGATGGGATCCTAGCCTTGGAAGCGAGCACTGGCTCTGCGTCCCACCGGCCACAAGAGCCTTGGCTTGGTGGCCCTGCCTGCACCCTCTGTGCCACCCTCGGCCTGCCAGGCAGGGAGCCAGCCCCACGGGGAGGACCAAGCCCAGAAGGTGGGATCTGCAGTTACCCTCAGGTCGGCTCTGGCGCCCTTGGTTAAGGCCCTTCCAGGCAAAATTGTGACAAAGTCTCTGATTTTCACAGCTCGAGGGGGAGTTCCAGATTCACAGCATGAGTTTCTGAGCTCTTCCGGCTCCAAGTAAGGCAAACGCTACATGTCTCTGCACTGCACCCTCCTTGGCTGTAGCTCTTAAGAGTAAGGTCAGTGTGAAAAAGTGGACATCATCTGCTTGAATGGGTGATGAGGTACATTTAAACTGATAGAGAAATGAAGCTGCAAAGGAAACCAGAGGAAAAGCGGGAGGGTGGCCAATACTGCCAGAGAGAGAAAACCATAGCTGAGGGGTCAATGAAAAGCTGGCGGGCAGAACTGCGGACTGGACCTGAGATTTCTCCTCTCTTTCCCATAACCAGAAGGTGGGATCTGCAGTTACCCTCAGGTCGGCTCTGGCGCCCTTGGTTAAGGCCCTTCCAGGCAAAATTGTGACAAAGTCTCTGATTTTCACAGCTCGAGGGGGAGTTCCAGATTCACAGCATGAGTTTCTGAGCTCTTCCGGCTCCAAGTAAGGCAAACGCTACATGTCTCTGCACTGCACCCTCCTTGGCTGTAGCTCTTAAGAGTAAGGTCAGTGTGAAAAAGTGGACATCATCTGCTTGAATGGGTGATGAGGTACATTTAAACTGATAGAGAAATGAAGCTGCAAAGGAAACCAGAGGAAAAGCGGGAGGGTGGCCAATACTGCCAGAGAGAGAAAACCATAGCTGAGGGGTCAATGAAAAGCTGGCGGGCAGAACTGCGGACTGGACCTGAGATTTCTCCTCTCTTTCCCATACTAAAATCACTAAATCTGGTGGGGTGGGAAGTCCCCACCCGTGGAAACTATTAACTCCCAGCCCAGAACCAGACCTCCCAAGGCTCTGGGCAGGTGGCGCCAGCAGCCGACTGGTGGCAGCTGGCACTAGGACCACGGACAGCGCTGTGGCTGCTAGACATTAAGACAGGTGCGGCAGAGCACAGCTAAAACCTGACGTGGGCTTCAGGCAAGCAACTTCAGGTCTGCAGTGGGGGCCCCTTCTTAACTTTGGAATGAGGCAGGGCCAGAGGCAGGCCGAAAATTACAAGGGGAGGCTGGCCTCAGAGAAGCTACTTCCTACACTCCCAGGACAGGAAGGAACCCGGGTTCCACCTCCTCGCCTCCCCTCCAGACGCCGAGGCTCCAAACCCAGCTCCCAGCCCAGACAGGTGCCACGCCTGCAAAGGGCAGACTTGAAATCGGATCTCCAGAACGTTGGTGAAACCGCAGCTGCACCCACTTCAGTCTGCCACGTTTGCCCCACGGTGGACTCATCTACACTGGCGACGGAGCTGGCGAACAGGGTTCTGTTCATTTGCTGGGACTTTGTCCAGTGGGAGCGCCCTAAAAATGTTCCTACGTGGGCACAAACTCATCCCTACTCCCTTGAGCAAAAAGATGGACAGAAGCATTTGTCTGAGGACCCTGTCCCAGGACGGGAGAGGTACTGAGGCGACACACAGGTCATGTCTACGCAGTCTGAGCAAAGTGGATGCACGATGGCAGCATCCGGTTTGTGCTGTCCACAGCCGGTGTGAATGCCTGGCTCCCCTCTGGTGCTGCATGGCCGTGGCCTGAGAAGCCTCCGTGGGTCAGCAGGTCGTGAAAGCGCTGCCTGAGGCAGCGGGCCGACGAGACAGGCGTGGCACTGTTCTCACACTGCCCGTTTTTCTGCTCCAGTGTGGCACAGACTGTCAGCCTGCAGAGGAAAGGCACATAGAGACCCCCACCCCTCATCTCCCCACCCGCTGACTCACGGGAGACCAAAGGAGCCCAGGAGACCTGGCCCAGGACGGGACCACGCAGCCCCTTCATAGGCTGGGAAACGCCCCTGGGACCCGACGGTCCCCGCTGGCTGGCGCTGCTCCCCGGAGGATGGTGGAGGCAGCGGCTGGCGCCTGGGCTGGGTTTTCAGCGTCCGGCTCACCAGCCAAGGAATGCTAACTCTCTGCACTCTCGTTTTGAGAGACAGAGATGAAGAGAGAAGATAAAACACAAGGGAAGGGGAAGGGGGAGCAGGGTGAGGGCACACAGGCCTGACGTGGGGAAGGAACGAAGCCTCTGGGCCAGGGCCTCCACGGCACCGGCCGCTCCCCCGCCCACAGACTCCTCGGGTGCACACAAAGAAGCTGAGGGACCTGCTGATGTTCCCCCAGGCTTCTAGCAGGACTGACGCAGGAGCCCGGAGCACAGCGACGTGCCCTCGGAGGGGGCTGCCCGTGAACTCCGTGACCTCGGCCGGCCCCCTCTCCCCCTGGACTGAGGAGCTCTAGCAGCTGTGCACACTCCGGGCTGGCCTTCGTCACCACCAGGGCCGCTGTGGACCTTTGTCACGGACATCACTTCACATGAAACCCGCTGAGACCACACCCAACCTTCCGACTTGTTAAATGACCGGGAGAGAAACCTGCTCTTACTTCTGTCATTACAATAAATACATCTAGTCAGTGGGCGAGAATGAGAACCCAGAGGAGACAACACTCATGCCCCGAGTTGCATGTGAGGAAGAGGCTGCCCAAACGTGTTGATGGGTTAGGAAGGCTCTTGGCCACCCACCGACAAACCAGGCCAAATGCCTGTCGTGTGTTATGTGTATTGTCTTTCTCCTTGATGTCTTAAAAAATTCGTTTTAAAATCACATTTAAAGGCTCCAAACATGCAGCAAAAATTAAAAAAAAAAAAAAAGAGGGAAATAAAACAAATGAAAATAATCAACACCACAACATTAAAAAGTGCAACTTACTTCAAATGGGCCCTGGACGGGCTCCTCTGGCACTAGTGACCCACAGTCACAGAGGGGAAAAGACAACAGGGAAAAGCCACACACACACACACACATACACACACACACACACACTCCTGGTTCTGAACAGATGGACTCAAAGGATTAGAAAACACAACAGCTCATCTTTCCTCAACTACTGAGTGAGCCAGTGAGCCCTCACGGGACAGGACGCCAGGTCTCTCTCCCCAGGCCACACGTCTGAATGATCTTGGTCTAGCACCACCGTAAACGACGTGGGACTTTCACATGGACGTGCAAATGCTGTGAGTTGTTGAAACCTAGTGTTGCTGAAGGGGTGCCGCATGCCCCTCCACGGATGGCAGAGAATGGGGTGAAGAGGCCGGCCGGCGTCATCCGGGACCATTTCCAAGAGAAAGGGAGCATTCCTGAGGTTCTGTGCTCAGCAGTACAAGCTAGAGGGCCCTCCTACACCAGCTCCAACAGAGGCTGCACCCGGAAGGAGGTAAAAATCCACAGCCTGCGCTCTGAGGGGTTTAGTTAGGCGAGAGGGCAAAATCAGGCAACCTCTTCGAGGAGGCCAAGAAAAGTCTGAAGCCGAGACCCCGACCTGAATTGCCACTCAGCAGCCAGGCGACTGCTCCTGTTCCTCCTCCTCCTTGGCAAAGAAGGTCTCCAGTTCCATCAGTTTCTGTATCAAGAGCGCGTCCAGCTCCCGGCTCTGCAGTGCCGCCTTCTGGGCCCGCGTAAAGCTGCCTGCTACCTTGACCTTTCCACGCGCACGCCTCTTCCGAGGGACTGTGAAATCCTGAAACTCCAGGACTCGCTTCCTCTTCTGTTGGCTGATGGAGATGAGCGTACCGTTTCGTTCCTTAGGTTCCTCGAAAATGGTCTCTAAACATCTAAAGGTGAAGTACAAGATAGGGTCACTGACACACAGACCTGGGGGTCCACCAACTCTCCCCGTCTATGCTGAAGGCTCACTGTTTCTGACTCAGCTCCTGTCTCTGGCCTGCAGCTTTATTTTTTTAAGACACACACACACACACACACACATACATATATATATATGTATGTATGTATATGTATGAATATGTAATACAAGCACTTTGAATATGTAATACAAGCAATTTGGAAAACTCAACAGTGGCCACAGGATTGGAAAAGGTCAGTTTTTATTCCAATCCCAAGGAAAGGCAATGCCAAAGAATGTTCAAACTACCACACAATTGCACTCATCTCACATGCTAGCAAAGTAATGCTCAAAATTCTCCAAGCCAGGCTTCAACAGTATGTGAACCATGAACTTCCAGATGTTCAAGCTGCATTTAGAAAAGGCAGAGGAACCAGAGATCAAACTGCCAATATCCATTGGATCACAGAAAAAGCAAGAGAGTTCCAGAAAAACATCTACTTCTGTTTTATTGACTATATCAAAGCCTTTAACTGTGGATCACAATAAACTGTGGGAAATTCTGAAAGAGATGGGAATACCAGACCACCTTACCTGCCTCTTGAGAAATATGTATGCAGGTCAAGAAGCAACAGTTAGAACAAGAAATGGAACAATAGACTGGTTCCAAATTGGGAAAGGAGTATGTCAAGGCTGTATAGTGTCACCCTTCTTATTTAACTTATATGCCAGAGTACATCAGGCAAAAAGCCAGGCTGGAAGAAGCACAAGCTGGAATCAAGATTGCTAGGAGAAATATCAAAAACCTCAGATATGCAGATGACACCACCCCTATGGCAGAAAGTGAAGAAGAACAAAAGAGCCTTTTGATGAAAGAGGAAAGTGAAAAAGTTGGCTTAAAACTCAACATTCAAAAAATTAAAATCATGGCATCCGGTCTCATCACTTCAGGGCAAATATGACTGCGAAACAATGGAAACAGTGACAGATTTTATATTTTGGGGCTCCAAAATCACTGCGGATGGTGACTGCAGCCATGAAATTAAAAGATGCTTGCTCCTTGGAAGGAAAGCTGTGACCGACCTAGAACAGCATATTAAAAAGCAGAGACATTACTTTGCCAACAAAGGTCCATCTAGTCAAAGGTATGGTTTTTCCAGTGGTCATGTATGGATGTGAGCGTTGGACCATAAGGAAGGCAGAATGCCAAAGAATTGATGCTTTTGAGCTGTGGTGTGGAGAAGACTCTTGAGAGTCCCTTGGACTGCAAGGAGATCCAACCAGTCCATCCTAAAGGAGATCAGTCCTGGGTGTTCATTGGAAGGACTGATGTTGAAGCTGAAACTCCAGACTTTGGCCACTTGATGCAGAGAGCTGACTCATTTGAAAAGACCCCGATGCTGGGAAGATTGAGGGCAGGAGGAGAGGGGGACGACAGAAGATGAGATGGTTGGATGGCATCACCGATTCAATGGACATGGGCTTGGGTAAACTCTGGGAGTTGGTGATGGACACAGAAGCCTGGTGTGCTGCAGGCCATGGGATTGCAAAGAGTCGGACACGACTGAGCGACTGAACTGAACTGAATACAAGCACATAGTGAAGAAATGGAAACTGGATAGGATGGTAAAGAACAAAAGTAAGACAGCTCCACCCCAGGAGCAACAGTGTTTCGTGTGTCCTCCCAAAGTCATCCAACGTACAGACGGGCACAGGCAAGCATGCACCAGCAGAGGTCAGCCCTGCTGTGTGAAGGGCTGGGTGGCAAACATTTTAAAAACTGATGAGCCACTTGGGTCTCTGCTACATATTTAATTTCACTTTTTAAACAGTCCTTTGAAAGAAAGAATAGAGATCATTCTTAGCTCATAGGACTGGAAAAAAAGAAAGGAAACAGGCGGCTGGCTGAACCTGCCCGGCAGTTTGCTGACCCACGGCACCATCCATCCGACAGTCGGGGGGTAGCAGGGCACAGGCTCTCCTATGTGCTGTGCTGCTCTGACCAGCGATAGCCTTCAACAGCGCCCCAGCTGGTACGCAGGGACCCCACTTTCAACGGCTGTGCGGCGTGGCCCAGTCAGGATGGGTCATAATTTCGTCAGAACTCTAGTAACGGGTATTTTTAAAGTTGTTTCCAACCCTCTCCTATTATTGGGTTGGCCAAAAGGTCCGTTCAGGTTTGTAAAATCGTGTGGACAAATTTAAAAGAACTTTTTTGGCCAACCCAACATTTAGCAGTGCTGCGATGAACAGGATTATATGACAAAGGCTTCAGAGCAAATGCTCATCCTATCTTATAGGATAAAACTCTCCTCCTTCACCCTAGACACCACACGAATGCAATAAACATTCAACGATTTGAACAGAATTTAGACCCAAACAAAGCCAAGTAAGTGAAATGCCTTCTGTATTTGGGTTTGGAGTCAAATCTGAAGATCAATGATTCTTAGTCTTGAAGAGACAAGTACAAAAGAAAAGAGAATAACCAACCTCACACACACTTCTTTCCTGTCCTACTACTGACTCCAATTCAAGCTAACACTAAAAATACTAATCCTAGTTATTTTTGAGATCCGGTGTTGGAAGAACTGAACCTAAAACCCTTTCCAAAGTGAAAAGACTGGAGCTCTTTGGTCTCGGCGGCAGAAGCAAGATGACGAAGGGAACGTCATCGTTTGGTAAGCGTCGGAAAGACGCACACGCTGTGCTGCCGCTGTGGCTCTAAGGCCTACCACCTTCAGAAGTCGACCTGTGGCAAGTGTGGCTACCCTGCCAAGCGAAAGAGAAAGTATAATTGGAGTGCTAAAGCTAAAAGACGAAATACCACGGGGACTGGTCGAATGAGGCACCTAAAAATTGTATACCGCAGATTCAGGCATGGATTCCATGAAGGAACAACACCTAAACCCAAGCGAGCGGCTGTTGCAGCATCCAGTTCAGCTTAAGGATTTCAACAATTAGTCGCACAATAAATGTTCTGGCTTTAAAAAAAAAAAAAAAAAAAAAGACTGGAGATTTATGTCGATCGTTTCGGAAGCCCTCCCAATCTATTATTTCCTACTTGTGTGTACCTACCTGTTTGCAGGAGGAGATTTATAATTCTTGTTGGTATATATTTCTTCTAAACTAAACTCTTTTTTCTTTAACCTGAAAAGAGAAAAAGGTATAAATTCTTCATGGTCTCGCTTTTAAGAAAACAGCTTTGTTTATTTGGCTCTGCTGGTTAGTTGTGGCATGTGGAAGCCAGCTCCCTGACCAGGGGATCAGGCCCAGGCCCCCTGCATGGACAGCTCGGAGTCTTAGCCACTGGACCACCGGCGAAGTCCCTTCATGGTCTCCTAAGAGGAACGAGATTGGTTTCCCAACTCTATCCTTTCCGGTCTTTTACTTTCCAAGAGCTCTTGATATGTCTCATGTGAACCACGCATCCTGGATCCCCTCTGCATGCTGCCCATCTTCACTTTGTGAGGTTCAGTTCAGTTATACTTACTGGGAGGGGTATAACTGGGCCTGTGCCTATTGTCTCAGCTTACAGCTTCTTTTCTTCCCTACTTTTCAATGCTTCTTCTCTTTGACTGCCTGCTCTCTTTTTCACCCTCCCCTCCTGGCTTGAAAATTATATGTCTTCTATTCTTTAGGGGCTGCTAGAATTTTGATTAGCATATTTAACTTAGAAACTGAAGTGCAGTAATATTTTTACCCTTCTCTCAAACACAAGGTCCCTGGAAGTCTAACCAATACTGTCCCGATGTATACGTTAGCAGTGTTCTATGTTGCCTTTTGATTTTGTAATTATGCATCTAATGAGCTAACCATGTTATCTCTTTATTCTGTTAGTTAAATTTCCTTTATTCTATTAATATGGTATACTACACGGATTGATTTCCTACGTTCAACTAACTCTGCACTCCTGGGATAAAACCCACTTGGTCACGGGTATAATCATTTTTTCAAATATGTTGCTGGATTCAGTTTGCTAGTATTTGAAGATTTTGGTGTCTACACTTACAAGGTTTCCTGGCTTCTTTTAAGGTCATCTTTCTGCCTTTGGAACTCTGGGCTCTCCTCCCCGCCATGTCGTCTGTTCTCTATGTCTTTGTCTCCATTGCTGCCCTGCAAATAGGTTCATCAGCATAATCTTTCTAGATTCCATATACATGCATTAAAATGCGGTATCTGTTTTTTTCTTTCAGACTTACTTCACTCTGTATGACAGACTCTAGGTTCATCCACCTCATCAGAACTGACTCATATGTGTTCCTTTTTATGGCTAATATTCCCCTGTATATACGAGTTTGTGTTCTGTCTTTGTTTATAGCTTATTTTTTCCCCAGCAGGAAAGATAAGATTTTCATGAAATAGCTTATTCAGATTTTTATTTTGACTCTGAATTTTGTTATAGTTAATCATTTCCTATGGTTTCTTCAAGTAATCTTTTTTTCCCATTTAAGTCTGATTTCATGTGGAATATATTCTGGTGAAAGGTCTAAGAGAGAGACCCAGCTTTATTATTCTTAGAATGGCTGCCCAGTTGTCCCAGTAGCACTTTACTGATTAGCCCATCTTTACACCACTGATCTGGGGGGACACCTTTGTAACGTATTAAACTTCTCTATGTATTTGTGTCTATTTATGGACTCCCATTTTTGTTTTACAAGCTTGTATATTAATCCTCTGGCATCACGTTGTTTTATTCTTCTCCATTCTGCCATACTTTTTTGACATGTATATGTGTGTTTAGTCGCCCAGTCATGTCTGACTCTTTTGTGACCCCGTGGACGGTAGTCCACCAGGCTCCTCTGTCCATGAAATTTTCCAGGCCAGAACACTGGAGTGGGTTGCCATTTCCTGTTCCAGGGGATCTTTCTGACCCAGGGATTGAATCCTGTCCCTTGCATTTCCTACATTGGCAGGCAGGTTCTTTTTTTCTTTTAATTTATTTTTAGTTGAAGGATAACTGCTTTACAATATTGTGTTGGTTTCTGCTGTTCTCCACCATGCAGGCGGATTCTTGGCCATGTCCACAGCTCTGCTGTTAGCTGTGCTGGGTCTTCGCCGCTGCACTTGGGCTTCCTCTAACTGCAGCAGTCTCGCTTTTAAGAAAACAGCTTTGTTTATTTGGCTCTGCTGGTTAGTTGTGGCATGTGGAAGCCAGCTCCCTGACCAGGGGATCAGGCCCAGGCCCCCTGCATGGACAGCTCGGAGTCTTAGCCACTGGACCACCGGCGAAGTCCCTTCATGGTCTCCTAAGAGGAACGAGATTGGTTTCCCAACTCTATCCTTTCCGGTCTTTTACTTTCCAAGAGCTCTTGATATGTCTCATGTGAACCACGCATCCTGGATCCCCTCTGCATGCTGCCCATCTTCACTTTGTGAGGTTCAGTTCAGTTATACTTACTGGGAGGGGTATAACTGGGCCTGTGCCTATTGTCTCAGCTTACAGCTTCTTTTCTTCCCTACTTTTCAATGCTTCTTCTCTTTGACTGCCTGCTCTCTTTTTCACCCTCCCCTCCTGGCTTGAAAATTATATGTCTTCTATTCTTTAGGGGCTGCTAGAATTTTGATTAGCATATTTAACTTAGAAACTGAAGTGCAGTAATATTTTTACCCTTCTCTCAAACACAAGGTCCCTGGAAGTCTAATCAATACTGTCCCGATGTATACGTTAGCAGTGTTCTATGTTGCCTTTTGATTTTGTAATTATGCATCTAATGAGCTAACCATGTTATCTCTTTATTCTGTTAGTTAAATTTCCTTTATTCTATTAATATGGTATACTACACGGATTGATTTCCTACGTTCAACTAACTCTGCACTCCTGGGATAAAACCCACTTGGTCACGGGTATAATCATTTTTTCAAATATGTTGCTGGATTCAGTTTGCTAGTATTTGAAGATTTTGGTGTCTACACTTACAAGGTTTCCTGGCTTCTTTTAAGGTCATCTTTCTGCCTTTGGAACTCTGGGCTCTCCTCCCCGCCATGTCGTCTGTTCTCTATGTCTTTGTCTCCATTGCTGCCCTGCAAATAGGTTCATCAGCATAATCTTTCTAGATTCCATATACATGCATTAAAATGCGGTATCTGTTTTTTTCTTTCAGACTTACTTCACTCTGTATGACAGACTCTAGGTTCATCCACCTCATCAGAACTGACTCATATGTGTTCCTTTTTATGGCTAATATTCCCCTGTATATACGAGTTTGTGTTCTGTCTTTGTTTATAGCTTATTTTTTCCCCAGCAGGAAAGATAAGATTTTCATGAAATAGCTTATTCAGATTTTTATTTTGACTCTGAATTTTGTTATAGTTAATCATTTCCTATGGTTTCTTCAAGTAATCTTTTTTTCCCATTTAAGTCTGATTTCATGTGGAATATATTCTGGTGAAAGGTCTAAGAGAGAGACCCAGCTTTATTATTCTTAGAATGGCTGCCCAGCTGTCCCAGTAGCACTTTACTGATTAGCCCATCTTTACACCACTGATCTGGGGGGACACCTTTGTAACGTATTAAACTTCTCTATGTATTTGTGTCTATTTATGGACTCCCATTTTTGTTTTACAAGCTTGTATATTAATCCTCTGGCATCACGTTGTTTTATTCTTCTCCATTCTGCCATACTTCTTTTTTGACATGTATATGTGTGTTTAGTCGCCCAGTCATGTCTGACTCTTTTGTGACCCCGTGGACGGTAGTCCACCAGGCTCCTCTGTCCATGAAATTTTCCAGGCCAGAACACTGGAGTGGGTTGCCATTTCCTGTTCCAGGGGATCTTTCTGACCCAGGGATTGAATCCTGTCCCTTGCATTTCCTACATTGGCAGGCAGGTTCTTTTTTTCTTTTAATTTATTTTTAGTTGAAGGATAACTGCTTTACAATATTGTGTTGGTTTCTGCTGTTCTCCACCATGCAGGCGGATTCTTGGCCATGTCCACAGCTCTGCTGTTAGCTGTGCTGGGTCTTCGCCGCTGCACTTGGGCTTCCTCTAACTGCAGTGAGCGGGGGCTGCTCTCCCTTGCAGCGCGCAGGCTTCTGACTGCGGTGGGTTCCTTTGTGGAGCATGGCCTCCAGGGCATGTGGGCCCCGGCAGTTATGGCCTGCAGGTGCTAGAGCGCGGGCTCAGTAGTTGTGGCCAACGGGCTTAGTTAGCACCATGTGAGATCTTTCTGGATCAGAGATTGAATCCATGTCCCCTGTGTTAGCAGGCAGACTCTTAGCCACTGTGCTACCAGGCAAGTCCTGGCATCACGTTGTTTAAATTGCTGAGATTTTACAACATATTTTAAGATCTCTTAAGGCTCTATTCTTTTTTTCTTCAATTTGCTTAGTTTTGGCTGGGCTGGCTCTTGCTCAGGCTTTCGCCAGCTGCGGCGAGTGAGGGCTATTCTTCATTGTGTTGCCTGGGCTTCTCATTTCGGTGGCTTATTGCAGAGCACAGGCTCTAGGCACTCGTACTCAGTAGCTGTGGCATGTAGGCGCTAGGGTATGCAAGCTTCAGCAGTTGCAGTTTGCAGGCTAAGTTGCTCCACAGTAAGTAGAATCTTCCTGGACCAGAGATCGAACCCATGTCCCATGCATTGGCAGCAGACTCTTTACCACTGGGTTACCAAGGAAGTCTCAAGACTGGTACTCTTTCATTTCATTTGTTTGCTGAATTTTCCAGGCTATTCATGCTTTAGTTCTGTACCTACGTTAAACACATGGCTTTCCGTTCATTCATATCTCTTCCTAAAACTACAGAGCTTGGTCAAGTATATTTGCTTTAAATTTTGTTTACTGGAACGTACCAGTTACTAAATTACTGCTTCTCAGCTCAGAACGTGCCCTCGGTACCTGCTCTGTGATAATGGAATCTTGGCCTCCTTATACATTTCTTTTCCACAGTGAATACAGTGCTGGACTTTGGCAAAAGAAGGCACCAGAAGAACACTGGAGGAGGAAGGGAGCTTTTTCTCTTGCTCCTGCCACATGGTCCCTCGTGGGTGTTTGTGTATTGGGGTGTCTGGGGTGGAGTCACATGGGGACACTTGGAGGGGCTCAGCCCCAGCTGAACAGCCAGAGTGTGTGGCCTCCGAGGACCCCTGCAGCACTGATTTGGTGACCACCACACCACAGATAAAGCATTCAGGGACAGAAGCCTATGGGGGTCATTTCCTGGGACTTCCCTGGAGCAACCAGCCTCCATTGCAGGCCACGCAACTGCAGCAGCACCCTGACCCCTGGGTGCAGCCCTCCAGCCTCATCTCGTGTCCCACAGGCTGCTGCTGCTGCTTCCTGCTCACCCAGCTCCAGTGTTAGCAACCCAGCCCTCTGATGGCTGCAACCATACCTTCTGCAACAAAACAGACTCCAGCTGAGGCGAGGGCCCTAAGACGCCCTTCAGAATTCTCTGTATGGGGCACTTCCCTGGTGGCTCAGTAATAAAGAATTGCCTGCCAATGCAGGAGGCATAGGTTCGATCCCTGGTCCAGGAAGATCCTACATGGCGCAGAGCAACTAAGCCGATGTGTTAAAACTACCGAGCCTGTCCTCTGGAGCCCAGGAACTGCAACTACTGAAGCTTAAGTGCCCCAGACCTTGTGCTCCACGAGAAGAAAAGCCAAGGCAACGCGAAGCCTGCCCACTGCAACCAGAGTGGCTCCCGCAACCAGAGAAAATTCTCTGTACACCTCTGTGGCCACTCTTCTGTTGTACTAATAGCTTAACACTTTAACATTAAACTTGCCCTGTTTAACATACCATGCGGTTTCCACCTCCTGAATGGACTCAGACTGATATGTGATACTAAGGTAAAACCCCTAAGGCTCTCGTACCGGAACACTGGAAAACTTTCAAGAGAGCACACGCGAACTCAGCTCCAGCGTCGTCAACCTCCTGAACTCTAATCTCCTGCTCACGACTCATCTAGAAGTGTCCGTATGCTCATGCATAACTTCCCACAAATTCTTCCCGAATAGTCCCATCCACCCTGAATTCTACCTTAGTATCGGAATCAAATCACTGATCTCACCAACCCCTCTTTAGAGATTAATGAAGTCACTGTAAACTTGTCTTGGACGTGTCTCTCCCCACTTCACACAAGGTTCCATGTAGTGGCTTCATCGAGAGGAGACCTGGCCTGGTATAAGGATACCTGGATTTCAGATTCAGTGTGGAATGGAGCTCTCAGAGGGACTTTGTTTCATTCACCTCCTGACTATCATCAGACAACATCTATTTAAGAAAGAGAGTTTCAAATGCCAAAAATAGCTTAATTGTACACAATGTCTTTTTCAAACTATTCTCAACACTTAGCCTGTTATCACTTAGAAAAGCTGGACTTAATAGTTGATTCTTCTTCTTTAAAAAAAAAAAAGTAACTGAAATGTTTATTGGGACTATCAAACTTTTGAAGATAAAGTATATAAAACTTAGAAGAACTTTAATCAAATCTTATACAGAAACATTTAACTCAATTAGTCAATCTTCATCTTTTAAAATACAACTTCTACTTTCTGTTAACAACAAAAATTATATGATGAGCTGCCATGACAATTGGTTTGCAGTGATACACTTGTACCCTATATTGAAGCAATCATGAGATTTTATATTAAGTAATGGATCTCTTTTTTTCCCCCGCAATTAGTTGTTCCTAAAAGTCTAATCACAGTTTGATGCGTGCATGTGCACACATGTACTGAAGCAACACTTTGCTTTGTTATATAGTCCTCTCTTCGTGATTTATTATTTTAGCTACAAATCACATTGCTTCATTATAAATTCAATAACAGAAAGCTCTTATGCATAAACTTAAACTTTGCCTTATGACTGAGAAGTCTACAAGATGCGTTCCACAGTGTACTTCTCAACGGTCTGTATGGTTCTCTTGAAGGTGAGTATTAATATGCTTATTGTTTCATAGTCCTGGGCATGGAGGGGAGACCGTATTTGTGGCACTGTGCCATTTCATATAAGAGACTTGGGCATCCGTGGATTCTGGTATCCGCGGGAGCACTTGGAACTACTTCCCCAAGGATACTGAGGGACGACTACATTTGAATCGGTAAACAGAAAAGTAAGGAAGTAAGACCAATGGGCTTGAAAAATAAAATATGCCTTTGCTAATTAAGTTACATGTCAAAAATGTTCTATAAGTTTAAGGCACTAAATCAGCATCTTCAAGACATAAAAGTGTACCTGAAGTAATAAAAGCATCTTAATCAAAATGTCTTTGGTAAAGACTTATTGAAGATCCTAGTTTTCAACCTCACTGATTATATAGGATTAAATAAAGTACCTCTAAGTGACAAAGTAGCATGTAATTTGTTAGCCATTCAGACACTGGTCAGATCCGCCTGGGTCACGTCCCACAAACCGAGACACTGCCTACCTGCAAAGCCTGGGTGACAGAACCCAAGGGAGTCAGCACTTTTCAATTCTTTGCTTTCAAAAAAAAATTAAGTGATAAGTCATTAAATATAATTTGATGATAGATCACTGAGTTTTTTTTAATACTACTTCTCAGGACTTGAAAGGGTTGAATGTCATTGTTCCATTAAAACTCTCTCCACTCCCACTACTTATGTGAATAGGGTTTTCTAGAACTTATATCTACCAAAAAATTCAAGGTAGAATACTATGATTCTGAACCCTATTTTATTCTAGTAAAAAGTACTATTCAACACAGGATATCTGAAATACTTAAAAAATTTCTCTTGAAAAGACATCGTAGGATGATCAATAAAAGAACTGTAGGATACAACACGTTAAGATAAAACCAAGTGGGCAAAGTGGAACGTCAATCATATAACAGTTAACTGTCACATCTGTGTTGTGTGAAGCAATAAAACAGACATTTTTTTTTTCTCAACTGGACTGTACAACAATTTTAAATATTGGGAATTCTTATTTACCTTCTACAGGTAAGTCCTTGATGTTCAGGAGGGTGAAATAACTTACTTTGGGTTAGTCAAGGGACACAGGCTTCTATTCACCAATGAGAAATGAACGCATGAAATCCATCACAAAGGAAACGTAACTAGGTAGCTTTTAAAATGTGTGTGTCTTCACTGTGTGTGCGTGCATGCGAGCACATGCACATCTTTTAAAATGTGTGTGTCTTCACTGTGTGTGCGTGCGAGCGCAGGCACATCTTTTAAAATGTGTCTTCACTGTGTGTGTGTGTGTGTGCGAGTACAGGCACATCTTTTAAAATGTGTGTCTTCACTGTGTGTGTGCATGCGAGCGCAGGCACATCTTTTAAAATGTGTGTCTTCACCGTGTGTGCGTGCGTGCAAGCGCAGGCACATCTTTTAAAATGTGTGTGTGCGTGCGTGCGAGCACATGCACACAGTCCTGTCGCACTCTTTGTGACCCCAAGCACTGCAGCCCACCAGGCTCCTCTGTCCATGGCATTTTACAGGCAAGAATCCTGGAGTGGGTTGCCATTCCCTTCTCCGTGGGATCGTCCCGACCCAGGGATCAAACTCAGGTCTCATGTGTCTTCTGCATTAGCAGGTGGACTCTTTACCACTAGCGCCACCTGGGAAGCACATGTGTGTAATACACATCATCCCCAAACGCCAATCATGTCAAATACACAATCTGGAATCATGCCCAATACGTAATTTAGTAATCGTTTTCTTTCCACTTCACTCTTTGGGGATGAGCAATCATCTCTGTCACAAAAATCTTTAGAATACAAAATTTTCAAATTTTAAATCATCTCTGTACCATAACACGGATCTAACATTTTCTTAAAAAAAAAAAAAAAAAAAGACGACTTCTCTCATAACTTGTGGGTCTTCTCTCATAACTTGTGGGTCGCTTTCCAGTTCCGCGTGCAGAATGTCGTGAGTCTGGGCTTTGCGGTTGGGTGAGACCTGTGGGGACAGGAGCCACCAGGGCCAGGACAGAATTTCTGGCATAACACAGGTCTCTCAGCCACTGAGCTCTGGCACCAGCACCTAAGCCTGGGGACAATGGCAGTGCTGACTTCCCAGCAGCCCTGGGAAGGAGGCCCTGGGATTGTGAACACAGAGGGGCCTGGCACAGAGAGCTCAGGAGGTGACCCAGAATCCTGCGCATAAATCTCTGGGCACAGCACTGGGGAAATTCTTTAGGATAAATTCCTAGAAGCACTGATACAACAAAAGCTCAGAGTATATGATCACTGAAAAGGCCATTATATTATACTAAACAATTTCCAGAAAAATACATCCGTGTGTGTTAGAGAAGGCACTCACCTTTTGGGTCGAGGAAGGCCCATGGGCGTGAGGTTAGGGTCTGGCTTAGGAATGGTTTTCCGGATGCGAATCTGTGAGACTTTCTTCGGCCTCTTCTCCAGCTCAGCCTATTTTTAAGAAGAAAGACAGTCAGGTTGTAAGTCATTCTAAATACACAGAGGCCCCTTTGTTGACACTCACCACACTGCTTCCTCCGTGTACAGGTGGCTTCAGGAAGCAGTTTTATGAGAGAGCTCCCCCAATCACTCCTCCCAACAGCATTTTCAGCAACTGCCCCCTTCATGTCGCTGTGCGTGCAGCTCAGATACTGAGACGATCAATACACAAGTTTAAAACTGTTGGAGACAGTGGATGCTGAGAATGAGCACAGCATCATTCACTCATCTCTGGATGTGTGAAGCCCCCTGCTCCGTGCTTCAATTCTCTGAATGTTGTTAAATGCGTCATTAAGAAAAGAGTCCAGAGAGCAACGAGGATGAAGAGATCCCGGGCACCCTGTTGTGGCCAACGGAAGAGCCTGTCCTGGTGACATCCGGCACTGGGCTGAAGCTACAGGTGGCAGTAAGGAGACCCGGGGGACTGTCCGCACCTGTCGCGGGAGCTGAGGCACCTCTGCTGCCCGAGCCCACTGCACCAGTTTACCTCTTTCTGGTCTGGAGGGCTGCCCTGTGGTCGGGGGCAGGCGGCCGTCACACCGTCCAGCTCGTCAAACCCAGGAACCGGGAACTCGGAGGCTGAGAATAGGAGCTTGCTGACGGCTGAGTCTGTTACCAGGTGAGACTTTGGTACCAAGGCAGGGAATGGAGGCTCTAGCCTGGCACCGCGGAGAGAGAGACAAAGAAGCAAACGTCGGACAGGTTCACCTTCCACGTCGGCACCAAGTGACATTCCCGTAAGGCTGTCCCCACGTTGCTTCTGGACACGCCTGTGTCTGCATGTGTGATAAAGTACAAGAATGTGGTCAACCCAGTTCCCTGGGGTGGAATAAGGAAACCTGGAAGATGCAGTGAGTAAGGAAAAAAATGGGAAAAAGCAAGGAGTTCTTGCAGGAAGAAGACATTTAGGGAACTGAACAAACAAATTATGCTTGGCTATGATTAACAGCATCTGGGCACTGAAACTGGCTCAAGGCCTGAGATGTATCTTGAGGGGACTTGTGGTACAATGAGCTGGCTCCTGATTTTGACTTTTTTCATGTTTTCAGTAAATGGGACTGATCACACAACTTTAGTTACACAGTCCTGAGGCTGAACCTCTGCCTGTGCACCTGAGAGATGCAGATCAGGCTTAGAAGGAGAACAAGAGGCCAAAATTACACCAAGCTCAACCCACAGCAGCTGCTAGAGTACCCTCCCCACCCTCACGTCTCCCTCCCTCCACAAGCCCTCACCTCACGTGACTGCCGCCGGCACTGTAAGCAGCTTCCAGGCCCGGAAGAGGCATGGACGGTAACACGGTGCGGCTGAAGTGGAGCAAAAACAAAGAGTGACAGGTTTGGGCGGCAGGATGGTGGGAAAGGCAGTGGGGCCCCGCAGGTTTGGAAGGATGCTCAGAGCCCAGGGAAGACCTGCAAAGTGTCCATCTACCCACGGAGACAAAAACCTGCCTCCAAGGCGTGGAAATTACATGTCCATGCCAATCACTGGCATGGAGGTGGGCTGACAGGAGGGCTGTGTCCTGACTTAAATGGAAAGGCAGAAAGAGATTAGAAGGCAAACTGATATTGGTGAAATTATTTTCAACTGTTCTCAGTGGTCAAACCACAAGAACTCTTTCCCAGTTCATAAAAGTCTATGGATTCTATAGCTATAACATGTACATGCCAATCTTTGAAGTTCCTTTGCTCCAAAAAGACACAGAGGTAGGCTTATAAACAGACTGGGTGTTTGCCTGCATAACTAATTAATTTAAAAAGTACTTCTGTATCCTTTACACACCAAACACTGAGTAAAACAGCTGTGAACAGATCACAGGTACAAGTCACAAGTCACCACTTACAGTCTTTAACACACAGTGCGATTTGTTCTTGGCAAGAAGAGGGTAAGAGAAGAAAAGGAGAGATCGAAGATTTAATGGTTCATAGAATTAAAACAACAGAATGAAGGAAGGTACCAAATAAGGGATTCTGCAGGAAATCTAGATCCTTCAGGAAAATTCGAGGGGCCCGCACTTCAGAATTACTGCTGCACTTTCTCAGCAGAGATCTGGCAATGAACAGGCAATGCAGACACAGCCTCTGAGCCTTCTGGCTTTAGGAGCGCCCTGCCCTCTCCCCAGTGGGAGGATGCAAACACGGGACTTCAGCAAAGGACGGGGCCTGGAGTTTACCTGCTCATGGCACCCAGAGGTGACTGCCGCTTGCTGTGAGGGGGCGGAAGGGCGGAGAACTCCAAGGGCCAGGTGGAAGGCCCATGCTGGCTCCAGATGGACAGCACGCGGCCCACCGAGTAGGGCAGGGAACAGAAGATCTTGTCAGCTATGGAGGCGGGAGACCGCAGCCCTTTGAGGCCCTGTGTTAACTGGGTCATGAAGAGCCTCTGCATGACAGGTGTGTGGCTGGCGCAGCTCCGTTTCTTCGTCCAGATCCGGTAGCATCCCGGGGAGCAGAGTGCTAGGAGCGTGTGGAGGCCGAGGACGGAACAGCCTGCTCTGGTCTGGACTAGGGCGGCCCTGCGGTCCTGGAGGGGAACTGGAGGTTGGGTGCCTGCCTGGCTGCAGAGGCCAGGGTCTTCCCTGAACGTGGCCATTCCAGGGCGGCCATGGGCCAGGAAGAAGGAGAAGGTCCACTTGGGAGGTGGAGAACGGCCCCAGCGGGCCTCTCCTAAGGCGAGTCTTGCGGGCGCACAGTGCTCGGGGAAAGTCCTAGGGGACTCGGCCCCGCGCTCAGGGCCCAGCTTCACATGGAAGGATACCGGGAAGGTTTCAGAACCGAACAGCAGCGATGGCATCTTGTCACTCACATCTATGAAGCTCATTTTGACAGTTTCGAGCGAATAAAGCGTCAGGGGTTTGCTGTTAGGCCTCCTGTCCCAGTCACCAGCCGCCAGACACGGGTTCAGCTGCGTCGTGCTGCAGGAGAAGCCGTCCAGGAGCCTCCGGTATCGGAGCTGCTTGTAGCTTTTAGCCCCGGGGAGGAAGTCCGAGGAGCACCGCCGGGGCCGCAGCTTCTGGGTCCTGGCAGCGGGGGCCAGTCTGGAGGCAAGCACAGACAGCTTGCTGAGTAAGGCCAATTCTTTGGTAGGCGTCCTCACAGTCAGGCCGCCCGAGGGTGGGCCCGGGGCGGCCCTCGGCTTTGGTACGTGGCTCACAAGGCCTCCGGCAGGGGCTGTCTCGGGCCCTGGGCGCACAGGTACAGACGTGGCATGGGGACCGAGAAACCTGTGTGCTTTCGTGGGGACGGTCTCAGAGGCGCTCCTCAGGAAAGCAGAACGTGCAATTCGGCCGCTCTTCCTCCCCGCCGAGACCAGCTCCTGGCAGGAGACTTTCCGGCAGGCTCGGCGGGGCTGCGCCTTTAAGGGCAGCGCCCCCTTCCGCTGAGGCGCGTTCCCAAAGGCACCGTGGAAGGCCTCCCGCCGGGCGGAGCCGGGGTCCCGGGCGCGCCGCGGGGCAGCGCGCGGCCCGGGGCTCGTGCGCGACTCCGCGTCCTTCCCCAGCGGGTGCCACGAGCTTCCCTCCTTCAGGTCTGCGGGCTTCTGAGGCCCCTCGGCCGGCTCTGCGGAGGTGACCTCCGTCTGCGAGGCGGGCTCATCTGCGCCACCCGGAGGTGGGCTCTGCCGCTGCCCCTCACCCGACAGCGTATGCGATGTCGCGCACTGTCCCAGCACCGTGGGGGCTTCTTTCGGGCGCGCCTGCTCCTCTTCCTTGTGGCTCAGAACCTTCTGGCTCGGTCGTCTCTCCGGGTCAGCGGGCACCCTCGGAGCTTTACGGTGGGTCTGAGAGGCCTGGCTCGGGTTGTCAACGAGACCGCCTTCCCTGATCGCCATCTCCTGAGACTCCTCCCTGGCAGGAAACTGACCCCACGGCCCCCTGTGCTGTTTGGCAGTGTCTTCTCCTTTCACGTTAGTTTCTGCTGCTAGCGTCAAAGACGAGCTTTCCGCCCTGATGGCTGCGCTGCTTTCTCTGCTAGGCTCACTCTCACTCCTTGGTGCTCGGCCTTCCATCTCAGGCAGGACTTTGTTGTTCTTATTCTCACAAGGCATTTCACTGTCTATTGGCTTAAAAAGGTTTTGGAGGTCAGTTTCTTCACTATTAATAATTCTTTCTGATTTTTTTTGAGACAATGGGTGCAAAGGCATTATCTCGGTGGATTTCAGGCTTCTCAAGGGGACAGAGTTTACATCGTGGTGTCCAGAAGATGTCAACTCTACTGAAGAAATTTCAATGGTATTTTCTTTGTCTTGCTCAGGGTTTATTTCTAGTCTTGATCCTTCAATTTTTCCTTGTGTTTCTCTCAGAGATGCTTCTTTAACTTGCTCTTCATGATGAATGTAATTTAAAGACATATTTATTTTACTCAGTACTCTTACATCTGGTTCATGATCTGCAACAGACCCTGTGTCAGGCACACAAGGGTCTGGACACACTTGCATTTCACAGTCTTCTACGGGTCTCCATGCTTTCTCTTTACATGATTTTTTAATATTGAGAGAGGCTGATGTAGAAGCAGCAGCATCTTGGAAATCTGACTCCTGGTCAATCATTCCTATAAATGCAGCAACAGGCGCTGCCCTCTGGGACAGCGTACTCCCTGAGGCTTCCGGTGACGTTGCCCTGGCGTGCCTTGCACCCCCAGTGAGAGTACCAGAAACCCTTCCATCCAGAATGCCTTCTGTGGGCTCATTACTACAGC
This sequence comes from Oreotragus oreotragus, assembly GCA_006410675.1. Classification (NCBI taxonomy): domain Eukaryota; kingdom Metazoa; phylum Chordata; class Mammalia; order Artiodactyla; family Bovidae; genus Oreotragus; species Oreotragus oreotragus. The sequence goes on along the minus strand of SJYX01020625.1, from coordinate 157,148 downwards.
CTGTGGAGACCACATGTGCTGTCCCATCTGTGGGCTCCGCACAATCAGAAGTCCTCCCACAGCCCCTTTTCTTGGGGCTCCTGCCAGATGCTGAACTGTTACTGCCTGAACCAACGGGTAGAGCCTTCAGGCTGTGGCTCGCCTCTCTGTCAGGCTCTGTGGGCGACTCGCGCTGGCCATGGCCGAGTGTCTCCTCAGCTGGGTTACCTTCACCTCTGCATTCACTGGGTCTGCCTGGGTCACCCTGGGAGCCGAGGGCGTCATCTGCCTTCTGCTTGGGAGTTTCAGCTGCTTGGTTCACGTTCTTAACACCGGAGAACATCATGGGAGGAAACTGGCCAAACAATTTCTCAGGACTTGGCATGCTTGTGGGTTGGTTTAATTCTTGTGTGACACAAGCACAAACGTCACGTCGACAGAATACGGTCTCTTTGGGCGTGGCCTGTTCTTTTCCCTCTGGCCCTTCCTCCCATAGTCGGGTGGTTTGGTCTGGAGCATCACTGTTTAATGTGCCTGCCATCGTTTCATTTCTGGCCTCACCTCCGGGAAGGCTGCCTTCAGTTTCTCCCTCACTTGGCTCACTTTCCTCCGATGCACAGTTCTTTCCACAGCTGCAGTTTTCCGCAGGGTTGTCTCTCCCTTGGGAGTGGTGATCGATATGCTGACAGGTATCTTCATACCTGGTTAACAGACAGTTCTCAACGCCCAGGGTCGTTCTGCTGGGCTCCAGGGCAGCACACCTACTCTCCTCTGGGACGTTTTTCCTCACACAAGGGCAGCTAGAGAGAGCCCAAGACGGAACGCTCTGGCGTTCCCGGACTGAGACCTCTACAGGCAAGGCTGCCACTTTGCTCTTATCTGAGGGAAGTCCAGAATGCAGACCACCTGCTCCCAAATCAGCGGCTTCGGTCTTTCTTTCCAGGCTTGCTGGTCTGCTGTGAAAGGTGGGGCTGTTTGAAGAGGCACCACGGGTTCTGTCACTTGGTGGAGAGAGGTCTTCGGTCTTTGTTTTCACAGGAATGGGGTGGGTTCCGGCAGCGACACCTGCACCATCCTCTGAAGGAGGGCGCTGGCTCTGGCGGGAACCCCCACTCACTGCTACAGGCATCTCTTTGTCGGTTGGCAACTTTGTGTGGGTTTCAGGATTAAGGGACACTTGATTTAAAACACATTCACTTCCTGTTTTGTTTACAACCAGTTTGTTGTCATGAGGAAATTTATTCACCTCCCAGGCGGCGCTCTGTTCACCTAAATGTGGACCATGGTCCTGGGCTTTTTGTATGGCTATTTCTGACTCAAGCCTGTCATCAAGTTCTAGGGATGGTGGCAATGGGGTAATGTCTTTCTTGGGCTTAGCCATCTCATTTATAGAATTTATCTGGTCCTCTGGCGTTAAACTCACAAGGGATTTCCCTTCAATTAAAACTCCGTTAGGTGAAGCTTCGTTTAACTGGGGTCTGCCTTCTAGATCTCTCTGGGTACGGACTAAGGCGTCACAGCCTTTACTGTGAGTCTTCTCAGTCAGCACGCTGGGCTCCAGGGTGGTTGTCTGTTCTGGCTCTTCAATCTGCACTGAGGAGGGAAAATGACTCCCTTCAGAGTCTGTGCCTGGATGGCTCATTTCAGCCAAAGTTCCTCTGTGGTCCTCGTCGTTCGCCAAGCTACCATGAGTGTCTAAAGTGATTTTCCAATCATTTTTTTCAAGCATTCTTTCCACAGCTTTAGTAAAAGAATTGGGTATGAAGGAACTGGAGCAGCCTATATGGGGACTGCCTCGAGGGCAGTAGTGATCGTGGGCATTTTCTTTGGGGAAGACAGTAGTCTCTTTTTTTCCAGAACAGTGACGACTGGAATCCTCTCCTGGTTGCCTGGTGTTAACAAGGAAGAGTTCTCTTTCACTTCTAGGCTTCAAAGGCTGTTTGTGTTCTTCTCTAGAAGACAAGTTCTGGCTTTGACCATTGCCATCCAAATAGGAATTGTGCGTCTTTTCAGCGGATCCCTTTGGCAAGCCATCACCTTCAAGACCACACTTTTCTGAGGACGTTGTTCTGGATCCTGGACCAGATAAACCTGATGTGAAACGAGAAACTTTAGAATTCTCTTCTGAGGGTTCTGTTATAACCGCCTTTCTCGTGGCTTTGGGACTGTCACGTGCAGAAGTGTGTCTCTCACTATGGTGCCCAGGGACCTGTTGGTGATTGTCGTCGGCTTCACAGACAAGGTTTAATTTACACAACTCTTCCTCCCTGCTGTCTGCTTTGGAAACGGCACTGTTCCCTGGTAACAATGACAACCAAGAAGGGTACGTTCTTATTTCTCCACATTCTTTTTCTTTTGGAGTTGCTTCTGTTAATCCAGGGTCCACAATGCTTAAAGGCTCTAGGGAAACTAAGGTGCTGGACTCTGAAACCTCAGCACTGGCCATGATTTTGTCTGTCTCTGAGTGTCCACAGCACCCAGCTGAGAGACCCTGACTCACACGGCCATTCTTGAGTCCTTTGTTATCATCCACCTTAGTTCCATGGACCTTCATAACTTGGACTTCCTCAGTAGATGTCAGAAGAGTTTCAGCTGCGATTCGTACATTTCCTTCTGCACAAGAGAAATAAATCTGAATTAATGTGTAATCATTTTCTCTAACTTCATAAATTTAATCACACAACAAAAACAACTCCAAAAGAGAATTGCAAAGTTAGTGCTACAATACCATTGGCTTTGTTCTTCTTTGCAAAATATGACAGAGAGCCAAAAGAGTACCTGAAAGAAACAGTTTATTCTGAACAAATCCTTTCTTTAAATGTGTTACTTACTTAAACACACTGACCTAGCTGGACAAATGACGATAATGGGAGACATATGCTTAATTCAGTCTTAGGAAACTTTCATCCTAAAGCATTTATAAAGCAGACTCACATTAAAATAGCTTATGTTACGAAATGACCATCTTAATATTCGAATAAATAATAAATAAAATTATCTTTGAAATAGAATAGTAACACATAAAGCCTTAAGTAAAAGAGATTAATCTGTAAGTGGAATATCAGTCTTGAACCCGATTACCTGCTAGGCTTGCCTCCCTACAGGGTCGGTCATGAGTTGGTAATAACTGAAGTTGAGAGACAGGTTCACAGGGATTTAGTATGTTCTCCTTTCCACTTCTGAGTGAGAAATTTTTCATTATGAAACATTAAAACACACACACACAAAATACCTAAAATGTAAATGTAACTCATGAAGGAGTTTTACTTCCCAGAAGTTCTCTGAAACTCTAGGCACAGGATGCAGTATAAAGAAGTTCCCCCAACCTGTTAATCTACAAAAGACTTTTTGTCCCTCTCCCAAAGCTGCTCACATAGAGGTAAATATGTGTATATGCCTGTACGTATGCTGCATGCATATAATAGGACGCCTGCACTGGCAGACAAAGCAAGATGCAAATCAACCTACAGATCTAGTTCCTACTAGAACATAAGCTCCACGAGGGGAAGATCACCTCTGATTTGGTATCTCCACCTCCCTGTTGTCTAGCATAGGTACATAACAGCACTCAGTAAATATCTGTGGAGCTGATAAATGACTACAGTTAGGTGACGTCAACAAATGCTATTAGATGTTCACTCTGTACTGAACACCCCATGGTGACCCTGGCAACTGGTAGGTATGTTACAGATGTCAGCAGAATGAGGAATTAAGTGAAGGAAGCTGTTGCAAGTTAGGCACACTGGAGGGTGAACTGTGTCCTGTGAGGTGTGTGCTTGTTTAAGCAGCACAGGAGTTTCTCGACCTTGGCTGAACATCCTGGATTTGTAGTCATGTGATAACTGTTTAAATGGTGCTTACGTTTGCAGAAATTGACAGACATCCTAAAACTTGTATGAAAATGCAAAGACACATAACAGCCAACACACAATCTCGAACAAAGAAAACAGACTGGAGGGGTTGGAGAGGAGGATAAGGAGCCTGCAAGATAGAAATGTTCCATTTTTTTTATTGTGTTGGTACAGCTGTGATTACACAATTGCATGTTTGTGTACACACACACACACACACACACACGAGTGAATTCCACTGTATGTAACCTATACCTTAATTAAAAAAAAAAAAAAAGTCAGTGCCCCAAATGTCTAGACCGCTTCCTGGCTGCCTTTTAAATGGGTATGGTACTAGCTCATTTTTCAACTTTCCACTCCTCCAAAATGTGAATTACAGGAAGATAATGACCATCCTCAACTTCAGAGCTTTACTCTCCACAGGACAGCGGGGCCTTTGAGCCACAGAGAGAACTTCCAGCAGCAGGAAGCAGGAGGATGAACTGGGACAAGTGTCCTTTCTCACACGGATGGTCTGCACCCTCTTTTCTGTCAGGCTGCCAAGAAGCATCATCAAATCTGACGCTGTTCCACAGTAACAAAATGTTCACGTGATTAAACATATTTGCTGGGTGTTTTTTTTTTTTTTGCAGCTCTAATTATTCTACATAGTTAATCTTAATTATGTAACAGATACACACAGAATCTTGGCTCAGCACTCTCTTTTAGGCCTCGGTTTCCTCCTTAATCAATCAACAGATGAATCACAATGAAGCAGTATCTCCGAGGCCCATATCCTACCATTGTTTTGAGGAGCAAATATGTGTACGTGCTCAGTCACGTCTGACTCTTTGCAACCCCCTGGCCTGTAGCCCACCAGGCTCCCCTGTCCATGGGATTCTCCGGGCAAGAAGATTGGAGCAGTTTGCATTCCCTTCTCCAGGGGACCTTCCCAACCGAGGGATCAAACCTGAGTCTCCTGCACCTCCTGCACTGGCAGGTAGAGTTCTTTACCACTGCAATTCCTGAGGAGCAAACGAGGTAACAGAAATGAGCTCGGCAAACTCTCAAGGTGATGGGGAGTGGACGTGGCGTGAACACAGTGGGATGTCCTGTGAGGCAGTGCTTCCTGCCCCATCCATGTGAACTCGTTTGGATGGCAGTGTTGCTTTATAAAGTCAAATGGAAGATTCCACACTAGCTTTAAGGTTCAACTCATAGTCAATGGGGCCTCATTACAGAAAAAGTGGGAAGCTGACTTGTCACAGAAGAGGCACCACTGGGCAACACCAGGGGCCTCCGAGCATGCCCGTGGGCAGTAATACCAACAGATGCTACAGCCAGGCCCTTGTGCAAGATGGGGTCCTACAATCCTCATGTTCTCAGTGGGAACAAAAATGGTGTAACAAGTGGAAAAAGCAAAGGATGTGAAAGAAATAGATACCTTTGTTCCTCAGACCATCTTCAGGGAGGCCCGTGCATAAAAGTTCTTCACTTGCCTGCATCCGGAGGTCCTCCTGCGGTAAGAAAACCCAGTGGTCAAGGAAGACCCAGAGACTCTGAGCTCACAATGCCAACGATCCTCTGAGAGGCTTCTCTGAAGCTCTTGGAAACGTGCTAGTGGTCACAAGGACTGGGAACTGAAGGAAGCCGCAAGTTCAAGTTCATATTATCAGTAAAACTTCCATTCCTCTAGAGTGTGAGCTTGAAAAGGCAAGTTTCCCAAGGTCCCGACAGATGCAAACAAAACCTTGTGTCTTCCGAGTCAATAAACACACTGGCGCAGTGTGGTCTTAATGACGTGAAAACCTAACTGGGAACCGTCAGGAAGTTGGATGGCACCCAGCCCCTAACCATGTTCTTTCTTCCTGGAAGGGCTACTTTCCCTTTTCACCCCTGTTCACTGGAGGAGGGGACGAGGGGGAGCGCCATCAATGGCAACTGACAAAAGGGACTTCAGGAAAATAGGCAGGGGCAGCGTGGTGTGGAGCCCGGTGAGGACAGGGTGCAAGGGGGCTGGCCAGCTGCAGACGCCGACCGGCCGGCGATGGCTGCTCACGTTAAAGTGTCCTTCTGGCTCACCTCTGTTTATCTGCCCGCTGATTTACATTTTTTTCTTTTTCAATGTAGACCCCAGACCAGTTGGACCCAAAGGCTGACGATGTGACTCCTACTTACCTCAGAAGGGTGTCCACCAGTGAATCACGCCCTCTTTGAACAATTTCTATAAAACTCCTCACCGTCTTCCCCAAGTGGGGACACTTGGATTTGAGGGCATTAGCCCACTGTGTCCCCCTTTGCCTGGCAAAGCAATGAAGTTATCCTTTTCTACTTCACCAGTCCCAAAACTCTGTCCCAGAGATCTGACTCAGCACCAGCATCAGTGCACAGAGAGGCTGAACTTCCCACATCACCCTGAGGAAACTGAGGGTAGGAACCAGATGCCCGCCGGCCAGCAGCCAACTGCTGCAGCCACACCACGCTTGACGGCACACCCCGAGACTCAGGAAGAGAGGCACAGGATATGGACCTCAGGGAGCTGAGGTGTGCATCAGAAGAATGAGTTCATGAGTTCAGCCTCTTGCATCTTCCCATACAGACAAAAGCCCTAAATTCCTTAACTGGAGACACCTGGGGGTTTTTTGGTCTTCTTCTTTTTTCTTAAAAAAATCTTTCCGTTTTTCTTTTTGCCTCGCCCTGAGGCACAAGGGGTTTAGTACTCCCCCTCCCCACCAGGGGCGGAGCTCATGCCCCTTCAAGCGGAAGTGTGGAGTTCTAACTGGTTTTCTTTTACATCAATAATCTTTTGATGTTCAAAAAAAAAAAAAAGAGTAGAATTTCCCCCACACTAATTTAATTGGTGACTACAAGATTCTGACTGACACAACACTCACCTAAATCTATAGATGGTGAAATCACTGTTGTAACTTCTGATAATTTTTTTTAGAGCACTTAAAAAAACAATAAGCAAAACCATTTCATCTCTAAGCAAAGTTCTGCGGTGGAAACAGAAGACCCAAGTGATGGCGAGTACAGGGGAAAAAAGTATCGTCACTGGACCTGAGAAAAGAGGCCCGGCATGGAGCGCCGTGTAGGGAGCAAGACTGTTCCTTTGCTTTTTCTCGCAACTTCAGAGATGAATGCTTTGGCGGAGCATGAACTCAAAAACAGCTCTCTCCCACAGAACTTACTGTTACTATACTTGACCAAAGCGTACAAATTCTAGCGTGATGCTGGGTCAAATTTATTTGCAAATGGGAAGAGGAGAAAGCTCTTACTCATCATGGAAGAAAGGACGGAACTAGAAAATCACTGCTTGGGAACCATCATGGTGATAATTACCTCGAGGAGAATCATCAGTGGGTGTTAAACCTACTGGCTAAAAGTTTGAATGAGAAACAGAAATAATTACGTATTATTCAAATATCTCCCCACAAGATACTCAATAATTGTGAAGGGGAAAATGATACCTCCACACTGGAAAAGCCAGGCAGTTCCCCTGCCCAGGAAGGAGGCACCCCCTACATCAAGCCTGCGAGAGGATGCATGGAGAAGAACCGATCATTTCTGTGGGATTTCTGCCCTGCTAAATACACAACCACGATCTGATCACGAGGAAACCCAAGCTGACAAACCCAAGCTGAAGAAAATGCTACAAAATAAATGGCCCGTCCTCTGCAAGTGTCAAGGTCACGAGCTGAGGAAACACTGCAGATTAAAGGAGACTAGAGAGACATGACAGATGAATGCCACGAGTGATCCTGAATTTTTCTCTTAGACCGAAAAAAGATTTTCTTTTGCTAAAAGACATCAGTGGGCCGACTGGTCCAGTGTGAATATGCTCTTTCGATAAAAGGGTTAATGTCTTGATTTTGATTAGTGTACTGCGGTCACCTAACAGAAGGCCCAATGTTTGCGAGTAAATATACAGTCAAGTATTTAGGCCTCACATCTGCAACTACAAACTAAGATCAGGAGGGGAAAAAAGCAAACGTGGTGAAAAGCTAACAGGAGAGGGATCCACAAGAAGGTCTTCACATTGCTTCTGCAACTTTTCTGTGAGTCTCAAATTACTTCAAAATGAAAGGTTAAGGAAGCACCTTTTCCTGTGGTAACCCTTGACCCTTGCTCCAAACAACACTGCCTGCACACTTCTAGTTCTCAGGCTGAGTGTCTGAGGGGTGAGACTGGATGCTATTCGAGTATTTCTTCAGATGAACACTCTATAGGCAAGGCCGAGTCCTGGAGCAGAAGCCGAGGGGGCACCCAGACCCAGCTCCGCTCCAACCTCAGGGTGCCCACCTGCAGCTTCGTAAGGCTTAGAGCGAGCTCACAGGTGGCTTTACAAATGGGGACCACAGGCAGCTTGCACCATGAACAGCAGCTCTCTCCACCCAGCACACCTTAGACACTCGTCATCCCTTCCTGTGAGAAAGCTGACAGGACTGTCAGCAGCAGACCCCGGTGTCATCTGGGGTGATCGCCCTAAGCTCTTCTGGGTCTGAAGAGCCTCTGCATGGTGAGAGCGGACCTCCCGCCAGCAGCACACAGCTCCCCTCAGATTCCCAAGGGCTCTGGTGATCTCCTGAGAGGCCCCTGGTGGGGCTGCTGCGAGCTCAGTTCCTCCACACCTGCTGCTCTAAGGAGGGGTCCTAGCTGGGGCCCCCACACCCATGCCAATTGCTTCAGGCCATCCCCTTCTCCCTGGTTAGCAGCATGATCCTAACAGGGAAGGGGAGAAGCAGGGGCCAAGAGTGACAGACTCCCTTCTCCCTCTGCCTCGCTGACCTCTTGAAAGGTCGAGTCAGGAAAAACAAGTCTCTCTTCACAAGGGCTGTGGACCCTACAAAGCTTTAAGTTTCAGATCTGATCTAGGTTATCAGATATGACCAGGTAAGGCTGAGTTCGGATGTGAGGGACACCCAAGCACCGCCAGCAGGGTGGTGGGCGACCTCCAGATCAGGTGGGAGCTTGACCTGCCTGGGCCCCAAGTGCAGATAAGGGCACAGAACAGACAACTTGAAGCCGTGGCTGACCAGCCTAAGTGTCCTGCATGTAACCCCACCACCCTAAGGCCGGCCCACCATGTAACACTCGCAAAAACTTATCAGACATGAGGTTCTCTTCCCATAATACCTTATCAGCTAGTGTTTTCCAGTAGTCAGGTACAGATGTGAGAGCTGGACCATAAAGAAGGCTGTGTGTGTGTGCTTAGTTGCTTTAGCTCTGTGACCCTATGGACTATAGCCCACCATGCTCCTCTGTCCGTGGGATTCTCCAGGCAAGAATGCCGGAGTGGGCTGCCCTGCCCTCCTCCAGGGGCTCTTTTAAACTCAGGGATTGAATCCGTGTCTCCTGGGCCTCCTGCATTGCAAACGGATTCTCTACCAACTGAGCCACCTGGGAAGCCCAAAGAAGGCTGAGTGTTGAAGAACTGATGCTCTTGAACTGTGGTGCTGGAGAAGAGTCTTGAGAACCCCTTGGACTGCGAGGAGATCCAACCAGTCAATCCTAAAGGAAATCAACCCTGAATATTCACTGGAAGGACTCATGCTAAGTTCAAGTCCCAAAACTCTGGCCACCTGGTGCAAACAGCCTACTCACTGGAAAAGACCCCGATGCTGGGACAGATTGAGGGCAGGAGGAGAAGGGGCCGCAGAGGATAAGACTGTTAGATAGTATCAGTGACTCAATGGACATGAATCTGAGCAAACTCCAGGAGACAGTGAAGCACAGGGAAGCCTGGCGTGCCGCAGTTCATGGGGTCGCAGAGTCAGACACAACTGAGTGACTGAATAACAACAAATGCACCTAAGTTTCAGGATTCCCAGAGGTAAAGTCCTAAACATTTCTCTCTACCATCTAGATTTTTTAAAATCTCCATAGCTGATCACTAGTGTCTTAATATTCCTTGCAAAATCCGTTCCCAAGATAAAAGTTAATGTGGATCCCTCTTGCAAAATCAAGTGAGATCACTACAGCAGTCTGCAGCATTATATAAACGATGTAAAATAAGAAAGGTCACACCATAGTGGAATTTGTCAAACTGACAGCAACTTCACCTCAGCCTGCCACAGACAACATGTCACTCTCCTGCCCACTGCTTTCAACCAAAATCAGCTTGCCATACTTCTCCAAAGTCTAGGCAGATTTTAGGAGGGTACTGAAAACCATTCTTACTGTTCATCTGTAATCTCATTTCCTGTTAAAAGCTGGCTGTGAGTCCTAGAAAAGATGCAATACTGGTTCATACCTATGAGGTTACCATAGAGCCAGAAAAAAAAAAAACCCCACAAATATCTTTAGGAGGGAAATGAACACATACCGGGCTCTTCAGCTTTTATAAGCAGACTGGTTAAAGCTCCTTGGGGCTTGATGTATCTCTGAGTCTTGGGCCCTAGATCCTGCAGACCTCCTCCAAGCCTGAGCTTCCTGAGTTGCAGGCAGCGGTGGTCCCAGCTTCAGGCAGAGCTACCGCCGACACATGCAGCACACAGGAGCGGGGCCACACGTGGAGCCCACATTTCTTGGCGCTCATGGCAACAGCCGTGATCACGTGTGTGTAGTGAAGAACACTGAAAGTCGGTGAGACTTGGGGTCTCCAGATGGACCTGTTACCTACACTTGCACATCTGGGAAGTGAGAGCTGTGGGACAGGAACTCTAAATCACCTTTACAGGGCTTACAAGGAGTGTTCCTCTGTGGATCTCAAGTCAGAGGAACTTTAGATAAGGCATCGATTATGTGAGCTGGGTAAGGCATTTCATGACAGCCCCCCACAGGGATTTACCTAAGAGAACTGCTAGAATAATGAGAAAGTCTCACCTTGTGTGCGTGCTCAGTCACGAATGGACTGTAGCCCGCCAGACTCCTCTGTGCATGGGCTTTCCCGGGAAAGAATACTGGAGTGGGTTGCCATTTCCTCCTCCACGGCATCTTCCCACCCCAGGAATCGAACCCCCACCTCCTGCACCACAAGGGCTCTCCTCACCGCTGAGTCACTGAGGAAGCCCTAGCTCTACCTTAAGGCCTGGCAGCATGCACACGGTGCCTCGGGCACTCCTCCGTCACACACTTTTAACAACAGGAGCTGAGAACCGCCAGCATGTGGGGATCACTGTGTCCTGGCTGACCTGGAGAAGGGCTTATGGCCATCAGCTTCACTACTGAGAGTGTGAAGTTCAGATTTTTTTTTTACTTTTAAATCACTGAAAACTAGTTCTGTCCAATGAGATCTCTTTTACACAAACAGCAAGCTCCTTCACGCTGTGGAGAAGCTTCCCCAGGATCAGAGACTCTCAGGGTGACAATGTAGCAAGCCTAACTGGCCCTCAGCATACCAGCCTTTCACTTAAGAGAAGTCGTGGAAATCACACGAGATCAGGTCTTTTATGAACATGCCGTTAAATAACAAGTTTCTCAAGAGCGTCACACACCTCGAGTGATCACCGGCCACTGTGCATCCTTACTGGATGTCTCCTGTCCACATACATATCTGTCAGACGACGTACCGAGCCCTCGGATGTTTCAGCCAGCAGACGATTCAGAACATTTCTGCGCCTGTGCTGAGCATGAATATCTTGAGGCTAAAACTTTCACAACAGATTCAACCAGGCAGATCTAACCCTGTGACTCTCAGCACCAAGAAAAACAAACAAAAGAGCAAGCACGGGGCTTCCGTGGTGGCTCAGTGGTAAAGAATCTGCCTGAAATGCAGGAGACGTGGGTTCAGTTCCTGGTCCAGGAAGATCCCGTATGCCACGGAGGGACTAACCATTGTTCTCACCTAACTCATCTCTCTTGCTCTAATATCAAGCTCACAGAGACTGGATTTTTCATGCCACACCAAGCAGAGATTCCACTTCTCACTCTGTATTAAAGAATGGGCTTTCTGTTTCTCCGAAACACGGAGACCCCTCGAGGGTATCCATCCTGCAAAGCCCTTGCTGCGTCCAGTCTCCCTCAGGCACCTCTGTGACACCTCACTCTGTCCTGACCGTGATGTTACCGAAACTCAAGCAGCCAGTATGCATCGTTCCTTAACAATGGACGCAGAAACCCCACACAATTGTTACAAAGAGACTCAACATTTCACACACAGCAGCTGCTACAGAGGACTTGACACTTTCTTCATGAGATAAGCACTTCCCCTCTTCAAGTGTCTGATGCGACACACGTTTTCAAAGATCACTGAAAGAAAGTTAACATCAAGGTCAACATTCTGGAAATGTTTCAGGAATGAATTGTAAGCCACCTGTAAGCGTCTGTACTTCATCTTGTGAAGCGTCAGTCCAGCTGGAGAGACGCCGAGTGAGCCGAGTCTCGTGTCTTACCTGGCCGGGGCAGAGCTGTTCTCCAGCAGCTGTGGGATACTGAGGCAGGTCTTCTTCTGCTCCCTCACAGGGATCGTTCACCACCTCTGCCTGGTCCCCTCCATCTCTGAAGACCTTTTGCTCCAGGCTCTCGGCTTTTGCTTCCCTATCCAGGTTCCCAGGAGCCACGGGACCTTCTGTTGAGGGGTCCACCAGCCCACACTGCCCAGGCTCACGCCCATGGTCCGAGGTCTCGGGGGCTTCTTCACGGCAACTGTCCGCAGGAGTCCTCTGCAGCTCCGAGGGCACAGCCCTACTCTGACTTACACGAGAGCTTGAGGCTCCAGGTTTTACATCTGGAGTTGCACTCGGCTCAGGGTCAGCATGAAGCTCTTTGGAGGCACTCCCTGGGAGTTCAGAGTATAATTCCTGCACCTCAGCAGACATGGAGGAATCAAGTGGAACGGGCTGGGTCTCCACGCCGGATGAGAGCATGGGGGCAGGTGCAGATATGGAGTCAAGTCTCTTACACCAAACAGTTCACCCTGACACAAATCAAAGGAAGGGATAAGAATTTAAAACCTTGCAGGGTAGAAGGAAGCTGTCTCAGCTCAAATTGGCTAAAACAAGCACCAAAAATTCTACCTCAAATGCCAGCATTATCTGGCACCAAGAAATCTGCTTAACAGACTGAGTTTGAGGAAAAATAAATACCTTAAACCTTTAGTAGATGTCTGTCTAATTGCAATTCAGAGACCGCCTTGTGATAAATTCTCAATTTAAAGCTGGATTTAAGTGAGATCTGATCAAATGTAGATGAGAATAAGACTTGTCTAAGCACTCAAGGATAGACCCGATGTACCAAATAAAGTAGAAGATAAATGGGAGTTCCCTGGTGGCCCAGCGGTTAGGATTCCAAGCTTTCCCTGCTGGGGCCTGGGTTCAATCCCTGCTTTAGAAACAAACCCTGAAAAAAAAAAAAAAAAAAAGAAACAGACCCTGCACATTGTGAGGCAGGGTCAAAAAGAAAGAAATTTCTGAAATTAGAAGGTAAAGATGGTTTTCCACTCGTTCTCGAGTGCTCATTTTATTCAGTGCTGCAGCCCCACTGCCTGCAACAGCTGCCTCACAAGTGGCAGGCACTCAGAGAGCATCTTCTGAAGGAACATACACTGAGGGACTCAGAATCGGATCAACTGACTTCTCTTCATTAAGAATTTTATTTGGAAGAACATACAGAGAAAACAGAATTCCATTCTTTTATTGTCACCACACAGCCTGGAGCTGGACAGCACTATCCCAGCTCTGGGGCAGAATCCTTCCTGACTTCCACTCAGCACCTCAGGATTGCCCAAATGCGTTCCCAGACACCGCTCACGTGAGTTTCCTGACAGCGCGGTGAGCTGAGCAGGGCAGCCGCTGTCTTCCCACTGTAGGCTCTGACACCAGAGCTGAGGAGGGTGAGGGTGACCTGCCAGAAGTGTTGGGGGCTTCCCAGGAGGCTCAGTGGTACAGAATCTGCCTGCCAATGCAGGAGACATGGGTTCAATCCCTGGGTTGGGAAGATCGCCTGGAGAAGGGAATGGCGACCCACTCCAGCATTCTTGCCTGGGAAATCCACAGACAGAGGAGCCTGGTGGACTACAGTCCATGGGGCCACAGAGAGCCGAACATGGAGGAGACAGTGAGCACGCACGCCTGAAATATTACATTGTTAATGCAAGGGAGGAGAGGGGACACCTGGGGCTTCTAATGCGGGGGTCACGTTTCACCTCTGTTGGGCAACAGAAACATGGGTTATCTGCTAAAATCAGTATGTTTAAGTAGTTCACAATACTACATTATTAAAGCAATCAGAACAAATGCAGAGAGATAGGGAATGGTACCCCCGGAACCGGGGCTCCTGGCTGGGACTTTTCCATTTTAGTCTACCAAACGTGTGCAGTTTCCACCACAAAATCCACTTGACCTGACCAAAGCGGAAATGGTTAACCAAAGGAGACAATGCAGGCTTTCATTCTTGATGCTTTCCCTAACCCTGAACAGGAGGACAAAGAAGGTGAGAAACATCTGGCAACTCCGAGTTCAGAACACAAATTTACTCGAGGTACTGGCGGCCAATCCTGTTGGCCGAAAAGCACACAGAAAGGATGTTTCACAAAGCTACTCCCGCTGCTTCTGAATGTCCACGTTTCCCCGTAATAAACACATTACATCAAGTAAAACCCAGAGCCAACTACGGATCTGTTCTCACTGTGCCGCGCGGGCTCATCTCTCCAGCGACCGCAAGTGTGTTTCTGAGCAGGAAGGACTCCCTAAGACACCGACCGTGTAACTTCTTAGGACCTAGCGGCCTTTGGGCCCTGTCTCTATTTGCACCCCGATTCCCTGAGGGAGCCCACCCGCATCGCTTCCACAAAGGCACATGCTCCGCCTCCCCATCACTGAGCACCTTGCTCCTTAAACACCCCTGGGCCGACAGGGAGATGGAAGGTGCCCTCCACGGGCCTGTGCTGCCTGGACTGGAGCTGGGACTGAGGAAGGGGGCGGGGGCGGGTGACAGTGCTCTCCTTGTGGGCCATCCTGCCCTTCTCCTGGTTTTCCGACCCGTGAGGGACAGTTTATTCACGCCCCTGTGCTCTCATCCGCTGAGCGCCTCTGTGTTCTCAAGGAACCCTACTCAAAACGAAAGGGCACATTGTGATGCCACTAATTTAAATGCTAGAAATTACAGGAAAGCAGAGAGCCGACCCATGAGGCTGAAGTAATGTAAGAAGAGACTTAACTCCAAAAGGGAAACAAGGAGAGAGGGGCCGCTGAGCACAGGAGCACGGCAGGGCTCGCAGACTTCCACAGAGAGCGCTGACAAGGCCTCCTTCCTGGAGTTAGTCTACCCTTTCTCCACGAGCTCCTGGGTATCTCCAGGGGCACTCTGGATTTCAGGCCAATGTGTGTGTGTAGGTACGTGGGGGTTAAGGGAATAATAGTGCAATTGCTAGTTGAGGCCCCTCCCCCAAAAGGCTGCCAGTGCTCCATTTTAATTTGGTTCAGCTCCCCTTCCACCTCAACCGACACCATCCAGCTTCTGACTGTCACATCACAAACAGACCGCAAGAGCGAGCGCAGAACTGGAAAGCCCAGTGCAGGAGATGGTCCCGTGGCTGGAGAAGGCTCCGTGGGTCTTGCCAGCCGCCATCGTGTGGGGCTTTTCAAATACAGCCCTGGATATGCCTTCCCTGGCTTCACTTTCTTCATGCCCTTGCCTTTTCATGCAGCTTGTCTGCCAAGAAGGTGACTCAAAACTGTCCCTTTAGCCACAGAGGAACCACACGACTCCAGGACTCCACTCTGAGGAACATGCAACAACCACAGGACTGCACAAAAACTTGTACGTGGACGTTCACTGCAGCCCTGTTCACAGGGGCCAAAGGCAGAAACAGCTCGAAATGTCTATCAAGAGACGAATGGCCAATGAAACATTGTCCATCCACAACAGAGTATTACTCGACTATGAAAAGATGCAACGTGCTGGTTCACGACACAACACAGATGCCCCTTGAAAATATCATGAGAGACCACTGTTATAAGATCTCATTTCCACTAAATGTCCAGAGCAGGCAAATCTCGAGCCGGAAAGTGGATTAGTGGTCGTCTACTTCTGGAAGCAATGGTTTTTCCAGTACTCACCCATGGATGTTGAAAGTTGGACTACAAAGAAGGCTGAGCATCAAAGATTTATTGCTTTCAAAGTGTGGTGCTGGAGAAGGCTTTAGAGTCCCTTGGACAGCAAGGAGATCAAACCAGTCAATCCTAAAAGAAATCGATCCTGAATGTTCATGAAGGACTGAAGCCGAAGCTCTAATACTTTGGCCACCTGATACGAAGAGCCCACTCACTAGAAAAGACACTGATGTTGGAAAAGACTGAAGGCAGGAGGAGAAGGGGACGACAGAAGATGAGATGGCTGGATGGTATCACCAACTCAATGGACATGAGTCTGAACAAAATCCAGGAGATGGTGGAGGACAGGAGACTGGCATGCTGCAGTCCATGGGGTGGCAAAGAGATGGACAAAACTGAGGGACTGAACAACTTTTGGAAGAAGTGGACAAACAGAGTGGCTGCTGATGGACAGTGCTGCTTTGGGGCACAACAGAAGTATTCTAAAACTGGTGTGGTGATGGCTGCACAGCTCTGACTATGCCAAACACCACTGAATTGTACAATTTACACTGTGAATTGTATGGTATATGCATTATATCTTAATAAAGCTGACTTTTTAAAAAAAAAGAAACCTGTCCATAGCCCCAACCTTTTCTCAAGTTGTGATCTATGCTTCACTGACAAGGATGGCGCCCTCTCAAAACCTGTTGTTTAGTTGCTAACTCGTGTCCAACTCTTTTGCAAGCCCATGGACTTTGCTCAGACTCTTCCGTCCATAGGACTTCCCCAGCAAGAACACTGGAGTGGGTTGCTATGTCCTTCTTACTCTCCTGCATTGGCAGCTGGATTCTTTACCACTGAGCCACCAGGGAAGCCCCCGCCCCCAAACTTAACATGCCTAAAATAGAGCACACTCAACCCAGTGAAAAATCGAATATTGTCCATGCAAACAGCTGTGAGATTCAAGGATGAATTAAGATGTTCTCAGTAACCTTACATGCTTTTATTTCTGATCCTGCTGCCTCTCTCAGTTATGGCACTGCGTGACACTAGAGCTCAGACATGAATCCCCAAGTGTAACGGCCTGGCCGTCCACACGCTGTGCAGTCAGCACTCATACACACGCACCCAACGCCAGCTGTGTCTCCACCGCGTCTCACTGTCCCATCACCACGGCCCTAACTCCAGATTCCGTTCTGAGCACATGCAACACTCATTAACAGACCTTCGCCACAGAGGGGCGACACTGATCATCACCACAAAGGGCTCAAAAGATCCCTCAGAAAGACTGCCATTATCTTCCCTGTGCCCCCACCTATGCTGTGCACCGAAACAGAATTGTAAAGCTTGGTGACTAAAAGATGACTCCCAATATACAAAAGCCAGATGTCACAAAGCTACTGTCTCCCATTATGCGTGTTTGGTAGAGACAGAATTCTAAGACTTTTCAACCTGTAAAACCACCATGCACATCGGCTATTCAAGCAAAAGAGACATGCCCTCCTCCTTCTCTTCAGCCCTTCTCGTCCTCAAGTTTCTCAGCAGCATGTGCAGTGGAGTCACCACGAACAGCTCAGCGCCTCAGCTGAGACTCCAGGCTGAGTGAGCGAGTGAAGCTGCTCAGTTGTGTCTCTCTCTGCAGCCTCATGGACTGGGCTGCAGCCCGCCAGGCTCCTCCATCCATGGGCTTCTCCAGCCAAGAATACTGGAGTGGGGTGCCATTTCCTCCTCCAGGGGATCTTTCCGACCCAGGGACCGAACCTGGGTCTCCTGCACTGCAGGCAGACTCTTACCATCTGAGCCACCAAGGAAGCCCCAGAAGTGAAGTATTATTTAGAAGCTAGAGTAGCAGTTTACAATTATTCTTAGCTCACCAGCGCATGTCACTAAACTCTCCAACTATCAAGATACTTGGTTGTGCCACAAAGACAGCAAAAACAAAATTTTACCATTCGAGTCCTTCAAATTTCTGAATTCAATGGAGCAATAAAAAATGATGGTATAGAAATATACCTCTCCATAGAAAGCTGTCTGGGATGTCTTATCAAACTAGATAAACACTGTGTGTTTATCTGTTGTCAGTCGTGTCTGACTCTTTGCAGCCCCCTAGACTATAGCTCAACAGGCTCCCCTGTTCAGGGAATTTTCCAGGCAATAATACTGGAGTGGGTTGCCATACCCTCCTCCAGGTGATCTTCTTGAACCAGGGATCGAACTGTGCCTCCTGGAAAGCCCATATTAAAAAATAGGATTATTTTATTTTGGTAAAGTATATATCTACATCCATACAGGAAAAATGTTTTAAAAACTATAAGCCAAATATTAACAATGCAACCGTGGGTGATAGGATTATTAATGACATATATATTTTTTTTTTACAATGAGTGTGTAATACATGTTAAACTTTTAAAAAATATTGTATCTCAAGATCCAAATATGAAGCAATAAATAACAACTGGTAAGTGTATTATCCCTTTACTTTTATCAGTATCTTTTAAATGTTAGCTCTCTCCCTTAACCATAAAAGTTTTTAAAGTTTTAAATATACGTGAAATAAAGTAAGTAAGGCATATGGTTATAAAATGTAGACAGAGATTTATGGCTTAATCCTTACTACAGACTTATAACCAATCTACTGGGTTGAAGACATCAGATAATTACCTAGTTTGAGGTACAAGGGAAAAATAACCCACAGACTCACAAACAACTCTTTCCTACTGCTATTGACTTGTCATCTTTACCGTGAACACAAATAAGAATTCGATTGTTCAGGGGATGGATTTATCCCTGGGCAGGGGGGAGACTACCATTTGGGGGAGTAGGCAGCACAATTATTCCAAGAGAAGAAATCATTTTTCAATTGAGAACGATCATCTCCCAGTCTTTCTGTTTCAAAGGCAGAGTCACGGTTAGGAAGTAGTCTAGTTTTGGTCTCCAAGGTGGGAGACCAGGGTCCCTATCCTTCCCTCACACTCAGCACGGCCTTGAGTGTATGTCCCTGAACTTTCCTGAGCTTGTTTTCCATATGTAAAATGGACAAGTCAAACAAAATAATCTCAGAGAGTCCTGCTAACCCATAAAACTCCCAAGACTCTAAATAACTTCTCTATTTCACTTTGTTTTGGCACAGCGCACCTAAAGACGCCAAGCAAAGTGGTACGGAATTCAGACTAATCCCCACTGCAAGGGCAAAGGAGGTAATTTAAGAATACTTTACATACGAAAAGGATAGAAAACTGTTCTTTAGCGAGTCTTCAGGCAATTGGGAAGTGTTAATTCCCATCCCACCAAATGACAAAAGCCAGGGAGAGGGTGGGGAGACTACCAGTGAAAGATTAACTAACACTGCAGCTCTCAGCCTCATTAGAATACACTTTATTATAGTAATATTAAAAACCTGACCAAGTGACAACTTTCAGTCATTCAAACACTCCCCAAAACAAAAGTTCTGGGTGGTATAAAGTTTACAGCACTAAGCAAAAGAAGAACAAGAAAAAAAAGAAGCAAACAAAGAAAACAGCAGAACAGAAAGCAATGTGCCCCAATAATCCCAAGTCTGAAGGTCTCCCTTCTCGTTAATTCCAAAAGCAAAGGGGCTGCTCTTAACGAAATGAAGCAGTAAGAACGCTAGGCGCTGCCACACTTGTGTCAGGGGACAATACTCACAATAGCGATCGGGACCTCAGAAGTTCCCCACAGGCCTTTCACCTTGAGAAAGGGCCTTTCTTTTCCAAAGATTCAAACACTGTAGCCAGTCTCTGAGGCAATTCGGGAAAGGGGCCTCTTCTTGAGGGACAGACGAAGAGGGATCTTTTAACAAGCTCTCCAGACAAGCTCAAAGTGAGGCAGGGAAATCCATACAATGAACAGGGCCTTGCTCTTCCACACGGGAAGAGAGCACAGGAAATCTCAAGAGCATCAGGCACAGCCTCCCTGTTCCTCCCCTAATCAGCACTCAGAAAAAGGATCCCTCTATCTCCACGGGGGTGGGAAGGGGGGAGTGAAACACTGCAAATGCTCCTGATTTCTACTGACAGAGACTCTGCATAAGAGATTTCATCCTTTTTCCAAAGGGAGGGGAGAAAAGAAACCATTTGTGCCACTCCAAAGATACAGCAGGAAAAGGTACTCCTCTCAAAGGTCTAGAGTCATATTTTTCTTGGGAAAGCAGGAGAAAGAAGTTGGAATCTCCTTTCTGGGGGTGAGGGGTATGCAGATCGGATAGAAGGAAGCTTTTTCATCAGCAGAGCAAGTACAGGGATTGGAAGAGGGCAGCTCTAATCAGTCGGGAAGGACTGATAGCTTCTGAGGACAAAGGGAAGGCTGCTTCTCCTATCAGATCTTCCAGACCTGTTTGCCCAAACAGTCTTTTCCCCAGATTACTCTAACAGCTTTGTTAATTTAGGATCTAAAAGAGTAAAAGCGCCTCTTTTTCTGCCTCCCAGGGGTTAAAAGGCTCCTCTCTAGTGAGGAAGGGATGCGGGGGAGCGGTGGGGAGGGATGGGAAGAGGCACGCAGGGGAAAATCTGTTTCTCTATGGAAGATACTACTTTTCTTTCCTAACAAATTAAGTAACTAATAGCAACAGTCTACCAAAAGGTTACTATGTACCAAGCAGTTACACGAAATTTCCAGTAGTCTTGAGGACAAGTCTAGGAAAAGAAGACCGAAATTAAGAGATGGGCTAACTGACAAAAGGTGAAGCTGCGAGTCAAGGTCATAAAGATGGAAAGTGGGACACACGAGCTTGCATCCCTCACACTCCAAACACCACGCTCTTCACTGTGCAAAGGTAAAGAGCTCAAGGCACACCAGGAGACTTGGGGGGCGAGAAGCAAGGCTCCCTCGGTGGACACGGCTGGGGAAGGGGAGGAAGGCTAACCCTCTAAGTAAATTCCAGGTCTTCCTCCCCATATACGGGGATAAAGGCGAAAAATAGGAGGGAGGATAACTCTTTTACAGGAAAGGAAGCTCTCTCTCACTTTTAGGCAACTTGAGTCTTTCTCTCCACCTGAGGGGCGCTGACCAAGTCAAGAGAAGTCTTATCTCTCCCGAAAATAAGTTCAGAATCGCCCCCTCGCACTCCGGGAGCGGGTCTCCCTCCGCTGACAAGCGCGATGCAGCCGGACACGCGCGTTCGCCCACGACAACGGGCGTCGCCTTCCCGAGGAGAGAAGTTGGGGGGTCCCCCGCCGTATTGAGGTCGACGAGCAGTCGCTTTCCCCCGCCGGAGCCATGACACCAAGAAGCTGTTTCGCCCTCGCGACGCGGGGCCTGGGCTCCTCCCTCTCCCCTGGTCCCTCGGCGCCCGCAGCGCAGCCTGCGTTCCCGTCGGCGCTCCAAGAGGGCGGGGGACCCGGGCTCTCCCTCAGCCTGCACCGCCCGGCTGAGGGTCCGCTAGGGCTTGAGTGGGACGGGGCGGCTACGCCCCAAGCGTTCCCGCCCCCAGCCTCTTACCCTGAGGCCTGCTCCGCGGCCCGCGCTCGCCCCGCCAGCCCGGCCTCTGCAGCCGCAACCCCGTAGCCGCCGAATCTACCTGAGCCAGCCGAGCCGAGAGAGCGCGGGGGCGCTCCGGCCACCGCCGCCTCTTCGTCTCTATGGTCGCCCTGCACTTCCTCATCCGGGGCCCGAGCCAGCCATGCGGACTCGCCCAAGTCCCGCCCCCGCACTGCGCGCGCGCGCGCGCACCCTTGAGGCGGCTCTTCCCTGTAGGGACTCCCGCCCTCAGCTAGCTCTGGTGGCCTCTTGCCCCGCCCCCGCCTCCAGAACTCTTAAAGGGGAACACATGTTTTGATTCCGCTACTGAGCCTCAGCCCCAGTGTCTGATTCAACTGCTACCTCGCTGGTCCAGCCCTCTTTTGTGGCCCTAATGTTTGCAGCTCTTGGGACCTCTCGGCTTCTACCCTGGCAGCCAAAGATATCTTTTTACACCTGGAATCAGTATTTTAGATCCTGTTACTCCACTGCTCCCTCTCCTTTCTGGAGTTTTGTTTTCGTCTCTTCATAGCTTTAACGCTAGCTGAAATCGCCATTTCATCTACTTATCGACTCCTTTTATCATCTCTCTCTCCCACCCTTATCTGTTTTGTTCATCATTCTTTCTTCACCGCCTAGAGCAGTGCCCACAAAAGCAAACATTAAGCAGATAGTTGAAGGAAGGAAAAGAATGTTCTTTCAAGAGGGAATTGAGGTCTAGAGAATGCAATCAACTTGCTTCAAATCACACAGTCTTGTGTTTAAACAGAAGTCTGTTATTTTTTGGCTGATTAGAGAGCTAAAGTTTTACAGTTTTGTGAGAGATTTTAGTTTTCTCTTCTTTGATCAAGGTATCTTTGAACCAGTCAACATATGGACCGTTTTATCTGAGATAGTGGTTTTCCCAGCTTTAGTTAGGGCTGGAGATACAGAAACCCAAATGCCAACACTATTGTTTACATCCAATGAGTCTATCCATCGTCCATATATGCATGCACTTCACATATAGGCTACTACAGATGTTGTTGGGATTAACTAGAAACTCACTTTAAGACATTTCAACACATTTTTACAGGCGTATCCAAGACTTCAGATTCTTCCTCAGGCCACTGCATGCCTACAGACAAGGATCTGAGAAACCCAGTGTTATTGGTTTGTCTTCTGCCTCAGGTTCTAATATGACAGGCACTGCACCATTATTCTAATCTTTATTTTTAAAATGTGATATTTTGTTCAACATGGACTTTTTGTATTAATGCTTCCTTTAAAAACAATCACATTATCATTTATCTCTTTGAGTTTTTTGGCACACCCTTACCATTTTGTGCCCTAAATAAGGCAAGTGGTTAATAGGATCACCGATTCAATGGACATGAATTTGAGCAAACTCTGGGAGATAGGGAAGGACAGGGAAGGCTGGAGTGCTGCTATTCATGGGGTCAAAAAGAGTCAAACTGGATTTATGACTGAACAACAACTCATTAGCCTCACCCACCTCACCCTAGTCCTAGTCCTGCTCCTAGCTCGGTAGTAAGCACAAAGGGACCTCAAAGAAGCATCATCATTCAGCCCCTAAAAGTCAATGAGAGCCAATTTCCTGATAAGTTCCATGCTTTTGGAATCACTGCAGATGGTGATTGCAGCAATGAAATTCAAAGACGCTTACTCCTTGGAAGGAAAGTTATGACCAACCTAGATAGCATATTCCAAAGCAGAGATATTACTTTGCCAACAAAGGTCCGTCCAGTCAAGGCTATGGTTTTTCCAGTGGTCATGTATAGATGTGAGAGTTGGACTATCAAGAAAGCTGAGTGCCGAAGAATTGGTGCTTTTGAACTGTAGTGTTGGAGAAGACTCTTGAGAGTCCCTTGGACTGCAAGGAGATCCAACCAGTTCATCCTAAAGGAGATCAGTCCTGGGTGTTCATTGAAAGGACTGATGCTGAAGCTGAAACCCCAATACTTTGGCCACCTCACGCGAAGAGTTGACTCATTGGAAAAGACCCTGGTGCTAAGAGAGATTGGGGGCAGGAGAAGGGGACGACAGAGGATGAGATGGCTGGATGGCATCACCGACTCGATGGGCATGAGTTTGGGTAAACTCCGTGAGTTGGTGATGGACAAGGAGGCCTGCTGTGCTGCGATTCATGGGGTCGCAGAGTTGGGCACGACTGAGCGACTGAACTGCTGCTGCTGCTGCTAAGTCACTTCAGTCGTGTCCGACTCTGTGTGACCCCATAGACGGCAGCCCACCAGGCTCCCCCATCCCTGGGATTCTCCAGGCAAGAACACTGGAGTGGGTTGCCATTGCCTTCTCCAATGCATGAAAGAGAAAAGTGAAAGTGAAGTCGCTCAGTCTGTCTGACTGTTAGCGACCCCATGGACTGCAGCCCACCAGGCTCCTCCGTCCATTGGATTTTCCAGGCAAGAGTACTGGGGTGGGGTGCCATTGCCTTCCCCGGAACTGAACTGAACTGAACTGAATTTAACATGTCCTTCACCTCATCTGGCCCTCAAACACCTTGGGAAGGAAGAATAACACATACTTTTAATTCCCACCTTTCAAGGGAGAAATTTGAGCAGAGAGAATTATCTTGTGCAAAGGTACACAGCTAAAAGCAGGCAATCCCACAGGTGATTGACTGTAGAACCAAGGCTATTGACTCCCCAGTATTTCAGCTACCTGCTGCAGCCTTCCCTAGCTTTGCCCAGCTTTAGACATTTTTTAAAGTCTCAAACCTTGACAAGGTTTTTTTGTTGTTGTTGTTGTTGTCGTCTTGTTTTTATGAATTTTTGCCAAATTAAAAAGTGAAATATTTGTATTTCTAAGATATGACACTAATTATGGACATTGCTCAGGACAAAGAATCAAATTCCCCTGAGGGCCAGGGACATAGAGTCCCCTTAATTCTCTCTGGGATGGAAGGACTTCTCACTAGCTACTAAAAAACAAACAAAATCAGTCTGAGAGATCTGGGGGTGCCACCCTGAAATGGCAACATAAACAAGTCTAACATTTAACATTTTATCCTTGCAAAGTTTTGCAACTGTTGCAGTGTGCTTCATTACATGCTTTTCTTTACTATTAAAAATTACAATTATTTAAAAATTATTTAACTTCTGAACCCTTCACCCCCTCCCCACCCCCAGTTCCTTTGTGATATGCGGTGATTTTTTCCTTTCAATACTCAGAAAATTTCCAAAAATTATAGGTCAATTGCCTTCCTTTGTAGCTCAGTCAAAATCAGTAAAGAATCTGCCTGCAGTGCCGGAGACCCAGATTCGATCCCTGGGTTGGGAAGATCCCCTGGAATAGGGAATGGCAAACCACAGCGACTAACTTTCACTTTCATAGGTCAATTAGATGGAGCTGGAAACTTGCCTGGAGCCCTTTGCCAGCTTCAGGCATTGCCCACACAGCGCTATTTCCCTTGAGAAGAGAAAGGTGTCCCAACACAATAGGGGCTTAGGCCCTTGGGTGGGACAGGAGGATGCTGGTTAAATGCTCAGCCTTGGAGCCAAGTTGGACTGCATTGGGTCAGGATCCGTACTCGCTTCCTCCCGAGGATTTTTCTGTCCTCGGCCTGTTCCAGTTGTCTGTGACATGAAACAGTATCTGCCTCCATAAAGGGATGTGACGATTACATAAGAATGTCTGTGAAAACCATGGTAGCTATTACCAATAAACAGAGGCACTGAACATCATTTGGGGTTTGGAAGAATTTGAAAAGCGCCCCCAAAATGGATACTTCCCAGCAGGGGCCATCGCACTAAGTCGCACATGCTCAGCCCTTTACATTTTACAAAAGTTCCCCCAGAAACTCTATTTTGTGCCTCTCCGTTGCCCTAGGAGGCCCCGCGAAGGTCTGTAACATCCTTTATAGATCCCGGGACGCTCGACCGAGTTTGTCCTGCTGTCTCTTATACACATCTAGATGTGTATAAGAGACAGACAAAGGTCCGTCCAGTCAAGGCTATGGTTTTTCCAGTGGTCATGTATAGATGTGAGAGTTGGACTATAAAGAAAGCAGAATGCTGAAGAATGGATGGTTTTGAACTGTAGTGTTGGAGAAGACTCTTGAGAGTCCCTTGGACTTCAAGGAGGTCAAAACCAGTCAATCCTAAAGGAAATAGATCCTGAATATTCATTGGAAGGACTGATGCTGAAGCTGAAACTCCAATACTATGGCTACCTGATGCAAAGAGCAGACTCCTTGGAAAAGACCCTGATGCCTGTCTCTTATACACATCTAGATGTGTATAAGAGACAGGCCCAGAGGGATGGGGTGGGAAGGGCGGTGGGAGGGGGTTCAGGATGGGGGACACATGTGCACCCGTGGCTGATTCATGGTGTTGTATGGCAAAAACCGCCACAATATTATAAAGCGCTGGTGGTTTAGTCGCTAAGTTGTGTCCGACGCTTGCAACCCCGTGGACTGTAGCCCACCAGGCTCCTCTTGGAGGGTCCTTCTCCATGGGACCCTCTAGGCAAGAATACTGCAGTGGGTTGCCATTTCCTTCTCCAATCTTATAAAGTAATTACCTTCAATTAAAATAAATAAATTAGTTTAAAATGGATTTGTGAAACTTTGTATAGCAAAGAAGTTAATATTTTGTGATATGACTCACAATTTTTTTAACAAATTTATTGTTTGACTTTTGACTTTGTATATAGTGTTTTGAATGCAAAGAAAAAAATAATTTGGTTTAATTTACCAACCTTTGTATTCCCTACCTACTTTATCACACCAGTCTTATATGCCTCAAAATTATATAAAAGTTTTTTATGTTTTTTTGCTTTTATGTTTTATTCACCATAAAGTATTTTTCTTTTTAATCAGTCTGAAATGCATTTCATTTTAAAGCTAAATTATGAGGTTTAAGGTATATATACTTTCTTTTTCCAGAAGGCTTTTAAGCTGTTCAATATATTTGTTGAATAATCCTTCTTCACTCCTCTCCTGGAATTGAAATGTTATCTTCACAACATATTTTAATTGCCATGTGTATATGGGTATTTCTCTTATTCATGTGTCAGTACCACACTATTAAAATTTCTGTGGTCATATAACAAGCATCAGTATTTATAGCTCTAGTCTTCACTCTTTATTGCTCCCTGTGAATATCCAAGATTATTTTTGTTTGCTTATTTTTCCATATGAGGTTTAGAGTGACTTTATCTAGTTCCAAATAGAATACCATTCACTTCTTTTTGGATTACTGTCTTCAATTGACAGCCAACCCAAGACTGCTTAGTAGTATAAAATACTAAGAACACAGGATTTCTCCCCATTTTTTCCTCCTTTTTGCATCTCACTAGTGTTTTAAAATATTTTTTTAACAAATTGTGCATATTTTTGTTAAATTCATGTATGTATCACTTTTTCAGTTGCTCCTCTACATGGTGTATCTTATTCCATTATATCTTCTGATTATTTGAATGCATGATTGATTTCTGTGCATTAATTTTGTGCCCAGATCCTGTTTGAATTCTCAGTTTGTGGTAACTTTTAATTACATTCTTTCTAATTTCCATATTAACACCTGCAGTTGAGCACTTCATTTCTTAGTTTCTCACTAAAATTTTTTTTAATTTGTTTAATTGTGTTGGTTGGTATTTCTAAAGCAAAATTAAATGATACTGGTGATAGTATAGAACCCTTATTTTACTTCCAACACTAATGAAAATGCTTTTTAGTGCTTCCTTATAAACCTAGTGCTGACTTTGGATTGTGATCCTTTATATTTCAGAACATTGTTTTACTGTTACTTTATGGGTTTTTAAATTTTTAGATCAAGAATGGGTTTTCTTTTTGAGACATGGTGTTTTAATTTATTTATGTTCTAATTAATTTGTATTGGTGTATTCTACTGTACAGCAAACTAAATCAGCTATCTGTATACATATATGCCCTCTTTTTCTGGATATCCTTCTCATTTAGGTCACCATAGAGCTGAGAACTTCCATATGTAAAAGCTTGATTTAGAAAAGACAGAGGAACCAGACATCAAATTGCCAACATCTTTTGGATCATAGAAAAAGCTTGAGAATTACAGAAAAACATCTACTTCTGCTTTATGCTAAAGCCTTTGACTTATATGGATTACAACATACGGTGGAAAATTCTGAAAGAGATGGGAATACCAGGCCACCTTACCTGCCTCCTGAGAAATCTGTATGCAGGTCAAGAAGCAACAGCTAGAAACAGACATGGAACAATGGACTGGTTCCAAATTGGGAAAGGAGTGCATCAAGGCTGGATATTGTTACCCTGCTTATTTAACTTCTTGAGCTCCCAAATCACTGTGGAGAGTGACAGCAGCCATGAAATTAAAAGACACTTGTTCCTTGGAAGAAAAACAATGACAAACCTAGACAGTGTATTAAAAAGCAGAGATATCACTTTGCCTACAAAGGCCCATCAAGTTAAAGCTATGGTTTTTCCAGTAGTCATGTATGGATGTGAGAGCTGGACAATAAAAAAGACTGAGTTCAAAGAACTGATGCTTTCAAACTGTGGTGCTAGAGAAGACTTGAGAGTCCCTTGGACTGCAAAGAAATCAAGCTAGTCAACCCTAATGGAAATAGATCCTGAATATTCATTGGAAGGACTGATGCTGAAGCTGAAACTCCAATACTATGGCTACCTGATGCAAAGAGCAGACTCCTTGGAAAAGACCCTGATGCTGGGGAAGATTGAAGGCAGGAGGAGAAGGTGATAACAGAGAATGGGATGGTTGGATGCCATCAGCAACTCAATGGACATGACTGTGAGCAAGCCCTCAGTGATGGTGAAGAACAGGGAAACTTGGCATGCTACAGTCCTTGGGGTTGTGAAGAGTTGGACATGACTGAGGGACTGAAAAACAAGAACACTGAATAGAGTTCCCTGTACCATACATGTTGGACTGTGATTCCTGGGTTGGTCGGGAAAATCCCCTGGAGAAGGAAATGGCAACCCAGTCTAGTATTCTTGTATTGGAAATCCCATGGACAGAGGAACCTGGTGGGCAGTCCGTGAGGCCGCTAAGAGTCAGGCACTACTGAGCGACTGAACACTCACACACACATACACAAAAGCCTTTAAGATACTGCATAGCTCCTCAAAATAGCCTCATCTGCCAGAAAGTTGCCTGGCAGAAACAAGTCTCTGTACCATACATTGTTCTACAGCTCAGTTTCTCATCCTTCAGTTCAGTTCAGTCGCTCAGTCGTGTCCGACTCTTTGCGACCCCATGAATCTCAGCACGCCAAGCCTACCTGTCCATCACCAATTCCTGGAGTTCATTCAGACTCACATCCATCGAGTCCATGATGCCATCCAGCCATCTCATCCTAGATCGTCCCCTTCTCCTCCTGCCCCCAATCCCTCCCAGCATCAGAGTCTTTTCCAATGAGTCAACTCTTTGCATGAGGTGGCCAAAGTACTGGAGTTTCAGCTTCAGCATCATTCCCTCCAAAGAAATCCCAGGGCTGATCTCCTTTAGGATGGACTGGTTGGATCTCCTTGCAGTCCAAGGGACTCTCAAAAGTCTTCTCTAACACAACACAGTTCAAAAGCATCAATTCTTCAGCGCTCAGCCTTCTTCACAGTCCAACTCTCACATCCATACATGACCACAGGGGATCACCAATTTCTGATCTTCACAAAGCTTTGTTATTGGTTTGGCCAAAAAGTTTGTTCATATTTTCTCCATAAGAACTTTTTGAACCAACCCAATACATCCTTGTCAATGTAGAAAATGACCCTCTATATCCACAGATGCCTCTGCTTATTATCTCAGATCAACTCAGATATACCCATGTGTCCTTTTATGTGTGTGTGTCATTCAGAGTGTGGTGTGTTGCACAGGCCTCTAACTGAGAGTTAATTAGGCAAAAGACTAAAAAAGAAAGAAAAAAAAATCCTATTTAATCACCTTCTGTGTATATGACCTGATAACAACTCTACATATGCTATGTTATTTAATTTTTATGTGTAACTTTTTTTTTTCAGTTTCATGCAATTAACGCATAACGGAATTGCAACATGAGCCAAAGTTTGTTCCTCTACCCGATCCTGAAATTCCAATGACAAAATGAAAACCTAAAAATAAATAAAAATGTTGTTGCTAAAGTATTGGTGACCTCAAGGTAAGGGGTTAAGAAATTCCATAGACAACAAAAACTAAGGCCGCCAAAGCTTCACATTTTAGCAAATCATTTTAATTCCACTTTTTCCAAGCCTTTTATCACATCAGGGGGGAAATAACATTCTTAGTAGTTTCTATTTTGAAGCTGTCAAACACATTAAAAAAGAAAGGAAGGGAAATTATGACTTTGTTCTTAGCAACTTCCTGGTCAGAGAGGTAATTTTCTAAGTAGGCAGTAAGTTCCTGAGTGCGGATGTTGCTATTTTGGTCTGACCCATATATCCACCCTCCATCCTTAAGAAACTGGCAGACAGCTCTCAGAAGGTTGTCCTGTGAAAAGGTAGGCTTTACAGCATGTCCAACAGGCACTTAATCCAGGATGGCTTCAGGAACTACATTTTAACACAGAAACAATTTTTATGTGAACCACACTAGCGCCAGAGCCCTTGTTCCAGGCTTCTCAGTCGTCTGTCCTCCTTTCAGTCATTTCCTTAGAACTCAGGTCACGCTCCCTAAGCTAAATGTACATTTCCAAGGGAATTCTATGGAAAACACTATTCCCTTAAGGTGAACTTGAAGACAGGATTTCTAAAGTTAAGAGTATGTTTGGAAATGTATATAGGGCACTGGATCTATCTCTTGGTATCTGCAATACATGTTTACACAGTATAGAAATTCTAAAACAAGAAACTAGTTTACTTTAATCCAGCATTTTCAAAGTAATATTTGACAAAGACTGTATTTTTCTAATTCATGTCACATTCTGTGCATAAACTTTTTTTCTAGATCAGTGGCTTGCAAACTAGAGCACATCAACCAAATACATCCATAAGCTCCCTTTTATATACCCCAGAGCCAAGTTGTTCTTGTTTATTTTTTCAAAGATTGTATAACAAGGACCTTATGTAACCCTCAAATTCTAAAAATATTTATTTTCTGGTTCTTTCCAGAAAAACTTTTCCTACCCCTGTTATTTTAAGCCAAGAATATTAACACATTTTAAGTAAATATATACCACTTTTATGAATTATATAAAGAAATGAGGTAATAACTTTTCATTTTAAATTACTCCTCTAAATAATTCAGAATTGAGTTATTCAAATGAAAAGCATGGCAATGAAAATATTAGGGGGTTCAGGAAGCTCCTGCAGATTTAAACCCTCAAATTTATAGTTGATACCAAGAGGCAACATTTTATGGGATAAAATAAAGGCTAGTTTTAATTAAATAAAATAACTCAAAAAATAACTTTAATGCAATTCCAAATGAATGATTTTTATCTTCACGGAATCAATCACCATTTCTATAGTCTCTTATTTATATATATTTTAAAACATAGATTGAGTTCATTATTCTTTCCTTGAGAGTTTCAGAATTATATGGTAATTAAATATTTATGGTTTGCAAGCTACAACACTGTCCCATATTAACTGGTTCATGTAAGAAACTTACTGAATCTGGGAAAGTTTTTCAAAACATACATTCCTCCATTAGTCCTCCCTTTTGTGATGCAAATTTTATAGATGTGAGGTATGTCCTCTATGTAATTTGGTAGACATTTCAGCAGCATTTTTTTTTTTTTTTGGCTTTCTTCTGTCCTTTTCCCTCCTTATTGTTGTGAACAAACCACTCTGATATTTGATGGCTTGAAACAGCAATATAAGATGACTGACTATACACTAGTATGTCACATGGTCTATGGGTTGACTGGGCTTAGTTGGTTGGTTCTCACTTTGGATCTTTCACCCAGTTGTGGTCAGATGGCTCATCAGGATACAGATATCTGAAGGCTTGGTTGGGTTGGACATCCAAGATGACTCGCCTACATGGATGGCAGTTGATGCTTGCATTAACTAGGCGCTCATCTGGGAGCATCAGCTAGAACATGCTCTGTCTATGTGATTTGGGTTTCTCACAGTACAGAAGGTGGGTTCAGAGAAGGGGCATTCAAGAGACCCAGGTGAAATCTTAGAGAGACTTAGCCTTGGAAGCTCAGAGTCTCACTTCTATAGCATTCTACTGTCAAGCAAATCACTACGGCCACCTCAGTTTCATGGGGAGAGGGATTGGGTCTTATATCTGGAGGTGAGGTGCAGCATGAGCAAGAAGGCATTGGTACCCCTTATTTTTGGAGTCTATCTATCTTACTCTTCCTTTGTGGCTCAGGTGGTAAAGAATCTGCCTGCAAAGAAGGAGACCTGGGTTCAATCCCTGGGTCAGGAAGATACCCTGAAGAAGGGAATGACTACCCATTCCAGCATTCTTGCTGGGAGCATTCCATGGACAGAGAAGCATGGCAGGCACAGTCCATGGGGTCACAAATAGTCAGACACAACTGAGCAACTAACACTTTCACTTCTTTTATCTAAAGTTACATGATACCTAGTCATCTAAGAAGCTCTTCCATTTTGAACCTGTGGTGAAAAAAAAGATGGTACTTTCTCTTTTTAATATCTTATTGACAAGGCATTGATGCTACTCATTGTTTCTAGAGGAAAGCTGAAAACTACACACTTGGATGTACTCTGGTAGCCTTTTAAGTTGAGCTACAGTTAGGGTACCCTAAGATTGTAATAGTTTTATTTTTCTCTGACATTTTCTTGTCAAGTAACTAATATCTTATGTAACCTCATCAACTATGGGATATCTTAGAGTCTGGATAATATGATGTGGACTGTTTCCTTAGTTTTAAGTTGACCTGATTCTGCAAATGCATGTAGTACACACGGCAAGGCAGTGTATTTACTGTAGAGGTTTCAGAGGTTATTTGTTTACACAACTGAATAAATGCAGTAATTGGACAAAGTAATTTATTATTTAGGGACAGTCTTGAAAGCAGGTGCTCTATTTAATGTGTCTTTTCATTTATTTAGTCTGGTTGTATATTTTCCTCTTAGTGCTCTTTCATGTACGTCTTCCATCTATTAATTGATGTATATGTGAGAGATGCTTTTACTCAAATAGGAATAAGTCTTGCTGCTTGGGCTGATGCTTACCCAAAGTATATGATACCGAGTTAGGTAGCACTTCACATTCATGGAGAGCCTTAAAGTTAAAACTGATATTTTCTCAAATGAGGTCATATTCATACTCATACTCAGAAAGAAACTCTGGCACCAATGAAAAAATAGTCATCATATATCTTTAAACCTGAATTCACAATCTGATCACTCCCAAAACTTGTAGTACATTTTTTAAAACTTAAATAAATCCTTTGACTGTCATGTAAATTGCATCATTATATTATGATGCATTTCCTTGTATATATGTGTGTATATTAAAGCCATTGAGTTTTTTCAATATAATCACATCCCATTGATTACAATTTTAGGAGTCTGTTTTGACACTTTATTTTGCTTCATATGCGGCATATCTCAGGAGCTGGCTATCTCATGTTTCTCCCTCATGTGTATTTTCTGGGGGTCAGGAGGATAGCATAAATGCTCTTCTGTTTCCCAACTGAAATAGCTCTCCTTAAATTTACATAAATAACATAGGAAAAATGTTTATCTTAGCAACAGATGCAAGAGATTCATTTATGGCAGAAGGCTACCTCTACTGAAAAAATCCTTTGATGTGTGACCATAGTCTGAAACTCAGATTCAAACTGGCTTCCACATTTACACAACAGACAGAGGAGGACTTTCAATAATTTTGTGGAAAGAAGGAGGAATCCCCAATTGAGCAGTGAGTGTGGGGAAGCTTCAAGGACAAAGACGCCCCTCACACCTACTACATTGTTTCCTGTATAATTGCTGTTAAGACGCTTGCCTCAGTAAATCCTATGTTGCCCCCAAATGCTTTTGTGCAAGTGTTATTTTTGAGAATCTCAGAAAGAAAGAATAGCATAATGCCTGAGTGTCTGAGCTACATCCAGGAATAATGCGGTTGGCTGAGAGTGGGTTACCAAGCAGGGTCCCAGAAGGACAGAAAATGGACAGCTTGAGCTTCAAGCTGTCCCAGCAAGACCAGGGGGCTTGACAACAGGATGCAAGAGGCAGGNATTTTTGAGAATCTCAGAAAGAAAGAATAGCATAATGCCTGAGTGTCTGAGCTACATCCAGGAATAATGCAGTTGGCTGAGAGTGGGTTACCAAGCAGGGTCCCAGCAGGACAGAAAATGGACAGCTTGAGCTTCAAGCTGTTCCAGCAAGACCAGGGGGCTTGACAACAGGATACAAGAGGCAGGACTCAATTGAATCTACAGGGCTTTCAGTTGCTGGGAAAGATGAAAGTCAAAGTAAGAGTGGGTTACCAAGCAGGGTCCCAGAAGGACAGAAAATGGACAGCTTGAGCTTCAAGCTGTCCCAGCAAGACCAGGGGGCTTGACAACAGGATGCAAGAGGCAGGACTCAATTGAATCTACAGGGCTTTCAGTCGCTGGGAAAGATGAAAGTCAAAGGCACTCAGTCGTGTCTGACTCTTTGCAAACCCATGACCTATACCGTCCATGAAATTCTCTAGGCCAGAATACCGGAGTGGGTAGCTGTTCTCTTCTCCAGGGGATCTTCCCAACCCTGAGATCTAACCCAGGACTCCTGCATTTCAGATGGATTCTTTATCATATGAGCCGCCAGGGAAACCCACTGGTAAAGATAGCTGGGCCTTATTTTTGTCCCATTAATGGCAAGAAGCCTATCCACACACTTCCTTACTGGGAAACACCATTAGGAGTGTGGTTAGAACCGGGTTTTGGTATCAGATAAGAGCACATAGCCTGGATCTTCAACATTGTAGCCACGTGATGTAGCCATGCCCAATAGGACAAATTCCTTAACTCTCATTGCCTGCTTCTCTCAAATTATAGTACATTAGAGTAATGACACTCACCTTAACATGTTCCTCTGAGACTTAGGTGATACAAGGTGTAGAACATCCTGTCAGAGACCCACATCCCATAAGTACTTGATAAGCAATAGCTACCATTGTCATTAGTGATCGTGTTACCACAACCGTGAAAGATGTTCAGACATCAGTTAAGGACATTCCAGGGGAACTGTTTGCTTATAGAAGGAACATCGTGCTTCTGGCAGCTCCACATTTGCATGGAATTTTCAGTAGTAATTCAGAGAAGAAATAGCTAAAGACATAGATGCAGAGTTGGTGATTTTTCAGAACAGAGCTCTGAGGCTTGAAGACACAATGTCCTCTGGAATTAGAACACAGTCTCTGGATGGAAATTATATATTAAGACACCAGCTAGGGGACTTCCCTGGTGGTTCAGTGGCTAAGACTTCATGCTCCCAATGCAGAGGTCCTGGGCCCGATCCCTGGTTGGGGAACTAGATCTCATGTTGATGCAACTAAAGATTCCACACCCTGCATGCTACATGGAAGAGTGAAGACCCTGTGTGATGCAATTAAGACCCAGGCCAACTAAATAAACAAGCTTCATTTTTAAAAAGACACCAATTAATAGGGACCGGTATGGGGCAAGGATAAATGGAGAAGGGCAGGGATGGAATCCATGATATTAAGAGCTAAAAGAAACTACAGCCTAGAGGGTTCTTTAGCTCAGGGCTCTGAGAGTCAGACCCTCAGGTCAGGATTTGCATCCTTCCAGGAACTGATGAAGATGCGGGGGAAACAAGACAGGGGAAAAGGACGGGCAAAGCCAAACAAGAGCACAGTGTTAGGAATCCCAGCCCCAGCCTGCCCGAAGCAAGTTCTGAAGCTACTTCTCTCAAGGTAAAGGAGCTGCTTTTGTTACTCAGCTTCTCTCAATCTTGTCACTTTCCTGCTCTCATTATACAGCAGTAACCAAAGGCAGAGCAGAGAGCACTGGTTGGATGCATGCACTGGAGCCAGAGCAGGATATGTCCTTACTCATGGGTAATGTCTCTGCTTTTTAATATGCTGCCTAGGTTGGTCATAGTTTTTCTTCCAAGGAGAAAGCATCTTTTAATTTCATGACTGCAGTCACTGTCCACAGTGATTTGGGAACTCAAAAACTAGAGTCTATCACTGTTTCCATTGTTTCCCCATCTATCTGCCATGAAGTGATGGGATTGGATGCTATGATCTTCATTTTTTGAATGTTGAGTTTTAAACCAGCTTTTTCACTCTTCTCTTTCAATTTCATCAAAAGGCTCTTCAGTTCCTCTTTGCTTTTTGCCATAAGGGTGGTGCCATCTGCATATCTGAGGTTATTGATATTTCTCCCAGAAATCTTGATTCCAGCTTGTGCTTTATCCAGCCAGGCAGTTCTCATAATGTACTCTTCATATATGTTAACATATATGTTGAATAAGTGACAATATACAGCCTTGATGTACTCCTTTCCCAATTTGGAACCAGTCCATTGTTCCATGTCCAGTTCTAACTGTTGCTACTTGACCTGCATACAGGAGCCAGGTAAGGTGGTCTGGTATTCCCATCTCTTTAAGAATTTTCCACAGTTTGTTGTGATCCACAGAGTCAAAAGCTTTGGCGTAGTCAATAAGGTAGAAGTAAATGTTTTTCTGGAACTCTCTTACCTTTTCTATAATCCAATATTTGACAATTTGATCTCTGGTTCCTCTGTCTTTTCTAAAACCAGCTTGAACATATGGAAGTTCATGGTTAATTTACTGTTGAAGCCTGACTTGAAGAAGTTTGAGCATTACTTTGCTAACATGTGAGATGAGTGCAATTGTGTGGTAGTTTGAATATTTTTTGGCATTGCCTTTCTTTGGGATTGGAATGAATATTGACATTTTCCAGTCCTGTGGCCACTGCTGCATTTTTCAAATTTGCTGGCATATTGAGTGCAGCACTTTAACAGCATCATCTTTCAGGACTGGAAATAAATGCTTATTTTCACACTGGAATCTGAATAATCTTGATTTTAAAACATTTCCAATGAATACATGAAATGGAATAATACAAAGGAATGTTCAAGACAATTACACAGCTTAATGAATTATATCACAAAGCCCACATCTGTGAGACCATCACTCAGGTCAAGAAATCAAAAATGGCCAGAACCCAGAATTTTCCTCATGACCCTAACCTCATAAACCCAGTGACTATTCAGGTATTTTTCTCAATTTCTTTGGACTTGTTTTTCTTTTTGTTTTTTTTCTAGGAGTTCCCTTTATATTATGCACATAGGCCCCTTGTCCATCCATGTAAGACATGACTCCTTCCTCTCCTTGACTTGCCTTTTTATTCTCTTTGTACTCTTTTAATAAACAGAAATTTAAAATTCTGATGTCAGTTTATAGGTCTATTTCTTTATGGTGACTACTTTTTGGGTTCTGTTTGAGATATCCTTCCTTACTCTAATAGTGTGAAGAAATTCTTGTATAATATATTTTAGAAACTGTATTGTTTTTTTAAATCACATTGATCTATAATTTACCTCAAATTGATTTCTGTGTTTGGTGTGAAGTAGTGGTCAAGTTTCTTCCACATGAATTTCCAGTTGTGCCATCATCATTTATTGAAAACTTCATCTTTTCCCTATTGCTGTGTAGTGCCAAATTTATTTTATGTCCTGTCCTTATATCTGTTTAATCTATGCCTGAGCTTCCTCTTTTATATATTGTTATATTATTTGTCTATTCTTATAGTACAATGTCTTAATTACTATAAAGTCATAAAATTGACTGGACTACTTCCAATTTAAAAAAAAGTGTTTTCCTGGTGCTTTGCTATATATCATTTAGATCAACTTATCAAGTATGATACTTGTAAAATGTTGTTATATTCTTTATCATAAGGAAGTTCCTATGTATAATTTTTGTAATCTTTTTCATTATCATAAGCTGTTCTTGAATATATCAAATGCTTTTCTGTATCTTTTGTTGATTATATAATGCTCTCTTCTGTTATGTTAACATGATGAATTTCCCAGAGTTTTCAAATATTAAAATAAGCTTATAATTATGAACTAAACTCCAAATAGTAAAACAGTATTATCCTTTAAAATAGTTGTTGGGTTTGGTTTAACATATTTGTTTAAATGTTTGCATCCAATTGATGAAGAGATTGCTGTGTGAACTTTTTAAAATATTTTTCATGTTTTGACATCAAAGCCTGACTTCATAAAAACAATGTGGCAAGTGTTCTTCCTTCTATTTTTAGGAAGAGTTTCTAGAAAAATGGCATTACTTATTTTTTAAGATTTTAGTAGTAAATGTGGGTGAAATCATCTAGGCACAGGGTTTCCTTTGTGAAATTTAATGTTTACAATTATTTTTATTTTAATGAAAACATTCAGATTTTCATTTTTTACTTTGTCAGTATTGTTAGTTTTTGAATTGTTCAATTTCATCTAAATTTGCAAATTAACTTGCATAAGATCATCTATATTATTATTATACATTATGTTTAATGTATATATCAATGATACAATAATATAATTAAAATAATATATTATTATTTTCATGTGGATGATTTGTAGTGTTCTCTCCCATTCATCACTGATATTTATCATTGTGTCTTTTGCTTTTTATTCTTATTATCCCCTTTATTTGCATCACCAGTACAAAACACATCTCACTTTACATGGCTCCAAATTCCAATTGTGTCATGAATATGAATATATGCATATAAATACACATATACATATTTATATTTCTGTGTCTTAATTTTATGCCAAAAATGGGCATATCCATGAGTTCATATGTTCTGTACTATTCTATATCAGAAATGGGTTGATGGGACTTCTTTTTTGGAGGGGGGAGGAAATGAAATTTTTCACAACATAAAATGTCAATAAAAATTAGAACTGTATGAATTTATAGCAATAAGAAAATGAGAATAGCTATAAAAGGTATTTTTAAAAAGCTAAAAAATTGGAAAAATAAAATAAGATTATGCCACGGCCCTCCTGACATATTTGACACACATGTAGACACTCACACATGTATAGATATGTATAAGTTATAGAACTATAAAGAAAGTTAAGATGTTTTATCTCAGTACTCA
This sequence comes from Oreotragus oreotragus, assembly GCA_006410675.1. Taxonomy (NCBI): domain Eukaryota; kingdom Metazoa; phylum Chordata; class Mammalia; order Artiodactyla; family Bovidae; genus Oreotragus; species Oreotragus oreotragus. Next base: position 118,844 of record SJYX01020625.1, on the reverse strand, counting down.
ATATTTGGTCTTTTCTTACAAATAATAAGAGCTTGTTTATTAGAAAAAGCAAAACTGAAATTCAGCCTCAGGAAATATTTTTGGATATGTGCTGTGCTTAGTCACTCAGTTGTGTCTGACTCTTCACGACCCCATGGACTGTAGCCTTCCAGGCTCCTCTGTTCCTGGGATTCTCCAGACAAGAATATGGAAGTGGGTTGCCATGCCCCTCTCCAGGGGATAGTCCTAGCCCAGGGATTGAACCCAGGTCTCCTGCATTGCAGGTGGATTCTTTATCATCTGAGCCACCAGGGAAGCCCATTTTTGGACATAGATATGACTAAATACATGGAAAAGAAAATACTTATTTGTGCATTTTCATTTTATTTACATTATGTAGTGAAAAACAGCCAGTGTGGTGTGGGAAATGAGAAATAGTTCAAAGAGTGTCTAATTAGGATGCAAATTGGAGGGGAGAATCTCTATTACTTTTTTTAAGGTAAGCCTCTGCTGAACAAATGGGACTAAAGATTTTCTTTAAATAACAAAACCAAGAAATAAAAATAATCTCATTGGCAACAATTACTGAGTGCTTATTATTTGCCAAGCACTGTTTAAGTTATTTAAGAGCATAAACCCGCCATTCCTCTCAATGGCTCCTAAGGTAAGCTATTATAAGTTACAAAAACAAGTATGAGGTAACTTCAAGTTACAAAGTTCACAAAGCCAGTAGATATCAGAGCTAGGGTTAGACTGAAGCCAAATCTGGGCTGTTAAAGATTATTCTATACTATTGCAAACAATAAAAATGGTTTGTGTTTGTATAATTCAACGGTTCATAAACTGAAGTCCTGGAGGCACTGGAACATCAGTGGAAGTAACAGATATCTCTGAAAAATTTTCATGTTTTTAAATAGTGTGATAATTATTCATATTATTATATTCTCCTGTGATAAAGTATATCTGTTTAAATATTTCTATGTAAGGAACTCTCTTCTAGGCCCTGGCAATATAGCAGTGAAGAAAAAATACTTCCTCTCAATGAGCTTACATTTTAATAGAATAAGGAAGATAAAAAATAAGTAAATAAACATGATAAACAGTATGGTGTATACAGGATCAATAAGCAAATGAACATGGTAGACAGTACTGGCTCCATCATTTTCTAGATGTGGTTTTCTTGGGAAAATCACTCAATTTCTCTCACTTATTTATATCTTTTCTGTAAAAGGTAGAGAATCATAGTGATTCAGAGAATCACTGAAATTTTATGAAAACTAAATGAATGAATATTTATAACGATCTTAGAACTGAGCCTGGTGCCAAAATAAGCACTACCAAAGTGTATGTTAAATATTTTTTAAAGTATGTTATTAAATGCTATAAAATAAATGAGAGTAAAGAAATTAGGTATTAGGGTAATTAGGGAGTGAGGAACTTGATATTTTAGGGGAAAAAAATGATTGGGAAAGGTGTCTCTAATAAAGGTTTAATGTGAGTAGAGACATAACAAAAAAATTAATGAATTGAGTCTTGAGGTATTGGTGAAGAACATTCCAGGCAATGGAAATAGCAGACCCAAAGGCCCTGGGTATGTGGTTGAAGAGTGCTCTAAGCAAGTTGGATTCACAATGTCCACAGCCCAGTACAAAGGGAGGGAATGGCAGAGAGGAGACCAGAGAGGATGTTACAGGCCAAATAAAAGAGACCATAGGAAGGTTTTGAGCAGCAGGCATGACATGGTTTGGTTCACTCTATAATTTTCATATTAGTTGCCACCAAGAGCTGACAAAATTGATTGTAGGAGGCAAGTATAGAAGGAAAACATTAGTCAGGAGTTATTGCAGTAGTCCAGAGAGGTGAGGTTGGCCTGAACTAGTTATTACTGTAGGAGGGCATGGGAAGTGACTGGATTCTAGCAGACTTTTCTGCTTTAAGCTTCAGTGCCTCAAGCTGAGCTCTTCATATGTCTCCCACTGGCCTGTCCTCCTAAGTACGCCTTTACTAATCTTTTCTATCTCAGTTAATGAGGACTCCATTCTTTCAGTTGCTTTCTTCAAATACCCTTAAATCACCCTTGATTTTTGTCTTTCTCTAACAGCTTATACTCACTGATGAATCTCAACAGTCTACCTTTATATCATTCTCTTCTATCCAACTCTTCTGCTACCTTTTGGGTCTATGCTCCTGTTATGTTTTTACCTATATCATTAAATGACATTTTGATGGTTCTCCTTTCTTTATTCTTCCGTCTTAAATATTTTCTCAGTAGAACAGGCAGAGATAGAGGGAGCCTGTTTAGACACATCAGAAGATTTTATTAGTCAAAACCCTACATCAGCTTCCCACCTCACTGATCATCTCCTGTACCTGGTCTCCCTTTTTCTCACTTTCACTACTCTTACTGTCTCTTGAATATTCTAGGCATACACTGCCATCATCTTTAGGATTTCTTTTTCTCAAGACGCTTACCCCTTGGAAGGAAAGTTATGACCAACCTAGATAGCATATTCAAAAGCAGAGACATTACTCTAGCAACAAAGGTCCGTCTAGTCAAGGCTATGGTTTTTCCTGTGGTCATGTATGGATGCGAGAGTTGGACTGTGAAGACAGCTGAGTGCCAAAGGATTAATGCTTTTGAACTGTGGTGTTGGAGAAGACTGTTGAGAGTCCCTTGGCCTGTAAGGAGATCCAACCAGTCCATTCTTAAGGAGATCAGTCCTGGGTGTTCTTTGGAAGGAATGATGCTAAAGCTGAAACTCTAGGACTTTGGCCACTTCATGTGAAGAGTTGACTCATTGGAAAAGACCCTGATGCTGGAAGGGATTGGGGGCAGGAGGAGAAGGGGACGACAAAGGATGAGATGGCTGGATGGCATCACCGACTTGACGGACGTGAGTTTGAGTGAACTCCGGGAGATGGTGATGAGCAGGGAGGCCTGGCGTGCTGCGATTCATGGGGTAGCACAGAGTCGGACATAACTGAGCAACTGAACTGAACTGAAAATATTCTATCCAAAGAAAGTCATATGACTGGATCTTTCACATCCTTTCATTCCTTACTCATAATCATCTCCATAATATCTACAATACTTCAGGGAAAATGTGGCCACAGGTATCAAGAGTCTTAAAACTGTGGAACATATATATAGGGATCAGATAAAGTCTAAGAATGGAGAATTTGTTGAGAAAAAATTTCAAAACAAATTCTGTAACATAAACTCATTGGAGGAGTAGTTTTCATTGTGACTAACAGCTATGGTTTGATATGCTAGATAATAGTTCTTGTAATATTTTTACAGGTTTTTCCTCATAGGATAATGTATTAAACAATGTATCTGTATTAGAAAAAAGGCACACTGAATGAACAAAGAACCTGTTAAGAATTTATAGCAACTGTCCAAGTATTTAGTAAAATGGTATTGAGCTAGGGATAATGAAAATGTTTGAAAGTGAAAAATTTGAAGAATATTATCAAAGAAGAATTAACCAAAATTTAATATTTATTTATTTTTTACTTTCTATATTTCAGTATCACTAAGCTTAAAACATTAAGCATCTTTAACTGTTTCCTCTTTACAGAAACTTTGAGTCACCTTTAAATAGAAGGGATTGCAAAGATCAACATTTTCTTAATAAGTGCATAGAATAAAAAGCCTAACAACAAAAATCCTGTAGGTCTTTCAGAAATTTTCATTAATCCAATGTAAATTTTAAAAGTAAATAATGAATAAAATAACTTCAAAATTTATGTTTTATGGAGTATTCAATTGAATCCAACCCATTAGTTTAATTTTGAGAAACTAAATTGAATTATTGAGTTCACTAATTAAATCCAGAAATGGTTTCCCTGTTATAAAGTATTCTCCTTTTTTAATAGCCATAAAAATTTAATATAAATAAGTATCTCTTTTGTGTGTAAACATTTTATAATGTTCAAAATATTGTAAAATTTTACTTTTAATTAGTGTTTATTGCCAGTAGCAAGGAAATAAATGTAAAATGCACTTTTGTTTCAGATACTGGTGATTTCTTTATTATAAATGGAAAAATTTAACAGAAACTTACTCTCATTAGTTTCTTCACTCTAATTTTTCAGTTTAATCAAACACAGATGGTTTGTACTCAACTAAAATATTTATCCTATTTTTTTGATGTTTTTTTAGAATCTAAAACAATTGTTTATCAGTTGAAAATCTTCCTTTACAGTATGTATTTGAATAATAAACTCTTATAACATAATAGGAACAGATGGATGTTTACACCTGAACTGGATGATATATAATTTCCATGGTCATCGTTTTCCTTTTCAAAAGTCTATTTTGGCTTTTTTCCAGTTTCCATCCACTTCATTAATCCTTCATGAATTGTCCAACATGACAGTTATTTGATTTAACCAATTCAAAGACATCCTACTGAGTGAGTAATCAAGGCGTGCTGATTCAAGACTATACTGTGGGGAATAACTGTTTCAAACTATATTATTTCTCAGTGTATAATAAAGAACACTTGGATTTTAAGTTGAATAAAACTTGACAATTTTTTTAGGAGTCAAATAAATATCCTGTGTTCATTTTATACTTTAAAGTCTTGCATAATTTGATTGTTTACAGAAAGAAAAAGCATTCTAGATGCTCAAACTGCTCTTGAACTCTGAAATAATATTTAACAACTGTCTTCATAAATAAATCGGTTCTTTGCTTTTTGTTTTGTTCTGTTTTTGTTTTGTTTTGCTTGAGGTTCTGGGAACTGTTCCACAGTTCTACACAGTTCTAGCAAGATGTGAAAGATGTGAAAGTTGATATATTTCCAAAGCAACAACTGTTTGCATATTAACCTTTCTGTTAGAAGCCAGAGATGATGGAAATGATCTACATATGAATGCACCATGTTTCTATTCAAACCACATTTCTTAAAAACATTTAAAGAACACCATAGAAATGTTCCTCTTTTGTATTGGTTGGTATCTAGCACATGACATATAATTCCAGCCTTGAGTTCACTGCATTTATGATTCTTCTGGCATTTCAAGCTGTCATTCAAATCATTGTCCATTTGCTTAATTATCTTCATCAGGAGAAAGGAAATTTAAGAGTATTATGGAAGAAGCAGCAGTTCTTCCTTTCGGTCTGCAAACTTCTCTTCCAATAAAAAGAAATACTATATTAGGTCCCTTACCAATACTTTAATGGGCTCAAAAAACAGAAAAAAAAAAAAAAAAGAATAGGTATCGCCAATAAGAATAATGAGGAATAAAATTTCTAGATAATAATCAAAACAAGCCTGGCATTTTGAGCACAAAGCTGTAATGAAATGCAATTAGTATTGAAATCTTAACACAAGAAATGATTATTTCTTTCTCTTCCAAAAAAAAAAAAAACTATATTAAGTCCCTAATAAATACTTTAATGGGATAAAAAAAAAAAAAAAAAAAAAAAAAAAGAATAGGTATCGCCAATAAGAATAATGAGGAATAAAATTTCTAGATAATAATCAAAACAAGCCTGGCATTTTGAGCACAAAGCTGTAATGAAATGCAATTAGTATTGAAATCTTAACACAAGAAATGATTATTTCTGATCTATATGAGACAAGAGTATCCTAAATAGAAGTTTCAACTGGATAAGACCAAGGAAATCAATGAATTAGAAGTTAATATGGACAGAGAAAATAATTTGTAGAAAATCAAATTTAATTATCATTCCAGAAACTGTACTTTGTAATTCTCATTCTATCTGCTATTTTATAAAAGCAAATTTTAAAAGAATCTCTTCATTATTCTTTAAAAAATACAACAGGGGAACATGAAATACAATTATAATCAAACTCATGTGGTCAGAAAAGACAGCCATATAATTATTATTCTTTACTGAGGAATTTTAACCTGATATTATGTATTAAGTTTGATTTCTCTAAAGATTGCTTCTTATCTATCTGCAATGGAATGAAAATATTCTTAACATTAATTACTTAAAATTTTAAGAAGATATTTTTAGTTTTCTGAGGAATCTCCATACTGTTTTCCTTAGTGGCTGCACCAATTTTCACCCTGGGTCAGGAAGATTCCCTGCAGAAGGGCATGGCAACCCACTTCAGTATTCTTGCCTGGAGAATCCCATGGACAGAGAAGCCTGTTGTGTTAATCTATCGGGTCACAAAGAGTCAGACATGACTGAAGTGACTTATCACAACAGGGTAAAACAGTTTCCTTTTCTCCACACCCTCTCCAACCTTTATTCTTGTAGACTTTCTGGTGATGATCATTCAGACAGGTGTGGGGTGGTACCTCATTGTAGTTTTGATTTTCATTTCTATAATGATTAGCAATGTTCAGTGTCTTATATGCATTTTGGTCATCTGTATGTCTTCTTTGAAGAAATATCTATTTAGATCTTCTGCCCTCTTTTTTTTTTTAAATTCAGCTGTTTGGTTTATTTTGATAATGGTTTGTATGAGCTTTTTGTATATTTTGGAGATTAATCCCCTGTCAGTAACTTCATTTACAAATATTTTCTCCCATTTTTCCAAACACTGTTGAGAACAGAGTGAAGGTTCCTTAAAAAATTAAAAATAGAACTACCATATGGTTCAGTAATCCCATTCCTCGCGTATATCCAAAGAATACCGTAATTTGATAAATTGCATCTCAGTGTTCGCTGCAGCAGTCTATAATAGCCATGACATGGAAGCAACCTAAATGAGCATCAATAGAAAAATGGATAAAGGATATGTGGTATAAATATATGTATATAATGGAATATTATTCAGCCACAAAATAGAATGAAATAATACTATGTGAAGCAACTTGGATACACCCAGAGATTATCCTACAAAGTGAAGTAAGTCAGACAGAGAAAGACAAATACCATGTAATATCACTTTCATGTGAAAAAAATGGACAGAAATGAACTTATGTACAAAACAGAAACAGACTCACAGATTTCAAGAAAAACAACTTACAGTTACTAAAGAGGAGAGATGGAAGGGAGAGGGACAAATTAGGAGCTTGGGATGTTTATTAAACATGTAAACAACAAGAACTGACTACATAGCACAGAGAAATCTACTCAATACTATATAATTCCCTACATGGGAAAAGAATGGAAATATGTATGCATATAACTAAATGCCTTTGCTGTAAACCTCCAGTCATGGAACAATGGACTGGTTCCAAATTGGGAGAGGAGTACATCAAGGCTGTATATTGTTACCCTGCTTTTTTAAATTATATGCAGGGTACATCATGAGAAATGCTGGACTGGATGAAGCACAAACTGGAATCAAGGTTGCAGGGAGAAATATCAATAATCTCAGACATGCATATGAAACCACCTTTATGGCAGAAATTGAAGAGGAACTAAAGAGCCTCTTGAGTGTGAAAGAGATGAGTGAAAAAGTTGGCTTAAAACTCAACATTCAGAAAACTAACACCATGGCATTTGGTCCCATTACTCCATGGCAAATAGATGGGGAAACAGTGGAAACAGTGACAAACTTAATTTTCTTTGGCTGCAAAATCACTGCAGATGGTGACTGCAGCCATGAAATTAAAAGACGCTTGCTCCTTGGAAGAAAAGCTATGATAAACCTGGACAGCATATTAAAAAACAGAGACATTACTTTACCAACAAAGATCCATCTAGTCAAAGCTATGGTTTTCCCAGTATTCACGTGTGGATGTGAGAGCTGGACCATAAAAAAAGCCGAGTACTGAAGAACTGATGCTTTTGAACTGTGGTGTTGGAGAAGACTCTTGAGAGTCCCTTGGACTGCAAGGAGACCAAACCAGTCAATNCAACAAAGATCCATCTAGTCAAAGCTATGGTTTTCCCAGTATTCACGTGTGGATGTGAGAGTTGGACCATAAAAAAAGCCGAGTACTGAAGAACTGATGCTTTTGAACTGTGGTGTTGGAGAAGACTCTTGAGAGTCCCTTGGACTGCAAGGAGACCAAACCAGTCAATCCTAAAGGAAATCAGTCCTGAATATTCATTGGAAGAACTGATGCTGAAGTTGAAACTCCAATACTTTGGCCACCTGATGCGAAGAACTGACTCATTGGAAAAGACCTTGATGCTGGGAAAAACTGAAGGCTGGAGGAGAAGGGGACGACAGAGAATGAGATGGTTGGATGGCATACCAACTCGATGGACATGAGTTTGAGTAAGCTCCAGGACTTGATGATGGACAGGGAAGCCTGGCATGTCCAGTCCATGGGGTCACAAAGAGTGGGACATGACTGAGTGACTGAACTGAACTGAGCTGAATGTATCTTATGAGCCATAGGAGAAGCAAATTTTTAATTCTCAAATAAATGAAAGTAGATGTATATCTAATACATATATAAAAATATTGGGTATTGAATTACATGTTAAGAACACTTTAAGACTTGAAAAGAAAAGAAAGAGAAATAGGCTTCCTAGGATAAAGTACAAGGAAATGAGTTTAGAGTTTTTAGCTCTGTATATAAATAATAACAAACTAGACTGTCATAGGAAGGAAAGAATTTCAAAGTAGAATTAGTTATATATACCTAAAATTTCTAAAAATTGGAACTATGAAAGGGTCAGCTCTATTTCTCAGCACATTACTATTTAATCACTTCATGGGTCAAAGCATCCTTCATATCCTAGTTGAAAAATAGGTATATATTCACATATACTTCTGTATTTCATAACTCTATTAATATTTACTTCTTTTAATATTATCTGTTTAAGAAAATATTGCTTTGCTGGCAGTCAAAAGAGTAATACTTTATCCTTAAAAGTTCAGACTGTAATACTGTTTTCCTCAAATATAAAATTGTTGGAATGTAAAGAACTTCTAAAGCTTTGGAAAAAGAAAATGCAAATAACTTTTTGAAACTGTTTTATCTCATTCAAATTCAAGCTCATGGTGCTGACATGATCTTCCTTCCTAGCTTTGATTCCAAGAGTTAATTTGAAATGATACATGATAACCATCCAAATTGAAAGGTCTAAAACTCTATCAGTCTACTTTCCTGCAAAATAATGATAATCTGTGTCCACATTCCAAGGTACAGTCAAATAGTAAAGCATTATACTAAAGAGATTAAACAATTTTTGTCTCTCATATGAACTTATTAACCTAACAATACTGAGTTTTCTCCATACCTATGCTAATTACATATGGCTTTCAGGAAGATACATTTTGAAATAGTATGTGTTTTCTTTCACAGAAACTTTAAGTACATATCTTGATGAATATTACTGTATGATAAATATAAAATACATAATTTCCTTCAAGCTTCAAATTGTCTTTCTCTGTTTTCTATCTAAAAATATACTTATTATTCTCAAAGTATATAAAAAAGAAGACATAATTAGCTTTAAAGAAGTGAAATTTATTCAGCCAAAGTTATAATAAAATGGATGTACTGTTTGCTGACAGAGTTAAAACCTTATTTTTTTAAAAAAAATTCTAAGCTCATAGTGTTATGACTGAAATTACAATATGAATTGATATATAATAATTTATCTAGTTTCTTGGTATGGTCTTAATTGTTTTGCAATTTGAAGATAATGTAGGGGGAGATAATTAAAGTGAATTTATTTTCAAGTAAATTTCTCAATACTTTTTTCATGTCTTTCACTGAATCTATTCAAAACTATAATGTATATATTTGTTTCAGACCTCAATTTATAAAGAAAACACGCAAGTTTTCTTTATAAAATGTAAAGTAGAAGTTTTTACTTATTTGAATAACAAAAGATAAAATATAGTATCTAAACCTTGGCTTTTTAAACTTAATAGATTCTAAGGAATTTAAATGAAAACTGTAGCTAATTAATGTATTCTTCTTCTATTCAACATAAAATCTTCAGGATGTATTTGGGATTGGTAAGCACTAGAGATTTAGTTCTTTGATGTTACCATATTTGCTAGATCTGAATGTTTGTGTCCCCCACCCAAATTCATACTGAACTCTTTAATCTCCAAAGGCAATGGTATTAGTAGGTGGGGTCTTTGAGAGGCTTCATCCTCAGGAGTGGGATTAGTGCTCTTATAAAAGAGATATCATGGGGCTCCCAAACCCCTTTTGCAATGTGAATATATGAGCTGGGGCCTTCATCGATATCCGTGTTGGTCTTCCAGCCTCCAGAACTGTGAGAAATAACTTTCTGTTGTTTATAAGCCACCCAGTTGGTGGTACTTTGTTGCTGTAGCCTGAGAAGAATAAAACAGTAATAAATGAGGAAATGTATGCAATTATTTTTATGAGGTAAATAAAAATAAAGATTTTAAAGTGTGTTGGGAACACAGAGAAGTACTGATTCCTTTAGGTAGAAAAGATAAGAGTCTGCATGTGTGGGAGAAGGGGTCTTCTAGAAGGGGGTGAGATTTTGTTGTTGTTCAGTCATTAAGGCATGTCCAACTCTCTGTGACCCCATGGACTGTAGCCCACCAGGCTCCTCTGTCCATGAAATTTCCTAGACAAAAATACTGGACTGGGTTGTCATTTCTCCAGGGAATCTTGCAGACCCAGGGATCGAACCTATGTCTCCTGCATTGGCAGACAAATACTTTACTACTGAGCCACCTGAGATGTCAAACGATCCTAAGAAATGAGTTTTGTGGGGGAGATGGGGGGGAAATGACATTGAGCTATTTCAGGCAAGAATTAAATTTAGAATAGAGACAGTATGGATCGAGTAGGTGCTTCTGCTCACACTCAGTCAAAATCGTCTCATGGACTGCTGAATCAAAAAACAAAACAAAACAAAACAAAAACCCCACAAAATATAGCTCATGGCTACACAGCTATTTCCAGCAAAAATGACATAGTTTTGCAGAGACTATGGAAATTGCTGGACAGCAGAAAAATAAGATCATTCTTTTTTTCTATTTGTTTACTGCTGTGTGACATACCATAAAAACATAGTGCCTTATAACTAGAATTTGTAATTATTGTTCATAGTACTGAGTTTTGACTTGGAACAGATTGGGTGGGTCTTGTCAGAGGCTCTCAGGGGATTACAGTCAATTAGTGACTGGGGAAGAAATAATCTGAAGGCTCAGCTGGGCTGAATATCTACTCGCTCACAGAGCTGAAATTAGTTCTTACTGCTATTTAGGAACTGAGTCCTATCTACCGGGGTGCCTTTATTCAGCATTTCTGTATGGCTTCAGCTTCTCAGAGCATGCTATCTAGGATCTAAAAGCAAATCTTTCATGGGATAGGCAGTATATACTGCCAGTGTCATAAGGCCTGAGATAAGAATCTAGCACAGTTTCATTTCTGTCTTACTCTGTTGGTTAAAGTACTCAGAGATTCCTCCAGTAGTCAGAGGAATGGGAAGCAAGTCATGTCTCTTGATGAGAGAAATCTCAAAGAACGCTTGGCCATCTTTAATTCACCATAGCTCTCTCTCTAGTCATATATTATTTACATTCTGGCCTCCTTCCCCTAAAAATATACATTCACTCCATCCCAAGATCCTTAAAGTTTCATTCCAATACAGCATTATTAGCTCAAAGTTCTGGATCTTATCACCTAAGTTAGATCCAGATGTTACGATGCTCCTTAGGTATCTTTTTCTTGAGTATGCTTCTTCTCACTCAAATTGTGTGAACTCAATTGATATGTTTTCCACACCCTTTCTTCCCTTCTCAACAAAAACCCTATTCCATAGTGATAAGAATGAGACAGGAAAACTACAATTGACATTCCTATTCAAAAAAAAAAAAACAAAAAAACCTTAGCACATGGCAGTCACTGTTTGATAGAAGCTGAGATTCCACCTGGAAAATATTACCCAATCCTCAGTTAGTTCTGAATCCTTCTTCCTGAAAATTTTCTGCGGTTCTTGGTTCTATCCCATGGACTCATGGTTTTGCCCTCTGAATAATCCTTCTGGGTACATGTTTGCAACCAAATGGCCTTCTACACCTGTTTGGAAAATTAAGGGGGCATTAGATCTCTTTTCATTTTGTACTTTCTCCATCCCTTTTAGTCCAAGCTATTGTTGCTTCTGATAATATAATTATCTTTAAAAACATTACAGGTTTTCAATGACTATTCTTAGGGCACTAGATTATATAACAGACCCTTTCAGTCTTGTGAAAGACTGCATGTAAGGCATCTGTGAAATGATGTCTTTAGGATTCTTAGAAGCTTTCTGGTCTTAGAGGATTAATCAACTAATCCCTTTGGCTTTTGACTAGCTGGAAGCATGTTGCACTGCCACAGATCTTTCTGTGGTTGTTCAGTCACTAAGTTGTATCCAACTCTTTGCAACCCCATGGCCTACAACATGCCAGGCCCCTCTGTCCTTCACTATTTCCTAGAGTTTGCTTGAATTCATGTCCATTGACTTGGTGATGCCATCCAACCTTCTCATCCTCTGTTACCCTTTTCTCCTCCTCTTTAGATCTTCCTGAGGTCTTAACAAAGAACTTCACGGTTCCATGCTGGATGTGATATTTATCCTGATGCCATTATTTTTTTCAAACTTAAAATTGTTTTGCTAGAAGAGAACATAGATAAGAAACAGATGACTTGTTTTCCAACCCAGAAAGAATTTTCTCCTTAGTCTGAGTGAACTCCAGGAGATAGTCATGGACATGGAGGCCTGGCGTGCTGCGATTCATGGGGTCCCAAAGAGTCGGACACAACTGAGCGACCGAACTGAAATGAACTGATGCTCGAAAGCTGAGCAGGTCCTTCCCCAGTTCTTATCTGCCTTTCATATTTTCTCACAAGAACCAAGATAAGTGAATTGGCACATTTTACCTTCTGCTTAAAAATCTTTAGAGAGAGATCCATAAGTTAATTAGGTACTCTTTTTACTTTCCACATTAATGCCAGATTTTCTGCTACACATTATGAGGATATCATTTTCTCTAACCACCAGCTACAAATTCCTCTGTGTCCTTTCAGCCCTCACCAATAATCTCATTGAGATACTTCCAGATTGTATTAAGAATCTCCTCTAGGCCCATCCAATTGCTTACCACTTAGTCCAAAAGTCAGTGCTATTTTCAAATTCCATCTTTTGTTGCTCAACAAATTACCTCCAAAATTAGCGGCTTAAAACTATAAGAATTTTATTTTATCTCATGATTTTGTGGGGCAGGAATTCAAGTTGGGATCATCTGGCCAAATCTCCTGCTCCATGTGGTATTAATTGAGGCCACTCAATAGTAACCAGCTGGTGGATGGGCCAGTCTAAGGGGGGACCAGAGCAGTTTCACTCACATGTCTGACACTTTGTCAAGGAGGACAGGAAAGATAAACTCAGCTTGGACTATTAACAACAGTAACTGCGCATGGACCCCAAGCATGGTTGTCAAGATAATCAGACTTCTTATGTGGCAGATGAGGGCTCCTGGAGGGAAAATTTCCAGAGGGAGACATGGAAGCTGCCAGTCTGTAAAGACCTGAGCCTGGACACTGCTGCTGCTAAGTCGCTTCAGTCGTGTCCGACTCTGTGCGACCCCATAGACGGCAGCCCACCAGTCTCCCCCGTCCCTGGGATTCTCCAGGCAAGAACACTGGAGTGGGTTGCCATTTCCTTCTCCAATGCATGAAAGTGAAAAGTAAAAGTGAAGTTGCTCAGTCGTGTCCGACTATTTGAGACCCCATGGACTGCAGCCTACCAGGCTCCTCCGTCCATGGGATTTTCCAGGCAAGAGTACTGGAGTGGGGTGCCATTGCCTTCTCTGAGCCTGGACACTGGCATAGTGTTATTTCATCATTTTTCACTGGTGAGAACCATCATAGAGCCTATCTAGATTAAAGGTGTGTGGGTGTGTATGTGTGTGTGTGTGTGTGTGCATGCATGTATGTGTTGGGGTGGGGGATTTGTAAAGGAATTAACACCCCTATTTCGGAGAAGGCAATGTCACCCTACTCTAGTACTCTTGCCTGGAAAATCCCATGGACGGAGGAGCCTGGTAGGCTGCAGTCCATGGAGTCGGTAAGAGTCAGGCATGACTGAATGACTTCACTGTCACTTTTCACTTTCATGCATTGGAAAAGGAAATGGCAACCCACTCCAGTATTCTTGCCTGGAGAATCCCAGGGACAGAGGAGCCTAGTGGGCTGCCGTCTATGGGGTCGCACAGAGTTGGACACGACTGAAGCGACTTAGCAGCAGCAGCAGCAGCAGCAACACCCCTATTTAATCCATTATATACATATTTAGCAAATGATGCAGGAGACATTTATACATGATATTAGGCTTTAAGGGAAGGAGCCTATATGGGAGGAGAGATTGACACTTAAGAATAAGAGGATAATTGATGGGACAAGATTAGAGGTGAAACCAGAGGAAATTTGAGCACTAGTACAAGTATTAGGATTATTCTTGAAAGAAGAAGGCTTGTTCTTTTCCTGGTGTCCAAAAGGATGTGGTAACTAGTGCCAAAATTAATAATAAGATATTAAATAATACTGATATTAATAAGTTTGAATTGGAGTATATGATGACTGGAAAACTATATATTCATTTTCTAATTCTTGGATCTTGTGAATGTTACTTTATGTGGCAAAAGAGTCTTGAAAGATGTGATTAAATTAAGGATTTTTGAAATGAGATTACCCTCAATCATCTAGGTGGGCCCTAAATGCGATCAAATGTATCTGTATAAAAGGGAGACACAGTGTGACTTTACTACACCCAGAAAAGCAGACAGTATGACATGGAACAGAGAGAGATTTGAATATGCTGGTCTTGAAGACTGGACGGACGAAGCCACAAGTCAAGGAATGCAAATGGCCACCAGAAGCTGGAAGAGGCAAGGCGAGGATTCTCTCTAGCCTTCAAGGGAAATCAGCCCTGCCAACACCTTGATGTTGATTCCCTGGTTCAGAACCCTGATAGGACAAATTTCTTTTGTCTTAAGACTCAAAGTGTTTGGTAATTTGTTACATCTGCCACAAGTAACTGAGAGAATGGATTAGAATTATACAACTATATTTCAGCCCTCTGGTTCATGAAATCCCTTAGGTAGAGTCCTGCAGAGATCTTCATTTTAAACAATTCAGAGACAGCCTTAGAGTTTGCTTAAGAGTGAAACAGTGGCATCAAGTTAAAAAGCCAAGCTTTGGAGTGAGAAGGTGCTTTACAGATCCTGATTCAGCTATTTACTCACCTATGATTCTAGACAAATTAACTGACCCTTCTAAATCCTGGGACTATTTACCTTTTTTTTTTTTTTTTT